>CM066031.1:804955785-805112469 GCA_033557465.1 Ichthyophis bannanicus
TGATACATTGATGGGCAAAAACTAAAAAACACACCCAGGAAAGCCCCAGGGTAGCAAGGGACAAGGAGCCTGTGGAAGGGGCTATGGATGGCGGAAGGAGGACCTGACACAACATTCACTTCCGTGTATGTTCTCAGCTGTCCTGGGTAAGTTGTCTGTTTAGGTTGTCCATAAACAAGTCGCACATGTTGGCCTATGCTGTGGGTTTACAGTCATTCACCCCCTTTGTCGAGCGTCAAGTTGGAGGCGGGGAAGTTATTTGCACCCTTGTCACCAGACAAGGGGATAAGACCCCACACATCACAAAATGATGCATAGCAGAGCATGTTGACTTGTTGCGTTCAGGTCTGCCATCCACAGGGACTGGGCATTGTTCTCTGTGGCCACAGTGTGTGGCTTGCAGTGGACAAAGCCAGTACCTCTAGTTTCTGAGGGTCACAGTTTCAAAATCACATCTGGGGCTCCTGACCAACCCAAGTCCCATATTTTGACCCCACCGCCCTAAAACAGAGAGAGTAAAGACATACATTTATTGCAGGAGAAATATAAGATAATGGTTGGCCACCACCACACATTTTGTACCCAACACTGCAGGCAACACACCATAACAATGGCCATTACCTAGAGCAGAGTCTCCAAAATGCATATCCTGGAGGCGTGCCTACAAAAAGCACAAATGTCATGCAGCTTTTCCAAGATAAAGCACATGGCTAGCGGTTGAGGGAAAAGGAGGTGTGACAGGTAAGGTTTGTGAAGGGGGCAGTGACCTGATAGCCACAGAAGGACAGTGGCCTAGCCATGTGCAGGCTGGCACCGTCACCACCTGAAACAACGATAGGCCCTGTCGGATGTACAGTCATGGACCATCCCAGAAAAATCCAGTCCAATCTGTGGGCAGAACAGGGGGTGGCATTTGCACTTGAACACCAGAACAGTTGTGTGCAAAAGAACAGAAGGTCAACAGGTCAAAAGCCATGCTAATCCTATGCCCACCATACTGTTTCCACAACGAAAATGTGGAATAAGTAAGGATAATCCGTTATTGCTCGGGGACATATGCATTGGTCATACGCCTATCTTTCACCCCATGATCACGGGGGACACCAAATGGACCAGGGCGAGAACGACCTACAGCAGAGTCTCACAATTGCAAGGTCCTGGCGTGGGGGACCACACACCATTCCTGTTCCATGCTGCCACGTCTATAGAAATGTTTGTGTGTCATATCCCTGCACCCAACCGCCATGGCATTTAGATTGGTAGCACAGCATATTCATCGAGAGGGGACCAGCAGGTGAAAACCGAACAAGTGTGTGTGTAATCCTGGCCTACATCTGGGAACCTCTGCTTGTAAAGCAGGCAAACCAAAACTAGGGGCAGGGACACACCACACCCACAGAGTCCACAGGCCATCATTGGCCAAGGCCTCCTGGAGAAGGAGGCAGGACATTGGGCCCTGCGTGCATCTCACAATACTAAGCATGGTGCATTTCCTTAGCCAATGTCACCCGTACACCCAGGGGTATACGCGTAACCACAGCTGGTCAAATGCTGCTATGAAGAGTACTGGGCAGATAAGATAACCCTACGTTTACACAAATTAATGCTCTGTGAGCTCCATCATGACAATCATTCTGTTGTCTGCAGTGGGGGGGGCATCACGTCTGGCATCTCAGACAGTGTTTACCACCCTGGGGAGATGAGTGGACCACCCACAACGGTTATTGAGTACCATATCCATGCCTGTACTGTGCCCAGAGGACTGGTGTGCGTGGGCCAATGTTGACCAAACGACCTCCTTATTAGTAGCACAACCCCCCCTCCCCCCATGCTGGCATACGTGTGTGAGTGTGTGTTGTCTATACAGTGTGTGTTGGCCTCTGCAAAACACCCTTCCACAGACCACACTGCAGCACTGTTGCCAGTATTGGCCTGCCAATGTGCATTGAATGAGCAGCCAAAGGTAACTCATGGGTATATGATCCAGGACAGGGTGGTATGGACCAGGAGCATCTGCACAGCGGCAGAGGGCACTGGCTGGGACACTGTAGTTGGCGGTGCCACCACCCACACCAGAACAGGGTGGCGCTCTGTATGTGCATGGTGGGGTTGTACAACACCCTGACTGTGCAGTGACGACAGCATGGCTAGGCACCCCAATAAGTGGAATATTAGATAGGTTATCTATGTAGAAATTATATTTGGGCAAGATAGTGTGCTTATATTATGGGTTGTGTGTTTGGGGGCCCCAGTCACGGAGCCTATCTGCTGGTGTGCACGCACATCCTAGTTCTGGGTGCATTGGCGTTTCCAACAGGACCAAAAGAAGACTGTCCTCAGTTGGTTTGGTGTCCTGATGGAGTGCTGTTTGCAGCGGGTTGATTGGCTTGCTGGGTGGGAGGGGGAGGAAAGACCCGAGCATATCAGATAGGTGGTGGGGGGCCCAAACGTAGCATTATCAAGGCATACTGTCTGTCAGATATTATGTCCAGGGATATGTGAATGTCTAACAGGTACATAAACTAGCAGATTGGTCCGCAGCTGGTGCTGTGTCCTTGATTGGAGCGCATTGCAGGGTTGGCAGTGGCTGATGGCTTTGCTGCAGCAGGACAATATCAGATAGTGGTGGGGTTGTGTGCAAACCGAGCACATACAGGCCTAATGTCTGTCAGATATTGTGGGTTATGGATGTGTATACAGGCTGCCATGACTGGCCTGTTAGGGGTGTCTCTTTCACAGTAGGACTTGGGGGTTGATGGTACTGACTCTGCGTGCCACCATTGCAGGGAGGGTAGGCAATTTAGGAGAGAGGAGACCTCTGTGTTGCAAAGGAGAGATGGGGGACCAAATGCAACATGGTGGTTACCTAACCCACCTAGGTATCCATAAGGGGTTCCACAGGACTCAGACCGACAGAGGATACGTCCAAGTTGTTTCTGCCCCCAGAAAAGAAAGAAACCTATCTCACAGAAGTTAGTTAATAGTGCATTTGGAGCTCTGCCATGGCCTAAATTTGCCATGGAGGGTGTTGGTGGGACCTGGTTCCTGGGTGTCCTTAGGGTGAGCCCAGGACCCGCACAACTGTGACGGTGATGTAAGCTACTCTGCTGTGCCCAGTACAACCACCCACTCAGTACACCACTACCAGGCCCGAGTTGATGTGTGGGTGCAACACGGGCGGGCACATCCCAATACCAGGCCTGGAGCTGTCAGGTGTTGGGTTGCAGTCCCCAATCCTGTAGGGTGCATCTGTGGATGACCCTGGTGATTTTGGCATGTGCAGCTGCGATCCATGGGCAACCGGGTGGCCCAAAACCCTATCCATCCTCACAACAGCAGACTGTCGGTGAGGTGACAGTGACAGGCTTTCTGCAGCCAGCCATGTGCTTTTCGCTAACAGCTATAGTCGCTGTAGTCCACTAAGGGTTTTATGTCACTGCCTGTGTAACCAAGAGGTGGATATGGGTTCAAAACCCACAGATGTGGTAAGATGTGATAGGCCTTGTCCAT
This sequence comes from Ichthyophis bannanicus, assembly GCA_033557465.1. Classification (NCBI taxonomy): domain Eukaryota; kingdom Metazoa; phylum Chordata; class Amphibia; order Gymnophiona; family Ichthyophiidae; genus Ichthyophis; species Ichthyophis bannanicus. The sequence goes on from CM066031.1 coordinate 804,959,296, forward strand.
CTCAAATCCACTATTTTTTATGCATGATAAAACACCCGCCGGCATACTGACCCATAAGGTGTGTCTTTGAGGGTGCCTTTATATAGGGCGCCCTATAGGGCCACCTTATGGTTGACATCCATATAGGTGGGACAATATACCATTATCCGGTGTACAGGGTGGCAACATAGATGGTGGCTCCTATAGGGGACATTCTAGGGTGCGTTGGCGGACAGTACACTGGTAACATGGTGCCCTGAATGGGCCCGCCTTATGTTAACGATGGCTGTGAGAAGTGCGTTTGCTAGTAGTGATACAAAAAGAAGACAAAAAACAAAAAAACGCCACCATGACACAAAACCACAAACACATAAATACATTAATGTTTTAGCCAAGCCGTGGTTCAATCCTGAGGGGCACTGTGAGGTTATTGAACCGCTGATCCACTTGATCCATAAGTGGTCACTGTTTTCAAACATACTGTGCTGTGGATCTCTGTTCCATGTTGCGTGGGGTTATCAGCGAGACCCCCTCTATGTCCGCCAGCAAAAACCGCCCATAATTAAACAGTTACGCCGCCCAATGACACCCATAAACAGCAGCTGCTGCAGTGCGTCTAAAACGCACAAAATGTGATACAGTGCGCTTGCCCTATGTCTCCCAAATGCTAATTTGAAATGTCTCGTAAAACATCAAATTACCCATCAAAGGTGTTGCTACCAGCTGGGCATTTCCGTATGCACACAATGGGGGAATTTTGGATGATTCGAACACACATGGCCACTGGGACCATTGCTCTAGTGTCATCACCGTGTACCACGGCTCTGTTCGGGTTTGCATGGCCAGAGCAGCGTGCCACCTAGACTCTTTTCCACGCGACTAATGTAGGCAGTTTTCAGCGGCAACATCGCCGTCGCACAAAGGTACCGGCCGCTTTTTATTCTCGGTGTTTGGGAATGTTCCTACCTGGGACACCCCCCCCCCCCCCCCATGGACACACAACTCATATCGCAAACATGCCCAGTAATAATGGGAGGGAAACATTCCGACACATATTAGGTGTTTATCAAATACACCTCCTTAAAAGTGTTATCATTTTCAAGCAATGAGAATAATACATTCGTGTGTTATCCTGTGGGCTGCAAGAGGAATAGACAATACAGTTGTTCAACACACTACCCAGGTGGATGGTCTGAAAGGCAGCGTGCAGGTTACAATGTGCATATTCACCGGCACGCAGCCAATGCGGAAACGTTGCTATGCGGCCTACTCGGTCTCGCGTAAGCCAGGCGACGGCCCCACGAAATGTTCGGCAAAACGAGGGAAGTATTTTTATCAACGATGTGCGCAAAACTGCGGAAGAATGGAGTTGTGTGCGGCACGGCATCGCTACACGCATGCAAAAAAAGAAAATGGCGCCCCGCACAAGGAAGCCTGCCTTCTCTAGGAAGAGCGAGGGTTCCAATGAGCTTGTGCTAATTACTACTAGGGACCCCAAAACAGGATAAGCTACTTCCCAAGGGAGCCTCCAAGGGGAAGCGGACCACTGCAAAGGTGCTGAGGGCAATGGGAACGCAAGTACCACACGGCGTTTCAAAAACCAGTGTGGCTGAAAAACCAATGTGAGGGGTTAAGGGAGTCATGGCAGCATATAACAATAGCAAGATACAAAACACTGGAGGTGTGTGCTGTAGGTGACCATGCAAGCTGGGGTTGTGGAAGGTGCGTTTACAACAGAAATGTTACAGCAGACTACAACCGCCATGTAGATATATCTCTATACAACTCACATAAGGAAAGTAGTAGATTCCATGTATGAGGAGGTGTTGCTGGATTATGGATCACATTAGGGCAAGATGCAATCCTGCAGTAATGCAATCTGCCTCTCTGTTGTGAACAGATAAATAACATATTGTAACACAGCATAGGCCAGAGACTTGCTAAAGAGTCTCCGTGAAAACAATATGTGCTGATGCTGGGTGTATGCATCTGCCAGGCTAAACACAGTTATGGCCAATCCTTAGTGCTAGCGAAATTGCATCAACCATGGTCTTCCTTTTACACCATGCAGCCCAGGGGGTCTCGCGCACAATGTTGTCAAACGCAACTAGCCTATTCACAGGAGTGAGCCATGAGAGGCCATCAGAGTTGGCCCTCAATCACCCTGGAGCGCTATGGGGATCCCCACTAATGTGCCTAAGCCATCGCCCCTATCCCCTGCGAGTTACCAGAGAACCCTTCAAAGTACACTCACACTCGCAGAATATGGGGATGTTTGCTAATGTTGTTTAAACCCCAATCCCCATCCCCAGGAGTACAGAGAAGCCTTCAAACTGGGCCCTGTGTCATCTGTAGCTATGGGCATGTCCAATACTGTTGTTTAACCCACTCCCTTATCCCCAGGAGTACAGAGACGCCCCTAGAGGGGCCCCCTGTAATCCTGTAGATATGGGAATGTCTACTAATGCTGTTTAACCCCACATCCCCATTCCCCAGGAGTACAGAGAAGCCTTTAAACGGGGCCCTGTGTCATCCTGTAGATATGGGAATGTCCCATAATACTGGTTTAACCCATCCCCTTATCCCCAGGAGTACAGAGAAGCCTCAAAGGGGGCCCCCTGTCAGCCTGTAGATATGTGCAATGTGTAATTGATGTTTAACCCATCCCCATCCCAGGAGTACAGAGAGGCCTTCAAACTGAGCCCTGTGTCATCCTGTAGATATGGGAATGTCAAATACTGTTGTTTAACCCATCCTCCCAATCCCCAGGAGTACAGAGAAGCCTTCAAACTGGGCCCTGTGTCATCCTGTAGATATGGGAATGTCAAATACTGTTGTTTTAACCATCCTCCATCCCCAGGAGTACAGAGAAGCCTTCAAACTGGGCCCTGTGTCATCCTGTAGATATGGGAATGTCAAATACTGTTGTTTAACCCATCCTCCCAATCCCCAGGAGTACAGAGAAGCCTTCAAACTGGGCCCTGTGTCATCCTGTAGATATGGGAATGTCAAATACTGTTGTTTAACCCATCCTCCCAATCCCCAGGAGTACAGAGAAGCCTTCAAACTGGGCCCTGTGTCATCCTGTAGATATGGGAATGTCAAATACTGTTGTTTAACCCATCCCCCTTATCCCCAGGAGTACAGAGAAGCCCTTCAAAGGGGGCCCCCCTGTCATCCTGTAGATATGGGAATGTTTACTAATGCTGTTTAACACCCCATCCCCATCCCCAGGAGTACAGAGAGGCCCTCAAACTGAGCCCTGTGTCATCCTGTAGATATGGGAATGTCAAATACTGTTGTCTAACCCATCCCCCTTATCCCCGGAGTACAGAGAAGCCCTCAAAGGGGGCCGCTGTCACCCTGGAGATATGGGAATGTGTGATAATGTTGTTTAACCCATCCTCCCTATCCCCAGGAGTACAGAGAAACCTTCAAAGGGGGCCCTCACCCACCCTGGGGATATGGTGGAGTGTGCCTATGCTGTTTAATCCATTCTCCCCATCTACAGGAGTCCTGACACCTGTGTATGGTTGTCATTTAAACGACCTACGTAGATGATGCATTTCCCTGCTAAGGTGCTGTAGGACACACAACACCCATGGGGCTGGAAAAGCGGACTGTAACGGAGGGTATGTCTGTCACACATATATATCAGCTATGTTGGATAGTCTGACACATCTCATACAGTCTATGGGTCTGTGAGCTTTCACAACACACAGCAGGGGATAGGCAGCAGACAGATGGTGGTCACAATATTCTATGTCCATGTCGTGCAATCACGTGTTTAGGCCGGAATGTTGTTTCCCCAACCTATGTTGCATATCCACAGGTGGAGGACCTGAGGAAGAAGGCCCGTGAACTGAGGCTGTACCACCCGGAGTATCTTGAGCGATTCAGCAGGGGGCCGGGACAACACAAAGATGGTGAGTTATCCCAGGAATAACTTTCATCAACAACTGTCACATTGACCTACCAGCCGGTGTGTTACCTGCATAGTGTACAGGTGTTATGTGACACACATGGAAGGCCTTTAATTTATGTAATCTTTCCCATATATAGAACACAGCAGTGATTGACCCGGACACTCCCCACCCAACCAAAAACGGCCCACCAAACCCCCTTGACGGGAGAGAGATGTGGGGGAGGTGCAGGGGGAGGAGGAAGAGGTGGAGGGCAGGCGCAGGTGTCGGATCTGCAGACATAGGATGTGGAGGGGTCAGAGGATGCAGATGAGGAGGAGGGGCCCAATGAGGACGATGTGGTGCTGGTGCAGGACTCTGACGTGGAGGGGGAAGATGGGGAGGAGGGGAATGTGGGCCACCATTCACCAGCGGATGGGCATGTTGTACAAGGTGTGGGGGATGCGGGGGAGGGGGGGTGGGGGGGGCATGGTGGGGATGTCCCTGCGGGGGTGTTAGCATGGGTGGAGGGGGTATTGGGGGGGAGTTTGGGGAGGGGAACAGGCAGGGCGGGGGGTTTGGGGGAACACAGCACAGCACAGGTCTCTGTGGACCCCCGTCAGACACCACAGGCAGGAACATGGGACAGACATCGTAGTGTCACCACGCCATCCACTGCCACCAACATATCACATGCACATGCCAGCACACAGACCACCGAGACTGTTTGTCTGTGTGCTGGCAGGTGTATGCACGATGTGTTGGTGGCAGTGGATGACGTGAGACGCGACATCCGTTTGGTGTTTCATGCACTGCAGTGTCTGACGGGGGCTGTCCAGCAGGTGAACGCTGATGTTGCACAGCTGCAACATCAACGTTCATCTGCTGGAGACCGTCACAGGCAGCATTGATGGCACCTGTGATGGCCACATGTGGCCTGTGCTGTGCTGTTTTACAGAAACATACAGGCTGTGGGTGTTTGTTGTATGGCATGTTGCCATTTTGTTTTTACGTTACTCCAATTAAAGTTGGACGTTGTTTTCTGGACACAATGGTCATGTGTTTCCCTTACACACTCACCATGGATGTAAGCATGGGATATGTATGTGGAACAGGATATGCATTGACAGTTGACATGGATGTCATATGTGGACTTGCTCTAAATGCATTCATGGGGTCCTATCCATGTGTGCGGGTGTGTGACACCTTGGTAGGCGTATGCGTTGTTGCGTCGGAAGGGATTCCCGGGAACATCCATGTCACATGGGTGGGCGTGACATCCACAGATCTGTCAGTGGTCATATGGCAAACACATATGCATGCCACCCATGTCTGTCAATGCCACATGCATGCCATGGTGTTGTTTGCGCAGCCATGTTATCAGTGTTCCAGCCAGGGGCAATGGTCACACATATGCGATCAATGTATGGTGTATGAGGGTATGCAAATACTGATGGGTGTGAGTAGTCATCATGCAAACCCTGAGCAGTTCCCCAGCCACCACATCGGGGAGTGTGTAACGGGGCATGCTACAGCCAAGGGCCAATGAATACACTCTGTGCAGGTGACACACGACAAGTGGTGCCATCTGTGTAGATGTACCTGCCACTGCAAACAGGACAACAGGAAACTGCTTGGGTGCTGGTCAGATGTTCAGCAGCAAAACATGCATGCACACACTACATAGGGGAGCACAGGGACAATGATTGTATGCACACGTTGCAGCTATGTAATCATATACATTTATTCACACAGATTTACATTTTCCGCCGTGGCCTCCCACGTCTGGGCCATCCCAGTTCCCCCTCCCCTGTTGGGGCACGCCCCTGCTGTGCATGTGGTGGTGGTGGAGGTGGTTCCGAGCGTTGCAGCAAACCAACGATGCTCTCCAGGGCCACAGCAATTCGTTCTGACGGCATGGCTCTCACATCATCACGCAATCCCCTAAGTTCCTGCCGTAACAGGTCCACAGAATTGCAAATAGCTGCAGCTGCCTGACGATTGCCTGTGGGTGGAACAAAGGGTGGCCATGAGACACATCCCGAGTAAACAACCATCACATACAACAATGTACGTATGTAGCACCACATTCTCCTTGTGATTGGACATTCCATATTGAATACATGGACATATTAGCAGAAAAACCTTGTCAGCAATTATACTGTCCCAGCCACACACAGCACATTGCTCAGTTGTGTGATGTGGGGGTGAACACAGGTATACACTGGATGCGAAAAAACGCCCACATAATGCGTACTTTACAATAGGCCCAGGAACAGATAGCAGACACATGTCCACTTTGTACGGGGGTGCAGCAAGTGCGCTGGACAACATCCACACCTGGGGAGTTGCATTGGTGATGCTGTTTGTTTGAGGACAATTAGGCCAGGTGGCGCCACACTTGTATTAATATGTGCAGCATGGACAGGTCACAAATCAAGCAGATGTGACTCTGCAAGATGCGCTGGCAGCACCAGCATTAGCAGCCTTACATGGCCAGGTCCACTGATGACACATGTGTCTCTGAACACAGAGGTTTACTTGCACCTAGGGCCAACAGAGAAAAAGGTCTCATAACAATGCACGTACACCTCCATACACATGTGGAGGTTGTGGACAGAGCATGGGTAGCACCAGATGATGCAGCACAGGGGGACAGACGGCACGATTGAACACACATGGTTATGATGTGCAAACACCTGCACATGATAGCCACTAGGGATGTGTGCTTAGGGACAGAGCTGGGGGGGGGATGTGTGACCCAGGTTGGCAGCAGGGGTATCACCTGTGTGGTGTATATTCATTCCAGGAACAAAAGGGGCCAGGAGCTGAGCTGTGTGGTCAGGTGTGTGGGTCCCAACCCATGGTATTGTGAAAGACATTGTTAGATCTAGAGAGGAATGGCACATGCGGATAGCTCTGTCTGGATGTCTAGCAGCATACCTTTGTATTGTACATACAGTGAGTCTGCAAGGACCTGTAGGCCACCCAAACCATACCTACATGACCAGTCGCCCTGTCAGTTCTGTACACTGTGCAATATGTGTGTCAACACACATTTGAACTGCTAATGTCACATCGTATGATTGTTTTGCACCAGAAACACAGACTGTAGGGTGTGGGGTCGTTGTGACATAGCAGTACACACACTGTTCAGGTTTGCATATGGTAGGTCGGATTCGCAATGGACCAGGGGACATTGGGCATTGTTTCACCTGTCACACGCCTGTGCTGCTGTGATGAGGCTGGCTGTTGCTGTTCCAATTGGCGTATTGAGGTTATGACCCATAACATGCTGCAACATAAACAACATCTCACTTATGTGTGCATCTGTAGGTTTGAATGTACCATAGGCTGTTATGTTGTGCGGCACAGTACGATGAGCTAACATACACTGTGCCGTTCTGTTGTTCAATATGTCTACAGTCTACGGTAATTATAAAAAAATTGCTCCAAAAATTGCAAAAATGCTGATATATATTAATCTTATGCACTTAAATAGGATCAAAAAGAGTGACCCAATAAACTTCTCATATATATAAGATAAACCCCCTACAAATATATATATATATATATAAATAGATATAAACCCCCTACAAATATGGATTTGTACAGTCTACGGTAGGCAGACATGTCACAGCTGTGTATGGTATTCTCTGACATCCACCACACACCCCCCAAACAGGGTCTAATGGTTTGTGTGTGGTGGTTGTGCCAGACCTTGGTCACCACTGTTGCCTCTCATCTGTGCGCATGTGTGTGGGGACACATCTTTGCACGCCTTAATAACCACGTCATGACTGAGTGCACAGAATGTGTGTCTCTGATTAAGATCAACATCAACACATATTTGTTAAACTGTACATGTTATGCTGTATGTCAGCATTGCAGAGGTGCTAGGTTATGTCCCAGTGAAGTTACTGTGTTGCACATGCGGAATCCTGACATGTGGTATAGTGTTATGTCATGTAGGTAGGCCGGCCATTGTGTGGAGTGGATCACATATAAGATACTCCCATACGATGCACAGCTGATATTGTATGAACACTCAGCATACAAAACATTGGGGGTAACAAAGTTTTGCACCCACCTTCTGCATCTTGACGTGCAGATCTGCCATGTGCTCTCAGCTGTGCCAGCAGCACATCCTCCCCACACACCTCCTGGCTTGTTGGATGTCTTGCGGCTGGTGAATGAGAACCCATCGTCGTATGGCGCATCATGTCTGCCTCCACGGGCCCCTCGGCAGAGGTTATGCTGTCACCAGACACACCAACCTCTGGATCCTCCATGATGTGTGTCGCACGCATCGCAGCCCCCTCCGCCCCCTCCGCCTGCTCCTCCTCCTCCTCCTCTCCCCCCTCCTCATGTGTCATCATTGTACTGTAGTCACCTGTATTGTGGGCACAAGATGACAACACACATATGACTGTGCAATACAGCTACGTATACGTGTGTGTTGCAGAATACACATACCTGCTGGTGTGGGGACCCAACACGTGTGCTGCAGACAGGGCCCCCTGCACACTCACATACCTGTCTCTCTGCAACATGTACCTGTACCAGGGAAACAGGTGTGTGTGTACCCTCTGCACACCTTGTGTGTTTGCCATGCCTCTGAGTCTGCTCTAATTGTGCATTTAGCCCCCACCCCATTTCTCAAACCACCTGGCCAACATATGTGCACACACGGATGCACATAACTGACAGGTACACCTGTAATTGCATACACCGGTGTGGGTGTGCCTGCCATCTTGAAGGGCATATCACATTGGGACATACTGTCATCACAGTGCTCCATGTGTTTGTCTCCAACATACAATGGAGGTAGCTACCAATGTAAATCAACACTGGGCCATTGACAGGCACATGCAGCACTGTGCGTATAGTATGGCACATAAACATTCACATCTCACAGGCGACTGCAATATGACAGCTGAGGAGAGGCAGTGTTGTGGGTGGAGGTAAGGGGTTGTTAGACATAGACATGTCTGGGACAGGTTGGGGGACTGATAGGATGAGGGACACATGCTGAATGTGTCCCTGGAACATGGCAACAGAACATGGTGACACAGGCCAATACACAGATGTCTGCAGCTCTGAGGATGTACAACATGTTTAACTCAGGACAGATGTCATCGTCCCAACACAGGCCATGTTTTCATGTCCCCACAGGGTCAGGTGTTGTATGACACATCTGCCCTTACCCCATGGGCATACGTGTATCACTGCACCTTGACAAGTCATTGTCAGACACATGTGATAGGGAAGGTTACCAGACACCATGCTGCACTCGGTACCTGCTGTGATGCAAGGCGTACATGCACTGCTCTTGAGATACGCTCCTTATGTCATACACTGTGGTCTCTCAGTCCTTTCCAACAGTCACATATGTCCACATTTGCTTGCCGTGTGCACATGTGACTGTGAGGTGACAGACGGCGATAGCACAGTCACAGATCTAACGCGTTGTGTGATGTGCATGACCTCTACGCCTGCCAGATCTGCAGTGTCCAACTGCTCCATATTGTGGAGTGACCTACCCTGTCACACACTGTGTAACGTTAGTGGGCAAGGTGTAGTCCCACTGGTATTTTGGAGGGGGAGGAGCACCTTATAGGGACACCTATTGCCCCCGTGGCTGACACCACAACCCAGCCTATGTTGGTTACGTGACATATGTCTTTGAGAACACTATTCAGCTGTCCCCCTGTGTATTGCACCTCCTGGTATTGGCTTGATGTAACCTTTGGGGTGTGAGTGTTCTGTTTCTGTTTCACAGAACAGGGTATGAAGGTGTAGAGCACACACCTCTGACAGCAGCACAGTTAAATGCTAGCACAGTTACATACCTGTAAAAGGTGATCTCTGGGAAAAGCAGGAATCAGTCTCCACATATGGGTACATCGGCAACCAATGGAGCCTGCACAGGCATACCTACCCGTTTCCAAACAGTAAGCCTTGGGCAGCATACCTGGGGCCTGTACACCGACGTCCCGCCCTCTCCAGAGCCTCTCTCCATTAGGGTTCCCAAGCTGAGACAAGGGTGAGTTGCGAATAGGAGGATAGCTGAAAGGATAAAATGCATGGGGAGCTGGGAGGGTTGTCCAGACTACTACGTGCTGTTCACAGACATCACCTGTTACACCTAGCTCCGGAAACAAGCAGGAATGTGTGTTCACATATGTGGACTCCCTAGCTATGGAGGCCAGGGGAAGCTCCCTGAGATTTGCAGTGCCGAGGCACAGGTGGGCATCAGTCCCTCACGTATCTCCACCATCCCATGTGGGATGGAGGGTGGGATTTGGGATGAATGGACCTTCAATGAAAGACAAACAACTCACCGAAGGACTACTGGGTGGGGGGGGGGGAGTCCGCAGTATGCATGATAAGTGCATTACACATATCATATGAACTCACATATATAATGTTTACGGACTGGATTTTAGGGGTGGAGGGCAGGATGGGGTCTGCTGGATACGTAGTGACGGGATTGTCACGGCTACATCACAGCAGTGGGGATGACGGGCCTACCTGGAGCGAGCAGGTGATCCAGGTGTCAACTGGTTTGGATTGTGATGGCACGTCCCCAATGGCAAGCATTATGGGACACATCTGGGACCTTCTGGAGACCCATCTTCCGAAATAATTAGGTATGACAGACGCAGACCGACCGACTGAGACACCTATCCCAGTCCTTGCGGGGAGAGCGGTTATGGGGGTAACCGCATTCCCTAGTAACATAGATGTGTCATCAAAAGGGAATACATGTACACTGTCTGTCCAAGCTGCTAAGAGATATGAAAGACATATACGCACGAAGCTTCAAGGGTAGGGAAACCTAAGTAGACATGGATGCTGATAGCATCATACTGCATCATAGTGCATAACAGGCTCTTCATACTGAAGAATAGTGTGCGGATGGGGATATACACTGTCTGATACGTCAGTCAGTTCACTCTCTTACATGGACAGTGAGGTGAACGTATGTAACATATATCAATCCCTACGAGGTATCCCCACAGACACATATCTAGGTACAGATATACGCAAATATCTGTATTTCAGGATATGTTTGGAGACATGTGTGGACATATATACATAGGCAGCTATATTTATATGTTTGTATATAATGTTCATAATAAAACACATATCTATATGTATCTATCTATCTATCTATCTATCTATATCTCTCTCTATCTCTATCTCTATATCCATATATATCTATGTATAGCTAGATCTATATCTATATCTATATATACACACATTTATCTCTATATATATGTGGGCCATGAATATGCACCGGCAGCAAATTGACATATGTATGTTGAGTTATGAGGACCTATTCACATACATGACTATATTCTTGATGACACATGTCTGCCACTGAGCCCCACAGTTAGTTTGGGATGGGGTATGTGAGTGTGAGACATTCTATTCGTAACAGGAGGCCAAGCCCACCTGACAGATACAATGATCATCAATCTCCATGGCATACAGGGATGCAGTATTGCAAACAGCGAATCACCAGGATGGTTGGGTGACAACAGGGGATAAGCCCAGTCTGTGCGGACATGGCTAACATCTGTTAGATATCTAACATGGCAAAGGTACAGAAATCCAGCCGACGGATACCAAGGGGACACACTGGAGGGATATGGCGGTACATGTGGGATGTGTCTGCAAGGCAATCACTGTGCCTCCTGCAGGCACAGCAGCTGTAGAAATAGATGGGTGGTGGACATGGGCAATGAGACAAAGGACAGGGGATGGTCCTGTCCCTGTCTACTGAGTTATCCAGCACATATGCTCATGGCAGGACAAGCAATACCCTGAAAAGGAGGCTAAGGAGCATCTTAGTAAGGTAACCCTCAGCCTACGAAAGTCCTGGATGAGAGGGTGTGGAATGTAGGTAACGGATGGGTGACGTACCCATAGGGGACGTCAGCTGATGGCACAGTGCTCATGTTGTGACAGACACTATTATGGGATAGTTGTACCCCCTCCTCTCAGTGATGAGAGGAAGACAGATCTATAACCCAGAAACAAGGATATCCCGACATCTTAACCTCATGAGAAAGGGTATGCAGTGTAGTCTCCTGGGGAACACCAGTGCGGCACCTATGAGAATACACTAACTGTATGTTACAGTTCCCCGACACCTAAGATTTGTGTGAATGCTGCGGCTGCCTAGACTTTGTAAACATCAGACCATGCTGAGGTGTTCCTCGCTGTGCTACATCTGCATGATGGGCAGGAGACCTGACAACTCCTCATTTCCAAAGAAAGAAGGTCAGGTGGGACATTTCCTACCCCCTGACACTGATGGTGGATTGGAATGGCCTGTAGCCCTAGGGACGTCAGATGAACAGTGGGCAAATTGACGTACAACCTCCTTGTTGATGAGGCTTTCTCCAGTACATGGTGATTGTGCCACAGTAGGTTGAGGCCATCTATTCAGACCTGCAACCTCGAGCCAACCCTTGCAACGTGCTACAATGGGAGTACCAGTGGATATGCCTACAGACCCACAAGGGTCAACATAAGCACGTGAGAGAATTATGATATACCATGCCTAGGACTTAGAAGTTATGAGTAGTCAGCTACCTTTGACTCTGCCACGAAGGGCCTCAAACGGGACAGGTTTTGTGTGACCTCCTGGAGGGCGTGACTCATATAACACATATGGGATATCATCCGGGATGGCAGCATAGACGTTTGGACGTTGTGACGTCCAAAAGCATCATGTGCTTTAGAAGCACGACCTGGCAGACAGGATGACTGCTCCGTTTAACATTTGACCTTCCGCATTGCTGATGCCACTACCAAGGAAAGGTGGGGGGTCGGGTATTATGAGATCCTGGAGAGGGTGCCACCTCATACAGAGCATCAGTTGCTGAGGCAGGGGGAGGAGGAGCCCTCCAAGGTGATATCCACATTTCCAGGAGGCAGACCTGCGAAGAAGGATTTATAAGAGACGTTAGGTTGTCCGTTCCTGCAGTGGCGCCAGTGGTAAGCGGAAGGTCAGGAATGGGAATAGCCAGATAGGTTGCCATGTCAAGGTGGAATGTCTGAGACGAAGGTCATCCAAGGGAAAACATCCATGGCAAAGGTAGGTTTGCAGTAGCAGCCTCAGCACCAGAGGGTGCAGACTGATTATGAACACAACACCTAGTGGTGGTGTGGAGGCACTTGCGATCAGGAGACAATGCAGGAGGTACTGCATTGATCACTCCGGGTATCAACTCCACACTGGGTATCAATAGTACAGCCCTTGATGTTGTCATCGGTGGCTGCTGAAGCGGCACCAGGACAACTGGCGTGGCATAGCAAGTCTCCGTAGACGTGCGTATCCTGAAACAACAATGTGCAGTTTCAAAACACATCGTGACCCAATCCTCAGGAGTACATATCGGTCATGGAGTAGGCATCTAAGAGGGTGACTCGATCGAAGTATGCGTTGATGGTACGGACATCGGTATCAGCAATGCCAACACACAGAACCCGGTCTGAGTGTTATACATTGTTTTGGACGGTAACAAGGACATGCAATGACATGCGTCGGGGGAGGGAGAGGCACTACATACCGTTGCTAGTGACACGATATCGGTACTGCTCGGAGCGGATATCTACGGCAAGCATGGCTATGGTATGTTCTGTGAGGGGTGAGGCCCTGGAACAAACTGCAACCCCTTTGATGCTTTGGGGCCAGGTGGCTCCCGCAGCCTATGTGAGGGCAATGTTTGTTTGAGGGTACGGACGGAGCCATCCCCATGCTGGCCATGAGGCGTACCACGCAAGCCTTAACTAGTCCTCAGAGATGTTGTGTGGGTTACCTGATCCTGTAGAGTGGGGACAGCTTGTACCCCATGTGGCATGGGACAAATGTTATCGAGGGAGACTTGAGGACGTCATGCTTCCAGCACCGTGTTTGGACAAGGCAATGCAGGCGGGAAATGGTCATGACCTATACTGGTTGGACAACAGTAAATGGAGTTTAAGCAGGAAACGTTGTTTCCACAGTCATAGCATCCCCTCAGTGACGTTGGCTCCATGATGCAGAGGCCTTGTGCCCCAAGAGGTTGGGACATGAGGATGCGGAAAATGTTTATCACGATTCTGGACATACACCCCCAGGGGTACCTGTGTCGGTGGCACATACAGCCGCACACACACGATAACAAGGGAGATAGGTGTTGACATCATTTTCACACAAAGGTTTCTGCGGTGACAGGAGGACGTCCTTCGGGCTCCATGGAGGCCTCAAACACTGAAGGGAGGCTCTGGAGAAGGAGGCAGTTCAGCGCGCAGGCGCAAGGGATGTTGCCAAATACGTTATGATCGTTAGCTGGGCAGCATTCCCGTGCAGGCTCTGTCGGTACTGACAGTCACATATGTGATGGCTCATTCCTGCTTGTACCTGTAGATGCGTCTCGGCAGATAGCAGACAATCCCAACTGCACTCACATAACTATCTACACAATGGTGATCCCATGGGGGTCATGAGTCGTAATGGATATACGTAGCATACATACCTGCCTGTGTGTGTGCGGTGTCCAGGGCCGTAGGCAGCCCATATGTGTAGACAGGACCGAGTCTCTGTGCAAGCTGCTGCTCCAGGGGGCTGAGCATGGTTGGTAGGGGGCCGCCGCCACCTGTGCCACGTGCATGCTGTTCTTCCTCACACATGTGCTGGCGCACACCTCTTTTGATGTCGGAGAACCTCTTTTTGAGGCTCTCTATGTCCCGCGGGTGTCCCCCTGCCTCAGCCACGCTTCTGCTTACCTCCTCCCACGCCGCATTCCGCCCTGCTGTTGATGTCCATGTGCTCAGCCTGCCAAAGAGAACCTCGTATTGCTCTAGCACCATGGATAGGAGGTTGTGGTTCTCCCCATCTGTGAACCGTGTGGCCCTCCTTCTCAGGCTTTCAGGCACAGGGACCCTCTTCCTTTTCCCAGTGTGTCTGCTGGGAGCAGGCTGGCCCCTTGCTGATGGCTCACCCTCCATAGGGCCTGCAGGTCCTGGCCCCAGTGGCACTGGTGGGCCCACCTCCTCACCCTCACCCTCTCCCAAACTCGCCCTCCCCCTATACCTCTCTCTATCCCTCCCTCTCCCCCTCCTCTATCCCTCTCTCTATCCCTTTCACTCTGCTCATCCATCACCCTCCTCTCACATGTCCGCTCCCCACTCCCCTCCTCACCGCACATCATCCCTTCTGCCTCTCCTACACCACGTACAACACAGACACAACAGCTATATACTCAATAGCAATAAACCAACACAGTAAACGGAACAATACACCCAACACTACAGAGACAAATGACAACAACAAACTATTTGGCTACAGATACAACACACCTCCTACTATGAACCCTCACCAACCTATTCCTCCACAACCTATCTCTCACAAAACTATACGTCCTCCAACAACCCTCAACGTTTTCCAGGCGTGTAGTGTTTTTATATTTGTTTTTGCACGTTGGTTACATTGCGCATGCAACATTGTGCGACGGTGCTGCTTGTGCGCGGTGCGTAACTGCACTTACGCATAGGCGTTCGTTGGTGGGTTTGGTTGTGTGCGAGGCACGCATGTGCAACTCTTTGCGCATGTGCGTTTGTGTGTGCATCGTCACGCACAGGCAACGCATCCGGACAGGCATAACGAGATGCACATGGGCGCCGTGCACAAACCAACAGACATAAGCATCAAATTGCACATGCGCCTCGCACACATCCACACGCACATGCGCTATCATTTGAACGTGTGCGGCGCGTACAGGCAAACGCCCATGCGTAACGGATTGCACATGCGCAAACTGTTGTACAGGGGCGCCGCGCACAAGCGGCGAAGTCGCACAACGGCGCATGCGCACTCTACGGACATCCATTTACCTATATAAAATGATGCCGAACCTTTGGCCACATTGAGGGTTGTTTTGTAGGCGCGGCGAGTGTTGTTTGGGAGATAGAGAGAGCTGAGAGCAGGTGTTGTTACTAGTGTTGTTTGTAGTGTATGTAGTGTTTTGCTGTTGTCTGTTGTGCTTGTAGTGCATGTACTGCTGACTGTAGTGGTTTCTGTAGCGTTTGTAGTGTTGTATTGTGGTATGTAGTGATTGTAGTGCTCATTGTAGTGTTCTTTGTTGTGTTGTCTGTAGTGTCTGGTCTTGTGTGGCTAGTGTCTGTATTGTTTTGTAAGGTGTCCAGTGTTTCGGGAGGTGTGTGTGTGTGTGTGTGTGTGTGTGACCACAGTGGAGGGATTGATGGCGGAGATATATGTTGTTGCATGTGCCAGAAGACGTGGGCGGATGCTGCGGTTGCTGGACAGGGGATATGGTGTCCATGTGGCTGTGGCACAGGGCATGGGTGTGGACCCGCAGCAAATCAGACCTGCTCCTGTGGAGGCGGCACAGAGATGTGCTGTGCGTAGACGGCGCAGACGGCGTGCCGAGGTGCAGGCTCGGCAGACTCGCCTCTACAGGCCCAGGGCCCAGCTCCAGGGCATGCGTGAGGACCAGGTCATCTCCCTTTACCGACTAAGCACAAGGGCTATTAGGGGGCTCTATGAGGATCTAAGACCTGACCTGGAGCCCCTGACTGACCGGTCCCATGCCATACCGGGTTTAGTCAAGCTCCTTGCTGCCTTACATTTTTTTGCCTCTGGCTGTTTCCAGTCATCTGTGGCCGCAGTGGGTGGCATGAGCCGCCCCACCTTCTCACGCTGTCTTCACCAGGTACTGCGTGCCATGGTCAGCCGGGTGGGGAATTACATAGGCCTTCCCCACAATAGGCAACAGTGGGGGACCCTGAACCAAGCCTTTGCGGCGTTAGCCGGGATACCACACGTGATGGGAGCTATTGATTGCACACATGTTGCCCTGGTCCCGCCCAGAGACAGGGAGGTGGTGTTCCGCAACCGCAAACACTACCATTCCCTGAATGTTCAGGTTGTATGTGATGCTAATCTGCATATTCTGAATGTGGTCCCAAGGTTTGCAGGGTCCACCCACGACTCCTATATCCTGCATCGCTCAGCACTATTTCAGCAATTTGAGGAGGGACAGTATGGGGACTGTATATTGCTGGGTGAGTATTTCCAAATATATCATGACATCATGCATATATGTGTGTGTTTGAGTAACATCTCTCATATAGTGCGCCGTTTCCTCTATGTGCAGTTGGATATTGAACTCACATTCAGCAGACAGAGGAATGTTATGAGTTTACATCCTTAGGGGGTTGTACACGTTGAGTAACAGGGGACATGATTGGACATGTAACATCAGTTGTGAAACAATATCTGTGATAAACGTGCTGATGGTGGTGTTGGAACTATGCACCTGTGCAGATGTGTATCCTGGTTGTAGTTTGCTACCTGTGTGTGTATTTCATGTGGCCACAGGGAGGGGGAGGGGGTTTAGTGTCCTTCTCACCCAGCTGTGCATACGTGGCTTTGGATTAGAACTGCGGTATGTCCTGTAACATTTATGTCCTTGACAATCAATGCACCTAACACTTGTCATGTGTGTGTGACGGCAACACACTCACTCAGTACTGTGGTTGTTAGCCATTTCATGTTAGCTAATGGGGGGGGGGGGTTGAGACATATGATGTATGTTCCTGACCTTTGCAAATGGGAGTACATGTTTGCATCGGAATGTTAATGGTTTAGGCCTGTGCCATGGCAGGGGGGGCAAATAGTCTAGGGTTTGCATTACCTTGGGCCACTGCAGATGTGTGGTACGTAGGCATCATTGTATGTGATTATCCTGCTGTTATTCAGCATTTGGTAAGGGTGACAGCAAGGGCAAGGGGCCAACTTGGGGCCATACAGAGAGGTATTGGTAGCACATACACAGGAATGTAGTCAAACTCAGTAACTGTGATATTGGTAGGCTCATGTGGGCTACAGTGTGCAATTCTGTGGAGTGCTGATCAACACGGATGGGAACATGATGGGGACAATGCCCAGGGTGTCTACTAACATGGTTGGTGGTCAACAAGCAACAGCATATGGCGTCAGGCTGCTATATGTAGATATGTAGACCTTTCAGGACACGGGGTGTGGAGGTGAGCTTGTGTTGATCTTGTCAGACCTCCAGGTCAGACATGTTGTGTGTTGGCACCTACATTGCCTCACAACACATTATTGTGGTGTTTAGTTTGCTAACATATACATTTCACATGTTATCTGTGTATTGGTGGTTTAGTCTAACCTTGGTGGTGGTAGTGCTTATAACATTAACTGCATAACAAGACGCATGTGCTACACATAGCGTATCTGTGGAGGCACAAATGGGACTGTGGTGTTGTTTGGCATGTCTGCACAGAATCAAGAGGCCCTTTGTTCCATTTCTATCACCAGAGGTCTTATTTTGGCAAATGTACATTTCTGCTGTCAGAGCTTTCTGTCATGAGGTGTTATGCATTTGTTTCTCACGTCTATACCTGTGTCAATTTGTGCTGGCATGCGTCCATGTATTCACCTGTAACATTTCGTTTTGCAGGTGATGCAGGATATGGGTGTCGCCCCTGGCTGCTGACCCCTGTGCGTCAGCCACGGACACGTGCAGAGCGGAGGTACAATGAGGCCCATGCCTCCAGCCGCTCTGTCATAGAGCGCACCTTTGGCGTGTTGAAAAGTCGCTTCAGGTGTCTGGATAGGACAGGTGGGGCCTTACAGTATGAGCCAATGACTGTTGCAGAGATAATCCTAGCCTGTTGCATCCTGCACAACATTGCTCTCAGGCATGATATCCCTGCAGAGATTAATGAGGATCTGGAGGAGGATCCACCGTGCCCCCCTGTACATGGCAGTGGTGACACACAGGCGGGCACAGCGGTCAGGCGGAGGTTGATTGCAGAGATATTCACTGGTATGTATTGCATATATTCCCACATATATGTGTTGTTGTATGCGTGTGATGGTTATCACGGGTGATGTTTCTGACCATGTAGCTATCTGCTGCAACACTGCATTGTCATTACACTGAACATCCAATGGTAGCATATAGCCATGAGTGTGTGATGGACACTGTGCACAGGGCACAACAGCAGCTGTTGGTGTATTGTGTGGGTCGGTGTGGATACACCTTTCGGATCTTTTTGGGCTGACAGTACCAGTCAGTGGCTGTTTGTGTTAACAACTGCTGTGCTAACCCAGTTATGTCTTTTTCGTGTGTGTGGAGCACGGTGTCAGGCATATGGTACGGGGTTCACTGTGGGAGGGAGGCACATGTTTGTGGAGAGCTTTCCTGTGGGCTCTTTGTTCATCTCCTACAATCTGTAGGTGCTTGTGTGTGTGTTATGCTCCGGTGCGCTGGCTATGTGTGTATGTTTGTTAGGTATGGTGCAACGTGTCAGACATAGCCCAGTACACATGCGCATGACTACGTTCCCATGATGTGATTGCTTACTTGGGACGGGTGTTGGTGCAAACACACATTGTCCCGTACGGAATACCTCCTCACGTAGCACAGACATGGATATGGTGAGTCATGTGGACATGTGCAGTGTGGAGCCAGGGGTCCATATCATTGCTACTGTTTTTTTTGGAGATGAGTCATTCATTGCAGTATTTTACATGTCGACACATACAGAGGTTCAGCGGGTCAGATCACCAAGGGGTGAATGACTGTAGCCAATGGTGACACTGCATGTGTGGGTGATGTTTGCGGTTTGCAGTTTTTTCATTTGCCGCATGGCATATGTAGGTGATACTATCTCAACATTTGCCTCCTGGCTCTGGCACATGTTGTGTGTAGGGCAGGATAGCACAGTCCACATCCACATATACCTTGTGGACACTAGCAAGGGATGTTATGTCCGCATACACACACCGACCTAGATGGGAGTTATTTAGAGCAGATGCACATATAGCCTATCCATGGTTTAACATTCTCACTGTCACACAGTGGGATGAGATGTAGCCATCATGGTCAGGTGACAAACAGACATGGGGGTATTGTTTGACAGGCATGGTGCTTACATTGTCATGTTTGTCAACACATGCGCAGCACACAACTGTCAGTATTATTTGGTGTAGGAGATGTACACTGCAGAAGATGCATTTGCACAGTGGATATAGGAGGTGTTGATGCATATTTCCGGGTGTCACAGCTATTTAGACGGGGATGACACACAACATTTGGAGAACACTACACATGGAGATGGGGTATTGGTGTCAACATGGGTGACACAGTCAAATAGTGTCACCTTGGGATGCGCCCCAAACATGGTGGGTGCAGACACGTCTTTGGACCAGTGCGCGGAACAACAGAGGGGGAGGGGAGGCGAAAGTGGGATTCTGGGGACCGTCACTTAGCATCAGACATCTACATGCTGCCCTCCCATGTGAGATATCAGTACAGTGTGAGAGTGAACAGTCATTCGGCAGGCCATGTTGTGGTGTCTGACAGCTGGGGACAGTGATTTGCAGTGTGGGATTCACAGCTAGAACATGTCATATTGTTTCTGTCTGGTGTTTTGTCCACTCCACAGGACATCATTCCTGAGGATGCTGTTCCTGTGTGGCATTTGCACGTGACGGTACATCAGCCAAGATGCTGTGGTCCAGGGTATGTGGATCTTCAGCTACATTGTATGTGTGTGAGGTCAGGGGGAGAACATGTCATCTGGGATGTGTCATATTGTGCAGATGTTGTCGTTCATTTATTTTCCTTGAGCCTCCCTGACCCATATCTTGCTGTTGTCACACATCTCCCCATGTGTTTGTGTACAGTATATCCACTGGACAACTTGTTCAGCCATATTTACAGCAGAGCTACATGTGTGTGTGTTTAATCTTGTTTGCTGAATCCAACACTTGCTGCCTCCAGCAACATAGTTCGATCAGACATCAATAGGGTATCTATGCATGTGACTGGGCGGTTATGTGCACAATGTTGCACTTGTGCACATACAGGCCATGTATTACAGCTGTCCCGCTGACCTACGCATACTGTGTGGGTGTGTGTTTCTGGGTTAACTAAGTGGTGATGCAGTGTCCTGGCATGGTACATTATCATGTGGGTTGAGGGGTGTGGGTACCCGGGGGGCATTGTTGGGTATGCTACCTCTACCGTACTGCTGTTTACCTTGTCATCATGGTCAACATGTGTTGTGGGCTGTGAGCAGAACTCTGTTGTGTGTTTGGTGGGACGAGTGTTGAACAACTTTTCTTTCTCTCATATATAGGCATAATGTGGAGATGCATCACGAGTGACTTTACATGCTGATTCTACATGTTTGGCTGACATTGTCTCCCTTCACTGTGACCAGATGTGGCTATGGAGTAGCTGAAGGAATTGATGACATACACATGATGCACAAACGGGGTATGTTGTACCTTTCTTATTTGGGGATTAAATCTGGCTGTACCTGTTGTTGGGTTTCGTTTCATCTAATGGACATGTCATGTTGCATCTCTGTGGACACATACAGATGCATATAGTGTGTTGCTGTGAAATGGCTGTGTGACATGGAATTGTAACTAACCATAGCCATGTGAGACCCGTGTATGCATTGACATTTACTGATGGCTATAATCTGATTTAGATTTGATGTCCATATCCTGTAATGTTTGCCTTTGCATCCCTTTATTCCCTATTTTGTGCGTTTTGGATTTTGGCAATTTGTGGTGTTTTTGCACAGTGTCTAATAAGACCATACTTATCCTCTTGTGACACAGGACAGGAGACATAATGGACCCATTTCCTCCGGTGCACCTGGGCTCGCCATCCAACACCTGTTGTGGGACAGACCACCATGTACGTGTTTCTGGAGATATCTGCCATTGGATGTTTGACGTTTGAGAGTGGAACACAGGCCTGTGATGGACATTTTTCCTCTTGGACTGCTGGTTTGGCCATGACTGACCTGTACAACACACAGTTTGTGCCATGCTGTGGCTGAGAGTCATGCTGATTGCAGGGACACAGATGACCTTTCACGGAGTGTGTCATATTGGAATGTGCCACCTTATTATGCATTCCCATGTTTGCAAGGGATGTTTTGAACTGCTCAGTTGGATTGCAGAGACACCTTGCTTTTGGGACACTGTGCGCATCAGGGACTGACATTCACTGTGTATTTTGGACATTTCTCCACAGTTGGTTGGTGTATTGGTTTTGGCCATGTGTGTGACAGGGCACACAGGATACGCTCATCTGTTTGTTTTAACTAAAGCATACAGGCATGTTTGTGGCATAGAGGCACAGATGGAGCAGTCCTTTTGTCTATGTCCAATTGCCCTCCACCTGGACATGATACAGGCTTTGACACAACCACATGTTCATGGCCACCACCATCCTTGATTGATGTTTGGGGTGGGCAAGGGTGATTACATGCATGTGTGGCATCACTGTATCATGTTTGTGTGCGAATGGTGATTGTGCTTGTGACTAACTATGTTTGTGAGACACAGAATGTGGATCTATGGCCTCTGTGTGGTTCATTGTAAGATGTTTGGCCATCATTTGCTTATGAACATGCTGGTTATTGTGTTTGTTTACTGTGCAGACGTGACACTCTGCATGTGTGTACACACCTTTGCATTGCACGTCTGCACAGTCCTGTTTGTCCCCTGCAGTAACGTCAATCTCATTGCACCATTACATTTGGTGTGTGTCAGTGTGGGTGTCCATTGTCCTCCTGCACTTCTGCAGTCCATGTACCATGCTATATATGTCCAGACACTGTCTACCCACATAAACATGCAGGGTGTACCTCCTGCATGGTATTATGTCTGTAGCTTTCTGAAGGGTTTTTGATGTCTAGTCTCTCTGTGTTCATGTGCCTCTGCTACCTGTTAGCATATTGTCATTCTGCTTGTGATGATATTTGGGGTGTGCATTGTAGCATATCTGTCTTGAGGATCAGCCATTATGTGGTTCTGGAACATTACGTTCAGAGCTTTTTTTGTCACATTACAACATTGCCCCAGCATCTGTTTTCTTCATTTGTGTGCCTCCTGTGTTGGGTGATGGCTATGTTTCGGGGGTCCGGTGAGTTTTGTCGTTTCATCATCATGCAACGCCTACAGTCTCCATGCACTGATATCTGCGACACACAATTGAGCCATGCTGCAACAAGTGGGGTGTGTGGGCCTGTTACCCAGGGCATAGCATGCACCTGATGCACATTATGTCTCATGTCTTTCATGTGTGCTCAGGGCAGTGACCTTTATGTAGCATGTGGGTTTTTAACCTGCTACATATGTTTCCATCTTTCACCATGGAGGGACTCACCTTGATATTATGATTGCAGTGTCTAACGTATGTGTGAGGAGCGACCATAATAAATATGTGTATTTGACAGACATTTGTCTCTTTTACTACTTGATCATGGTGACAATCATGCAACACAATGGGTGCCTTTGATTCAATCATGACTCCTTGTGCCCCAGGGACTCCATGGTTTCCTTGACGGTGTCCCTGCAGTGACTTGAACAAGGCACATGTAGTGCCAGTGTGAGATGAGGCCTGTTTGGTTTGTGTCCAAGACAGCTTTGTGCGCACTAGGCTACTCCTCCACTCTTTGTGCACATTTACACTTGTGTCTACTGATTTGCTGGTCATGTCCACAGCCCACCTGTGCTCACATCCTTGTACAATGGCAGCTGTGTATGTGTCTGCTGTTTGGCACATCACTGGGTATGATACGTTCCCATACAGACCCTCCCTTTGGACTATTACTTCTGCCTTGTGCTCATTGTGTTCTTTGTGGGTGTGTTTGGAGGCATGTGTTTGAACTCATTGGTTTGCAGGTTTTATCCCCACATTTGTATTTATAGTTTTTCGATTATGATAACTGAGCCATCATTAAGCAGCAGGTTCATCACCTATACACACACCCTTGTCTGTCGTCATTGTACAGCAAGGTGTGCACTCAGTGCTCCCTAGCCATCATATATTATCTGTTACATAGGTCTCTTTCGTGATGGTCTTTACAGTGCAGTGCACCTGGGAGTTTTGTTGTGTTGCGGTTCTGTTGGTGTGGGTTAGAGTTGTCGTCATGTTGAGTTGTCTCCTGTCATGCCCGAGATTGCTACCCAGCTCCACCAGGCATCCTCTGCTACCCTTGGGGTTTGTTTTCTTTCCTCTTTTGCATGCTTTATCGACTGCATAACATCTCATTGTGTGTGTGTGCATGTGTCCATGGAGCCAAATACAGACTGGGATCTGATCTGTAAACACCAGATCTGCATGTGCATTTGTTCATGTTTCTTCTTGGGGGGATTCCTGTCCTTATAACCAGCATGCATCTTGTGTGATGGCTTGGACTATTTCTGTATGCAGCCTTTGCTACTGCGCTCACGTTGGTGGTGTGTCCTAGCGTTTTATCCATTTGCATTTGTGGTAGTGGTCGTAGATGTGATCCCTCTCTGTTCCCTTGGATGTGTGTGCTTGTCCTGCAGATGTGGTTTCGATTTGTTTTACGGTCATATGTCAGCAGATTGGTGTTGTGAGCACATTGTACCCTCATCTGAGTTGTGAGCCATGCTTCTGTCCATCTTCTGTCTGCCAGCTGTTGTGCCATCCTACCCTGATGTGCATGCTGCTACGACACGTCCTGCATTCCTACACCTTCCTGCATTTCATGTCCCCATGGTTGCCTTTCGTGTGTGTGCTGTGCATAGCACTGCTACTCCACTGTCATCCAGATATTTCACCTATCCTGCCATTTCAATCTCCTGTGCTGGACACATCTTCCCATCCTATGTCACACACTATCATTACAGCATGGTACATTGCCATCACTCTGTACATAGCTACACCTATCTCCAATATGTTTGTCCATTTGTGTAGCTGCCACATGGACTGGGGCTGCTTTTTGTAGTTGAGCACCTGTGATCTCTGTTCTTGTTTTACTTCTGCATTGCCTTTCCTTTCAGCTCTGTGACGTGTTTAGGTTACATATGTGTTTGCCACATACCTCTGCTGCCCCTCACATTTGGGGAGCTTAGTGCTTCTGGGAAACGTTTTTGGGTTGACCTATACATGATTGGGGCATCTTATGGCACACCTTCCATTCAGTCAGTTTATGGGGGATCTACTATGCTGCCCTGGGAGTTGCCAACATGTGAATATGGACGATGGATAGCATTATAAATCACCTTTGCTGACGTGGTTGTTTATGATGTGCATTCTGGTGCACCCTGATAGGTGCAATACTCTCTGGTGGGCTTCTGTTTAGGTGGCAGCACAGATTGATGTACAGGTGCATGACGTAGACAGACTTACCTGAGCCAACGGTAATCACTGCTCATCTAACACCATGACGCCTGCACCATCAGTCACTGTCCTAACCATTGTGCTACACTGCTGTTCCTTCTTGCACGTCTGCTCACCTACTTACGATTTCGATGCGTTACAATGCACAGTGATGCCAGCACAGACAGTGCTTCGACCTTGCCCTGCCACATACGTCACCCTGTAAAGCGCCCTATACGCAACATTGTGGGGTGCCTTGGTGGACAGTGCACCTTCAAATGTGATCTTTAAGGTACATTGTAGGGCGCCTTATGCATCACCTTATATTACAGTGCTTTTTGATAGTGCATTTGCTAACAGTAGAAATTACAATAAAATGTGACATGCCTCCTAGATTGCTATTCCTCATAACAGGTATTGGCTCAATCAGCCTTATTCATTGTGCACAGCACGGGATTGAACCCATGATGCCAGCACTATTGGTCAGTGTTTTCAGCATTGTGCTACGGCTCTGTTCCTGTGTCTGGACGTTTGCGCACCGCCTTATGCCCTTCACAACTGACAGCGCACCGCCTGATGCCGGCCAAAACGCACAAGATGGACAGCGCGCAAAATTAACAGCGCAACGCCTAATGCCGCACGAACTTAATTACTGCCGCCCACAATTAACAGCGCAACGCCTAATGACGCCCAAAATTATTATGCCTCCTAAAGCAGTTTTAACCATGAAAATTCATGCCTCAGCCAGCCTTTTTCCTGGCGCACGATGGGGGATTGAACCCCTGATCCTTGCACCACTGGTCAGTGTCTTCAGCATTGTGCTACAGCTCTGTTCCTATATGTGCCCAGCAGCGCCCCACTTAGCCTTCCCACGCGCTAATGTCGGGCCCGCAAATGTGCGCGCCGCGCACACGTACGGTCGGCTTTTTTCCTTTTTCTGCCTGACCCGCCCACTCCTTTTATGGCACAGGCACACTACCGCGGACCCGCACGATACGAATGTTTAGTAAACATGCCCCCAAGTCTTTCCCAGCCATGAGACCAAAGACCTTGGAAGATGTAGCTAGCCTGAGTTGCTATTGGGAAACTAAACATCATTTAAATCCCGATCACTCCCTATACTTGACTGCCACATGCAGGGCCGGCCCGTCCATTGAGCAAGAATGTTTTTTGCAAAGGGCCCTGCGTTTCAGGGGGCCCCGCGCAAAAAACATTCTACATTAGCACAAGCACATTTAAAAAAAAAAAAAACGGCTGCTTTCTGCTGCTGCCACTGCCACCACTGCCGCTGTGGCAGCGGCAGAATCAAATGGCCCGCCGCGGGGCCCCGCTTGCCCGGCAGAGCCTCCCTGAGCTCCCGAGTCCCTCCCAATCCGTAGGCTTTCAGAGCCGTGAGAGCTTCTCTGACCTCTCGCGGCTCTGTTAATCCCACCGGGGCTGATGGGAAATCCCATCAGCCCCGGCGAGATTAACAGAGCCGCGAGAAGAAAGGGAAACTCTCGCGGCTCTGAAAGCCCGCGGATTGGGAGGGACTCGGGAGCTCAGGGAGGCTCTGCCGGGCAGGCATTAAACACACAACACCCATGCACTATTTGAAAAAGAGCAGTAATGAGTATGACTTAATAATAAAAAAAGAGATCTCAGAAGGGCACTCAAAATAAATATGGCACGACTTCATACCAGACCTGAGATCAGTACAGGCACCATAAGTGCACTGTCCTCTCTCCCCAAGCCCCCCGAACGCCACAGGACACTCACCTCTGAACATGCACCCTGCTTGCCTGCTGAGTTTGCTGGAGCCAGCGTAATAAATAAATCCTACCTCTAGGAGCTGCACCACTTCCTGGGACCAGACCTGGAGCTTTGCATCTTTCCCTGTCTCCCAATATTGCAAGGAAGTGGTTTTATTTATTTTTCCTTGGCTTGGAATCAGTTAGCATTCAATTTTACTTTGTTTTTCTAAATATGAGTCAGATGTTTTGATTTGTAGGTCTTGTCAGAGAAATGTATTAGTTTACTTGAGATATTTCCTGCAAATCTGTTGCTAAGAAAACATATCAACCTCACTCTTGTACCTGATAGTGCTATTTCTGTATGATTGCTATTTTTATATCTCACACTAAATCATTATATATATACAGAACTACCTCTCTGCCAACTTATTATCAGCTCACAGGAATGGAATAGGAAAAGGTGGAAATAATCCCCTAGGCAAGGTAAGTAAGCCTTCAGTCTGCCCTACAGGAATGAGAAATAGAGAAATCAGAGTTCAAATCCCATTGATGTTCCTTGTGACTTTAGGGAAGTCACTTAACCCTCTATTGCTTGAGGTACAAAATTAGATTGTAAACCCTCCAAGGATAGGAAAATATCTAGCATATAGCTCACCATGAACTACTACTGAAAAAGCACAAGCTAAATCCAAATACATAAAATAGTGTGTATGATTGATTATACAGGAAAACCTCAAAATATTGATGATTTTTCTTGTCATTTCATTGTAAAACAGGCGTCACATGACATGGGCAATACCATTGACATTTTTCATGTCATTTCAAATGAATGCATATCCCTATCAGTCACTCCATAAGCCATACCATCTATACAGACTGCATATCTACATCCATCCTCTCAATGCCACTTAGCTCTCAGGATGCACAGGTGTATAGGCCACAGATACATCCAAAAACATGTGGATTTGCATCATGATGAGAGACAAGAATGTGCAATACAGATGTTAGGAGAAAAGAGTTGCCAAGTTACTCATTACCAAGAGGGAGATTTTAGGGAAGTCCTGGATCTCAAGTAATCCCATCCAGATCTATTGTATGACCTGCAGCACTAGTTTCTATGCATAGAAGTAGGGACTACAAAGATCACACAGCTTTGGGATAGCAGTTATCCTCTTGAAACTACATAACTTGGCAGCTCTGGAAGAGGGATGCAAAGGCCTTCTACATTAAAGAGGCTATCACTGTTCGGTTTGCACAGAAAGGCAGAACAGAGCACGGAGTTTTAACCTTGTCTGGGAGGAACAAATGTCCATTCAGATGTACTAAAATGGCAGTGTGGCCATGGCAAAAGTAGATGAAGGCATCCTGTATCTCTTATGCATGTCCAAGGAACGCTGCCTAGTCTTCCGGGATGCATAGAAACTTGCAGCAGCTAGGGTAGACTAGGGCTGAAGCATCATGGGACAGAGAAGGCCTACACTGGAGTTTAAGGCTTTGAAATGAACTTATGGTAAGTATGTGCTCTTTGCACTAACTACAGGGCATTTGTTAACCACACCCACTCCACAGTTGAAATCTGGTCTTTGTGCTTAACATGCTTTTAGCTTCTGCTCCTAATGCACAGGAAGTGCTAAAATGTCTTGTGCTTTAGTAAACAAGCCTCTGAATCATTAGCCACAAAGACCCTGGCAGTGCTACCTGCCTGCCCATAGTGCAGGTGCTCTTAACGCCACTTCTGCGGTTCCATGAAGTGCAACCATGCTGTTGTCTACCATGGCAATTAACAAGTGCTAACTATCACTACTGCACACTGTCAGGTCTCTCCATGCTAATTCTTCACTATACCTCACCAAGTTCCTGCCCTATCAGGCTTTAAGCAATTTAGCATGCGATTTATAGTGTACTATTGTTTTTAACACAGAGCAGCCATTTTCAAGGGCCTCGCTAATGGTTACAGCGCATTAAAACATGCATTGACTGCTCAGTAAGCATCCCCCTTAGTCTTATTTCAGTCTTCTCCAACCACATGTGGAGGGTAATTTTATAAGCAGCCACACAAGCTATGCACATTTTCACACATGTATGTGGAGCCTATTTTATAAAATGAAGTACACGCATGCTTTACTTTATAAAATTTCCAGCGTATGGCAGTGCCTCAATCTAGACACAGCAGTTACACCTACCTGAGAGTAGGTGTAACTAGCCACACCTGGTGCAGACGTGTGTATCAGTAATAGTATTCTGTAGCCTACAAGTGTGCTTTGTGGACCTGCCTGTGCTCCACCCAAGCAATTCTGTGCACACCCCAGCTGAAGGTACATGCAATAGGACATATGCTCAAAGCGTTTTCCTAAGTGCCCCTTCACACCTGTAAGTCCTTGAAAATTAGGACTGACGCAGCAAAAGAGCATGTAACTTTCCACGTGCCCCTTAGAAAATCCATCCCAGAATAACTTTTCCCGTTGTACAGTGGTTGCAGCAACATTAGGCACAATATTTCTTAAGGCATCTCAGGTGAGTCTTTAGCAGCCTTCTTACAAGGAATGGCATTTAATTACATGTGAGGTTCCTTTTAATCTGGCAATTTTATTGGCCTTTAGAGCACCATGGGACAATTATAACTCCCTTGTTGCTCTTAACCAATTAATTGTGAATATAAACCTTGAACTTTAGTTTTTATTGGTCTTGGGAGATACCGATGTTCATTTGGATTTTTCTAATACTAGATCCAGTGCTGATTCTGTTTTCTCTATGTCCTCCCAGGGATTTTTGTAGTTTGCAGAGTGCCAGCACATTCTAAGGGTAACATTTTGGATTTAGTACTCTGCTTTGAATTTACTCAAACATTATTGTGCACTGGAGACCCAGTTGTTACTCGTTTGGCATGGAGAGGTCATTTTTTAGTCTTCTCTGTCCGAGGCAATCATCAGGACCCAAATTGTGCTAAAGCTCCATGTACATTTCAAAATAAGAGGCCAATACATAAATGATTTGTCCAGTTAACTTTGTGAGCTAACCAGGCAAATCATCAGGCTCAGTTTTGAGCCTACAGAATGGTTAAGCTTTGTCTGGGAAAACTCGATGTCCAGCCAAAGGTTAACTGGTTAAAAGAAGGAGGGATGAGATGTGTACCAGGGGTGTACTTATCTTCTAGTCAGAGAGGACAGTTTTATTAAAGATGACTAGTTCAGTTGGACTAACCAAATACTAGGTATAAAGTTTAAAAGGTAGCCGATATGCTTAAATTTCTCCTGTTCAAAGCTGAAAACTTAACTGGTTCAGACTTTGAACTTCTGGCTAAATATAACCAGAAAACTTTTTCAGGTTCCTTTAACAAGCTGTCTCATGACTAAATATCAGCTACAAAAAAAAAGATATGACCACTTCCAGATTAGCTCCTTTAGCTGATCTCTCTTTTTTTTCAGACACTATAACTACCATCCAATTTTTGGCTTATTGAAAAATGTCCCTATTTCTAGCATTAAATCGGTACCAGCTAGAGAGAGGAAATGCCTTCTAAAAAAGCCTTTCCATGGTT
Organism: Ichthyophis bannanicus; assembly: GCA_033557465.1. Classification (NCBI taxonomy): domain Eukaryota; kingdom Metazoa; phylum Chordata; class Amphibia; order Gymnophiona; family Ichthyophiidae; genus Ichthyophis; species Ichthyophis bannanicus. Next base: position 804,989,657 of record CM066031.1, read on the forward strand.
CATGGACAAATTGTGCCTGTTAAAGAATTCTGGTAGATATCTAGAAAAAAATCTGGCAAGGTAATATGCCAACTAACATAGTATATGATGGCATATAAAGACCAGTATGGTCCATCTAGTCTGACCAGTAAGGTGGCTAGAGTGATAGTTACTGCAGCTCCGTGCAGGTCACCCCCTCTATGCCTGTGTTTAGGATTGTACCTGCCGCTCCATGCAGGTCAGCCCCCCTCTGTTTATTGAAGTATAAAACATATTTGCTTTTATTTCATCCTCTTGCTATAAAGGGGTCCACTGTGTCTATCCCATGCCATTTTGAATTCCGTACCTGTATTTGCCCCCACCACCTCTATCAGAAGGACATTCCAAGCATCCACTACCCTTTCAGTGAAAAAAGTATTTCCTAATGTTGCTTTTAAGTTTACCACCTTGCAGCTTCATCATATGCCCTCTAGTTTTACTGCTTCCCCTTCTTTGAAAAGGTTTGTTTGTTCATTAATATCCTTTAAGTATTTAAAGGTCTGTATCATGTCTCCCCTGTTCCTCCTTTTGTCCAGTGTATACATATTTAGGGGTATACATAACTAGGGATGTGCAGCCAAAAAATCTTAGCATCATTTCATTTCATGTTCTTTTTTCTTATGTTTCATATCATATTGCTTTTACTCAATAGTGCACACTATTGATGGGAACCTGGAAATGGTGACAATGTCATCATTTCCTGTTTTGTGGAGATCCCAACTTTTGTTACAAACGAAAGCACATCCCTAATGTTAACTGCAGACAGTATTATATACTGAAATCACTAAAGGTTTTCAGTCTTAAGATTAAGGGGCTAGTTATTAAGCTGTAGCAAAACATTGTATTTTACAGTTGTTTAATTTACCACAGGGGTGACTAACCTGTGGTCACTCAGTACAACAGGCTAATTATTTCTGCAGTAAAAGACAAATGCAACGTGCCATCAACCTCACAGGCTGTATTATTTCTCTCCCCCATTGTTCCAGAGGGCCTTCTTAAAGGTGCCAGTGTGAAAGGCATTGGTGTGCCAACATCACTCCCCATGCAAAGGCACTGCCACCTCTTCATAAGGAAACCCTCCACACTCCTAGAAGGGTCCCTCTTCCCCCCTTAAGATACCTGTGGGATTTACCCAGAGGGTCTGTTTCCTGGCTCCTGCTTCATTTATTGCAGGGCTCAAAATGGTACCGGTTATCCCCTAGTGGTAGTCTTGTGGTACTACCACTAGAGATCAAGTTGTCAAATAAGGGCAAAAAGCTTGATCATTGAAAAGCCCTTCTTTGATAGCTTTATCCCTAGCAGTAGTACCCTGAGACTACCACTAAGAGTCAGCTGGCACCATTTTCATCCCCAAAAGCCCCCCCCCCAATAGGTCCCCGGACCCTTCCAGGGGGTGGGGGCTTGACTAGCAGGGGGTGCCTTTGGGGAGGATCTGGTGTAGGGGAGTTGGGATGTCCTCAGGGGGGGAAGGGGGGGAGAAGGGGGGGGGGTCCTTTGCAGGGCTGGTGCATGTGCCAATATATTTCATAGTGGGCCCTTTAAGAAGGTTCTCTGGAACATGGACCACCTGTTAGTGTTCCAGGAATAACAGAGTTGGCAAAGTTCAATGCAAGTTGCACTATTCAGTTTGGATGGTAATGAGGTACTTTGCATCTCATTATTATGTAATGCAAGTTTTGGTAAATTAACATACCTTATACAAATTAATGCATGATTTTGCCATTTAACATATGTTAAGAATGTGTTATTCCCTTGATGCACATTAGTAATTACCCTTCTAAGGAGGATAAGAAAGAATTATTTGATTTTAATGTTGTTTGGGTAAAAACTCCCTTAAGGCATTGTTTCTGCTAATTAAGAATCTCGAGAAACCTCTAACCTACCTCATTTCTAATAGCACCACATGCCTATTAGCTGTTTGCCTTACATTTTTCTTTAAAAAAAACAGATTGTATCTTAAAGGAGTTATGTTTTTCGAACTCTACTCCAAAAAACTGTGAGGGAGTACCTGTATTGTTTCTTCAATCAACTGATTCTCTTGACCTGGTATCTGTCATAGAAGTCTCAGTTACTTAGTATGGCTAGAGCAAATCAACTAGTGAGTTAGTTGTCATGAGCATCCACTCCACTATTGGACAGAAGCCTCTATGTAGGTTTGCAAGACGGGTTCTTCATAGCTGCAGGAGAGTAGCAGATCAGACCTTCCAGGATAAAGAAGAAAAATGGGTTAGAAAATACATTTCCCATCATTCCTGGGCTTATGCCTAACTAATTAGAACCTGAAGAAGTCTCCTGAGAAATGAGATGGTGAGGACTCCATCCTCCTGACACCCTCACCCCTGCAAGACTAACAGGAATTTATAAGGGATAGAGGGGATTTTGCAGCAGGGAAAGGAAAGGATGTTTTTTCCTGCCTCTGGCCTGGAAGAGGCTGTCCACAACTTGAAAAGAGCACAAACTATATTGGAGTCTCAATCCTGTCTCCTTCTGAGAAGCAGCAGGAGGAGAGGCCTTCCTCTTACAGAGAAGGAACTGGAAGTCCTGCAAGTTCTGTGGGTAAAAAACTTGAGCCAACAAGCAATCTAATTTTTCAACAAATAGGGGTGTTCTATATGGAGCAGTGGGTTCACTCCTAAACAAAGACATGGGGAGGGATGGCCTGCACAGAGCAACAGGTGCACCTACTTCTGCTATCTTACTAGGCAGACTAGATGGACCATACTGGTCTTTATCTGCCATCATTTACTATGTTACTATAAGACTACTTGATTGTGTAAGATTTAAATTCTGCTGAACAGGAGGTTGTAGTGAGGCTTGACCACTGCAAAGCTGAACCTGTGAATTAGGGTTGCCAACCAGCTGGTATTCAGCCGGCCTGGCCAGTTTTTCCATGGCCAGGCCGGCTGCCGGCAGTAGGGTTGCCAACTGGCTGGTTTTCAGCCGGCCTGGCCAGTTTTTCCATGGCCAGGCTGGCTGCCGGTGCAGATGTAAAACCGGCCCTTGAAAAGCCGTTTTTTTGCTCTGTCCGCAAGATCGGGAGCGGCCAGAGCAAAAAACCAGCTTTTCTTCCGACCCGAAGTACAAAAAAATACTACTCAGGGCCGGCCCACACACCGGAGGGCTTCAGAGGGAGCCGGGTAAGCTCGCGCGAGGCCCCGGCTCCCTCTGTACAACCGTCAGCATGAAGATCCTTTTCCTTCACGCTGGCGGCTGTTTCTGTAAAGCCGCGATTTCTGGGAAAGGTTAAAGGCAATGCCCTTTAACCTTTCCCAGCTTTTGCGGCTTCACAGAAACAACCACCAGCGTGAAGGAAAAAGATCTTCACGCTGGCGGATGTACAGAGGGAGCCGGGGCCTCATACGGGCTTCCCCGGCTCCCTCTGAAGCACCTCAGACAGCCGCGGGGCTGGTCGGGGAGGGGGGGGAGGCTAGGACTACAAATGGGCTTTGATGGGTGGGAGGGGGGGCCAAGGACTGGATGGGCTGTGATGGGGTGTACCTGGACTGGAAATGGGCTATGGGGGGAGGGACCTGGACTGGAAATAGGCTATTGGGGGAACTGGACTGGAATTGGGCTATGGGGGGGGGGGTACCTGCACTGGAAATGGGCTATTGGGGGGAACCTAGACTGGAATTGGGCTATGGGAGGGGTGTACTTGGACTGGAAATGGTCTATGGGGGGGACCTAAACTGGAATTGCGCTACGGGGGCGGGGTGGAACTTGGACTGGAAATAGGCTATGGGGGATCTGGACTGGAATTGGGCTATGGGGGGGGGGTGTACCTGGACTGGAAATGGGCTATGGGGGGGGGGACCTGGACGGGAAATAGGCTATGGGAGGAAAACCTGGACGGGAAAGGGGCAATGGGGGGGCTGCAATGGAATTGGGCTATGGGGGAGGGACCTGGACTGGAATTGGGCTATGGTGGAGGGAGGGGGGACTTGGACTGGAAATAGGCTGTGATTAGGGGGGCTAGGACTGCAAATGGGCTGTGATGGTTGGGGGGGGGGGAACTCGGACTGCAAATGGGATGTGATGGTGGGGGGGCCTAGGACTGGAAATAGGCTGTGATGGGGACTTGGACTGGAAATGGGCTGTGATTGGGGTGGCTAGGACTGGAAATGGCCTGTGATGTGAGGGCTAGCACTGGAAATGGGCTGATGAAGAGCTGGAATAGGACTGGAAATGGGCTGATGGGGGCTGGAATAGGACTAGAAGTGGGCTGACAAGGCGGCTAGGATTGGAAATTGGCTGATGGGGAGCTTGGAGTGGAAATTGGCTGATGGGGGGCTGGAATGGAACTGGAAAAGAGCATATGTGGGGCTAGGACTGGAAACGGGCTGATGAGGAGCTGGAATAGGACTAGAAATGGGCTGATGGGGGGAGCTTGGACTGCAAATGGGTGATGGGCTAGAATAGGACTGGAAATGGGCTGATGTGGCGGCATGGGAGAATGGGACTAGAAGAGAGTGGATGCTGGGTGGGTCTAGAACTATAAGGGAGCTGATTTGGGGGGAGGACTAGAAGGGGATGGGGATGGGGAATGAGAATGGAGAGGGGAAAAGATATTTTGTGTGGAAGAAAAGTCTACAATGGGCCGGGTATTGGGAGAGTAAGAGAGGATTGAGAATGGAAGGGTGAAATTTGAGTGAATGATAAAGGAATAGGGAAAGAAATGGGGGAAAGAGCAAAAGGGAAACAATCAGTATGTTAAAGCAGATATATAGAGAGAATGGAAAACATCTAAAAGAGAAGAAAGGGCAAATGGATAGCTCGCAGAAGACACAAAGAAACCAGAAGAAAGTGACTGGAGCAATTGCAACTGAAAAATAAAATTCCCAAACAGAAGGTAGAAAAATACTTTTTATTTTGAATTTATTAACTGGAATATGTCTGGTCTGGGAAGTGTGTATTGCTAACATCTTTGCATTTTTGTTTAGTGCAAGAGGAAAGAGTAGTTACTCACCTGTAACAGGTGTTCTCCATGAGCAGCAGGAATCAGTCCTCACATATGGGTGTCATCGGCGCCGAAGAAGCCACAGCGGAGCATTTCCCCAGCTTTCCATGAAAGCCTTTGGGAATGCAGGCACACATGCGCGGTTCCCTTCCCGCCTAAAGGTGCTATCTTACCTCAGTCAAATGACATAGCTAAGAACAGCACACAAAAATGAAAAATAAACTATGTACAACTGCAACTTCAAGGGGAGGAGGGAGGGTTGTGAGGACTGATTCCTGCTGCTCCTGGAGAACACCTGTTACAGGTGAGTAACTACTCTTTCTCTAGGACCAAGCAGGAAGTCAGTCCTCACATATGGGTGACTCCCTAGCTCTGGGCTACCGAGGAACCCAGGCTGAACAAGAGAACTCCCTCTAGTCTCAGCAGCAAAGAAAGGCTTTTCAAGGACACAACCTCCACCGGTAGCCCAACAGAGGGCAGGAGTTGCCTAAACCTCAAAGAGATTCCGGAGTACTGCTTGGCCAAAAGTACTGTCCCTACGGGACTCCCTCTCCAGACAGTAATGGGCCGCAAAAGTCTGGCTTGAAGACCAAGTTGAAGCCCTGCAGATGTCTACCAAGGGCACAGAGCGGAGATGAGCCACTGAGGCAGCCATTGCCCTGACACGGTGGGCCGTGACCCGACCCTGCAAAGGAAGGTCAGCCGCCTGGTAAGCCCAGGTGATACAGTCAGCCACCCAGATGGACAAGGTACGCTTGGACACAGCAAACCCTAACTTATTAGGGTCAAAAGAAATAAAGAGCTGAGTAGCCCTTCTATGCCCCTGCGTACGGTCAAGGTAGAAGGATAAGGCCCTCCTACAGTCCAGGTTATGCAGGACTGCTTCAGCCTGGCTTGCATGAGGCCTAGGGAAGAATGTTGGAAGAACCACCTCCTGATTGAGGTGGAAAGAGGAGACAACCTTTGGGAGGAACTTTGGATGAGTTCTGAGGACTACCCTGTTCCTATAAATCCTGGTGTAAGGCCTATCACAGACCAGGGCCTGAAGCTCACTCACTCACTCGCCTAGCCGAGGTAAGGGCTATCAGGAAGAGAGTCTTCCAGGATAGGAAGCGCAGTGGACAAGTAGCCATCGGCTCAAAAGGTGGGCGAGTCAGTTGCTGCAAGACCACATTCAACTCCCACTCAGGGGCAGGAGGACGGATTGGAGGCTTGAGCAAAAGCAAGCCCCTGAGAAAGCGGGACACCAAGGGGTGAACCGACAGAGAATGTCCTTCCACCAGTGAGTGGTGAGCTGCTAGAACTGAGAGGTGGACCGGAACAGAATTGGACTTGAGTCCCTGATTGGACAAGTGGAGTAAATACTGAAGCACTACTGGTACAGTACAGGAGAAAGGATCCTCTGTACGTAGCTGACACCACATAGAGAACCTTCTCCATTTGAGAGCATAGGTTCTTCTAGTGGACTGTTTCCTAGAGGCTAGGACAACCTCCTCAACTTCCTGAGGTAGGCCCCGGGGAGCCAAAACTACCCTTGCAGCCTCCAAGCCATCAAATTGAGAGCTTTGAGATTAGGGTGCAGAAGGGAACCCTGATCCTGAGAAAGAAGGTCAGGTTGCAACCCAAGAGGCAGGGGGGGATCCACTGCCAGCTGAAGCAGAAGTGGAAACCAAGGCTGTCTCGGCCATCTGGGAGCCACCAGCAGGACCGAGGCCTTGTCCTGAAGGATCTTGAAGCGAGTTCGGGCCACCAAGGGCGTGGGAGGAAACGCATACAGGAGGCCCTGAGACCATGGAATCAGAAAAGCATCTGCTGCTGTCCGCAGAGGATGCGGTTGCCTGGAGCAGAACGTCGGCAGCTGTTTGTTCAGTGGATTGGCAAACAGACCTATCCAAGGGAGACCCCATTTCAGGAAGATCTTCTGAACTACTAAGGGATGCAGCTGCCACTCATGGGGCTGGAGAATCCTGCTCAACCTGTCGGCCAGGTAGTTCTCCTGGCCTGGAAAGTACACAGCCCTGAGGAGCATGTTGTGCTTTAGGGCAAAGGAACAAAGGTCTTGAGCTTCCCGACAAAGGAGCCTGGACCCAGTCCCACCCTGTTTGTTCAGATAAAACATGGCCACCTGGTTGTCTGTCTGAACTAGGACAGGTTCATGAGCCAGGGCAGGAGAGAAAGCTTTGAGAGCTAGGCGAATAGCCCTGAGTTCCAGGAGATTGATCTGCTGTGCCGCCTCCCAAGGAGACCACAGGCCCTGGGTGCACTTGCCTAGACAATGAGCTCCCCAGCCCTGCAGGGAGGCGTCGGTGGTCAGTACCACCGTGTACCCAGGGATTTGAAAGGGCACTCCTTTTAGTAGATTGGGTGGTTGCAGCCACCAGCTGAGGGAGTTCAGAAATTGTCTGGACACCCTTATCCTGTCCCTGAGGCTGCCTTTGGCCTGTGACCACTGAGTCCGAAGGCACCACTGTGCAGGCCTCATACGGAGCCTGGCATTGGGGGTCACGTGTACTGTCGAAGCCATGTGGCCTAGAAGCCTCAGGCAGAGTCTGGCGGAGACTAGTGACCTGTTGAGAAACTGGTTTGCCACGGCTATTAATCTTTGTGCTCTGTCTCCTGGCAAGAAAGCCTTTGCCAGGAGAGAGTCCAGCCTTGCTCCTATGAACTCCAAATTTTGGGACGGGAGCAAAGTGGACTTTGCGAAGTTTATTACAAACCCTAGGCTTTGAAGAAGAGCAATAGTTCTGAGGGTGGCTTGTCTGGCCTCCTGGCACGTCTGACCCCTGATGAGCCAGTCGTCCAGATAGGGGAAGACAAAGATTCCCTGATTTCTCAGGTAGGCCGCCACCACTGCCAGGCATTTGGTAAAGACCCTGGGAGCGGAGGTGAGGCCAAAAGGCAGTACTCTGTACTGATAATGGTTTCCTCCCACAATGAACATGAGGTACTTTCTGTGGTCTGGATGGATGAGGATGTGAGTGTACGCATCCTTTAGATCTAAGGAGCATAGCCAATCTCCCTGCTGGAGGTAGGGCAGAAGTGTTCCAAGAGTAAGCATCTTGAACTTTTCTTTCTCCAGGAACTTGTTGAGATTCCTGAGATCCAGAATGGGTCGAAGGCCACTGGTTCTTTTGGGCACCAGGAAATACCTGGAGTAGAATCCGTGACCTTGCAAGTGGGGAGGCACAGGCTCCACCGCCCTGTCCACCAACAGACCTTGAAGTTCCTGAAGGAGAAGGTCTGTGTGCAGGGGAGGTCTGTGTGCAGGGGAGGCCTTGGAGACTCCCCTGGAAAGTATGGTGGAGGCAGTTGGTGAAAATGTAGTGCATAGCCCCTGTGGACTATGTCCAACACCCAACTGTCCCCGGTGATGAGGGGCCACTGGTGGGCAAAGAGGGCGAGGCGACCTCCTGTGCAGGGTTTGGATAGCAGGGACGGAGAGGCTACGCTCAAGGAGTCAAAAAATCCCACCCTGCTGAGTGGGAGCAGGGGCCGGAGGCTTGGGGGTCCTCTGCCTACGGGGCCCATTACCCTGCCCCTTGGCTTGCTGACCCTGGGGTGCAGCTTGGGCAGCCTGATACTGAGGGTACTGTTTGTAGGCAGTGCCCTTCCTCGGGTAAACGGGCTTTTTACCCGAGCCCTTCTTCTTATGAGAAGGGGAAGAGGTCTTCCTAGACAGCCTTGTCCTTGTAAGGTGCTCGGTTTCGAGCTGAGCGGCCTTCTCGGTCATGGGCTTGCCAAAAAGGTTCTCACCTCGGCAAGGGACATTGACCAACTTGTCCTGAACCCATTGCTCGAGGTCCGATGACTGCAGCCATGCCTGGTGTCGAGCCGCGATGCCGGCTGCCGCAACTCGGGCCGAAGCCTCGAAGCCATCGTAGGCGGCGCGGGACATGAACTTCGAGCAGTCCCGAATCCCCGAGGACAAGGACTTGAATCTCTGCAAGGGTTCCCCAGAGAGACCAGCAGAGAACCTGGCGAACTCCTTGGCCAGGTCCTGCAAGTACATGCCCATATACAGCTGCTAAGACTGGACACGGCAAGCAAGCATCGAGCCCTGGAAGCACTTTCTACCGACGCCATCGAGGTTCCGGGCCTTCCTGCCAGGGGGCACTGCAGAGTGCATCTTCTGACTCTTCAGTCGATGCATGGCCGATTCCACAACCATGGAATGGTGTGGTAGCTGTGCCTTCTGAAAGCCAGGGCTCTTCCGGAGTTGATAGATCGAATCGACTCGCTTGCTGAGAACCGGCGCCGAGGCCAGTGCCTCCCACATCCGGAAGAGGAGCCGTTCCAGCATCGGAGGAACCGGGACAGTAAAGGCCTCCTTCGGAGGAGAGTCATACTGCAGGGCCTCGAGCTCTTCAACTCGAGGCTCTTCCTCGGGGTCCTCCGGAATAGCCAAGGCAGTGGCCATGTCCCAGACAAACTCCGAGAACTGGGTATCCTCCGGAGGGGATCTACTCCGGGGCTCAGACTACGGTGAGTCCGACGGGACGCACCGAGTCTTGAACGTATCGGTGGACTCCTCATCTTCCGTCTTCCAGGCGGACTCGTCCGACGAGGAGTCAGGGTCCGACCCCGTGGGACCCTGGAGCACCCGCCCTGACGCCAGAGGCACCGGCATCGATGCCCTCGGTCCTGAACGGGAGGTCGAGGGAGACCGTGACCGAGGTCGACTTCGAGCCATGATGGACTCGAGTATCGGCTCGGTCTCCGGGGTCGACTTCGATGTCGATGTCCCGGTGGTCGGGGCAGATGCGCCAGACAGGCTGGCCATCAGTGCCCGCTGCTGCTCCATGAAGGCAGACAGTCTGCTCTCCAAGGCTGTCATCCTGAGATGCAGCTAGGGAGACGCAGCAGCCACCGACTCGGGCCCCGGCGGTGCCGGGCCCGACGTCGGCTCTCTGGGAGGAGAGTCCTCGAGGACCACAGGGCTTAAGTGTCCCGCAGACTCCAGCTCCACGCGAGGAACTTTGGCAGGCTTCTCTTGTTCCATGGGCCCGGGGCAACGGTCGGGGGTCTTAGACCTGGCCCTCGAGGAGCCAGGGACCTCCTCCGAAGCCGCCCTCACGAGCCGCTTCTTCCTCTTGCGTTCCCGGTCGGGGGACCCCCTGTCCGAGGAGCTTCGACAGCGCTCGGGATCCGAATCCCGAGATGTCGAGGTCTCAGACGAGGTCCAGGCCCGGCCGGAGGCTGAGTCCGAGAAAAGCCTTTCTTTCTGCTGCTGACGACTTCGGAGTGCCTTGGAATACATCTTCCCACATGGTCCACACGTCTTAGGGTCGTGATCAGGACCGAGGCACCGAAGGCAGCAGTCGTGTGTGTCGGTGAGAGACATTAACTTCTTATACCGATCACACTTCTTGAAACCGCTGGAAGCCATCGGGGAAAAAAGAGTCCCCGCGAGGTCAAAGGACCGGCCTTCCAGGGAAAAATCAAAAAAGGGCGCGAACGCCAGCCACGAAGGGCAAAAACCGAAAATGAAGAATCGGGCTCGATACCGGTGTACCGAACCTGGCGGGAGGGGAACCGGCATCGAACCGGGAAGAAAAAAAAAATCGCGAGAAGCACCGAAAAAATCAAACTTTTATCCGGGATGACAGGACACACGTCCAGTGGGCTTCTCAGAAAAAGAGAGACTGAGGTAAGATGGCACCTTTAGGCAGGAAGGGAACCACGCATGCGTGCCTGCATTCCCAAAGGCTTTCATGGAAAGCTGGGGAAATGCTCCGCTGGGGCTTCATCGGCGCCGATGACACCCATATGTGAGGACTGACTTCCTGTTTGGTCCTGGAGAAATTACTTTATAGTTTTATTTCTTCAGTGTTGTACATTTCATGTTTGGCTTTTGGGGTTCCCAGTTTAATTATTATCTGACCAAGGGAGTTAGCCTACACTTATCTTCGGTAATTTTTGTGGGTGGGGCTGGGGTGCAGCAGGGGTGGGACTGGGGGTGGGGCAGGGGTGGGGCTAGGGGCAGAGAATGGGTGGGGCATGGCGAGCCACAGGTGTCGGGTTTTTCTCGGTGAAAATTTGGCAACCCTACTGTGAACATGTTAAGTGGTGGTTAAAGTTAATGCTGTAGTGGCAGCCCAGTTAGCAATCAGAAAGCCAAGACATTAAAGCTGAGTGAAGGATGACTTAAAACCCATGGGAGCCAATATCCCATGGCAGCAATCAGTGCCTTAAAAAGCACTTGGAAGCTGTCGCTTTAAGTACAATTGGATATTCAATGCTGGAATCTATCCATCATCCAGTGCTGAATACAGAGCCAGCCTGAAGGTTTCTGCCATTGTAGGCAGATCCTCCATGCCATCCACAAGCATTGTGGTGCCTCATGGCCTGCCATGCTCCCCCCACCCCAGCATTCATCTTCTTGCCTGGGGGGAGAAGGGAGGCACAGCGGTCCCTCCACTGCATCGGGCTTTAAAGTGAGCATGCCAGCATGGGCACTTTAAGACCTGATGCAGTGGGGGGATCACTATGCCGACCGCCCTCCTCCAGGTGAGAAGATGAATGCCAAGGGGGGGTTGTTATGGCGGGCTGGGTGGCACTGAACTGCCACTTCTCTGGAGACCAATGCCTCACAATGGGGCCTGCCATCCTAGGCAACTGCCTAGTTTGCCTAATGGACAGGTGGCTCCTAGCTGAATATCTGGTTTTGCCAGCCAGAGATATCTAGTTGGGGGTGCTATTTGGACACTAACAGTACAGCATAACCACATATAGTTAGGACAGCCATTGACCTGTCCTAACATTATACATTTTAGCTATCCAGTTAGTGGCTGAATATTGCCGCTAATCAAATAGCTGTCGAATCACCCCAGGTCCAGCCACAGACTGCCCCAGAATTAATTGAGCAGGACCGCTGAAGTATAAGTTGTTTGCAGGTGCAACAAACCACATACACTGTCCTAACTCTGCCTGGGCACTGCATGGATAGTGCCAGAGTGGTTAGAGTAATTTTTGCCTGGCACTAGCCATATAATGCATTGGAATAGAAACATGACAGCAGATAAAGACCATAAGGCTTATCCAGTCTACCCTTCCATAACAACTAATAAGCTTTATAGTCCCTTTTTTTCCCCTTTAAACTAGGCAGTCAACTAGAGTGCTGCCCCTCGGGGGGCCCATTGTCACTGCTGATGTCCCTCTTGGGACAGACATTGGCAGTAATGGGAACAAACAGCTCCATGGCAGTTACCTTTAAAGTTTAGCATCATGGGTCTGTTTGCTTTTGCCCCTCCGATGCCTGATGCTGATTTCCTGTGCAATCAGGAAGTCAGTGTCGGGCATAGGAGAGAAGGATGAAATAAAACCGCACTGTGTTGCTTAAGTTTAAAGGTAAGTGCTGCAGGGCTATTTGTGCCCACTGCCACAGCTGCATGTCCCAGAGAAGGGCAGCTGTGGCGGCAAGTCTCAAGAAGAAAGCATCATGAATTGCAGCTTTGTTTGTACTGAAGCCTTTGGAGTCAAAGTAATGGTAGGCTCAGTGACTTTCCACTTCCTCTTGGCATTAGCCCAAGGCATCAGAACGGTAAACACCTCAGCTCCAAAAATGTGTTCTGCCTTTCTGCTGCTCAGTCCACCATCTTGACCTCCTTGGTCACCATATCTTAAAAAGGATATAGCTGAATTAGAATAGGTACAGAGAAGAGCCACCAAAATCATAAAGGGGATGGAAGGATATCCCTGTGAAGAGAGGCTTAAAAGGTTAGGGCTCTTCAACTTGGTGAAAAGACAGCTGAGGGGAGATACTGTATGATAGAGGTCTATAAAATAATGAATAGAGTGGCATGGGTAAACATAGACTGATTGTTTACTCCTTCAAAAAGTAGAAAGACTAAGGGCATGCAATGAAGCTACAATGTGGCCCATTTAAGACTAATACGTGAAAATATTTTTTCACTCAACATGTAATCAAACTCTGGAATTTGTTTACGGAGGATGTACAGTAGTAAAAGCTGGTAGTGTAGCTGGGTTCAAAAAGCACCGCCAGCCCTGGTACCATCCTGGACTCTTCTTCCTATGGTGCCAGCTCCATAGAGCTAAGCACATTTGGCGCTGCCATCCGACTCCATCAACTCTTGGTACATTTTGTCAAGCCCATCCTTCCTAATGGATAGCTGAATCAATGGCCAAAAAAATCTGTTATAGTCATCTCATCACTAATGTCCACAACTGCCCCAAACAGTTATTCTCAAATTGTGTCCCATTTTTTGCATTCCTTATCTTTCTCTTCATTTACTACAGCCCCATCTGCTGATCAGTTTGTTCAGTTCTTTTCTTTATTCTTTATCAACACTTGATATGCCACAACCTTCGAAATATCAGGGTGGTTTATAATTTCATCAAAATCAGAAATGGCCAATGCCGGAAAAGGAAAATAACTATAATTTTGGGTATTAAAGGTCACAGTCATACAAGGACAGGAGAAGAAAGAGAGGGTGGAAAGAAACAAGTAGAATATTAAGAATCTGTGAGTGGGAGTTCAAAAGCAGTTCAGAAGAGAAGGGTTTTAAGAAGAGCTTTAAATCTAGTGAAGGAGGGTTCCTGGCGAAGGGTGGCGGGTAAGGAATTCCAGAGGGAAGGTCCTAGGAAGAAATAGGCAGAGTGATGTGTTGATTCCAGGTGTGCATGTGAGGGGGAAGGAAGGTGCAGTCGATTGATATGAATAGACTGGAGACTATGGAGCACATGATGGAACTGCAGTGAGTCTGCTAGATATTGCGGTTTATAAGTATGGAAAGCCCTGTGTGTTAGGATGAGGAGTTTATAGCAGATGCGAGAGGGAACAGGAAGCCAATGAAGTTGAATAAGTTGAGGAGTGATATGGTCATAACGAGAAATGTGCGAGAGGATCCTAGCAACTGCATTTTGAATTAACAGAAGACAATGTAACTGTGACTGAGGGATGCCAGCCAGAATAGTTGCAATAGTCAATCCTAGAGATTACTAGTGATAACAGGAGGGTGGTCAAGCCAGAAGAGGGAAGTACAGCATGCACAGACCGAATCTGGCAAAGATAAAAGTACAAATGCCGGGTGAGTGAGATGTGGTCTTGAAACAATAAAGCAGAGTCTAAGGTGACACCCATAATGAAGAAATGAGACAAGTGAAATAGGAAAATGCAGAAGATTATGGGACAGAGAGGGAACAGGAGCACCAAAGGTGAACCTAATGGTAAGGGAGGGATTAAGATGAAGCAGATTTGATTCTAGCCAAGTGAAACGCATAGAGGCAAGTATTAAGCAAGGTGAGATCAAGGTGGACAGAGGACGTGTGATGAAATATGATTATGTCGTCAGCGTAATAATATGATAGGCCACACTGTTGTATCAACAGAGCAAGAGGAGCCAAGAATAGGTTAGATAGTGGTGCGGCAAGGACGGAACCCTATGGGACCCCACAGTGGAAAGGAAGAGGAGCAGAGGTGGAGAGAGAAGAGGAAACAGAAAAGGAACAGTGGGAGAGAAAAGAATGAAACCAGTGGAATACGATACCCCTGAAACCAGCATCCTGAAAGTGAGAAAGAAGCAAAGAGTGGTCAACAAGGTCAAAGGCAGCAAAAAGATCCAAAGAAACAGCACCATATCTGTGAGAGATGTGAAGCTCACTCAGGAAGGAAAGTCGGATAGTCTCAGTGCTATGGCTGGTGCGAAAGCCTGATTGTCATGGGTGAAGAAAGTGCATAGAATCAAAGTGGGATGAAATTTTGGAGAAGACGGCTTTTTCCAGGATTTTAGATAAGAAGGGAAAATTGGAGACTTGACGAAAATTAGCAGGATCATTAGAATCAAGCAAAGGTCATTTAAGTAAAGGTCGGCTAGTGCCAGCTTCCAAGTCATAGGAAATATACCAGTGGTGAGGCTAGAGTTGATCATGATGTTAATGAAAGGCAAAAAGGTAAGAGAGAGCTCCAAAAGCCATGCAGATGGAACAGGATCAAGGGGGCAATTTGTTTTATGAGTAAGGGAAACAGATTTAGTAAGCTCAGCGCTAGTTATGGGGCGGAAAGAGGACCAGACGTGTGAGAGGGACGGAGAAGAGGGAGGAGAAGGGGGGAAGGAGAAGCCAGGGTAGTGGGGCAGCTGGGGAAGGTAAAGCAAAGACCCTGCACCTTAGCTGTGAAGAAGGAAGCTAGCTGGGATGGACTAGGGGCAGAGGCAGAAGGGAGCACGAGGAGTGGCAGAGCAGGTGTTAGATAAGGATTTGAGAATGGAATAAAGTTGGTGTGACTTAATGCCCTCTCTAACACAGAGTGCAACCTCTCCACCAATTTGATCTACTCTCTCATTGTGATATAATTTGTACCCAGGTATCACAGTGTCTCACTCGTTGTCCCTCTTTCATAAGGTCTCAGAGATACTAATCATATCTGATAAAATGACACAGCTACAACAAGATTTTGCCCCTCTAGACCCTTCTTCATCACCTCTTCCAGACTCAAAAGACCCCTCTTCTCCCAGTTCTGATCTCCTCGCTGGCACAAATCACACTCTTTCACACACTTGGTAATATTTTACTCTCATTTCTATGGCATCTCTCACCAAGACCATCACCTCATCTGTGACGACTACTTGTGCCAGTGGTCCCATACTGTCAGCCTGAATCTCTGAATCTTCACTAGTGCTCCTTCCTCTTATTCTCTCTTTATTTAACAACAGTTTATCTACTGATAATTTTGTCCATTGTTGGAAGATTGCTTTAGTTTGTTCCCTTCTAAAGAATCCCTCTTTTGACCCTTCTGCTCCCAGCCACTTCTGGCCAGTCGCTAACCTCCCATTCCTCTCTAAATTTCGAGAAAAATTAGTCTTCACACAACTTTCTCATCATGTTGAGTATACCAACTTCTTGCACCCCAGACAGTCTGGTTTGCAGGTTGACCACTGCATGGAAACCATTTTACTCTCTGCACTAAGTGAAACTCGAGAATCTTGGGACAGGGATAACATTTATTTGGTTATCTCTCTTGATCTTTCCTGTGCCTTTGATCTTGTTAGACACTCTCTTCTCCTCTCACATCCCTCATCCGCAGGGTTGCGTGGGACTGTTTTGCACTGGTTTCAATCTTTCCTCTCATCATGCTCTTATTATGTACTTTTCAAGCCTCCTCCTCCTCCTATTTCCCCATCCCCTGTGGTATTCCCAAGGGGTTTGTCCTGGTCACCCTTCTTTTTAATACTTTCCTTGCTCCCTTGGCACCCTAATCCAGCAGCAGGGTATATCTGCATATTACTATGGAGATAATATTCTGCTGCTTTTCCACTTTTTGCCAATCTCCTCAGATCTGACTCCTGTTAATTCCTGTCTTTTCTTAATGGCATCTTGGATGAGTGGCAGCCACCTCAAGTTAAACCCTGTCAAAATAGCTGCCATTTGGCTCATGGGTTGTCTCACTCCCCTTTCTCTGTTCCCTTCACTAGATTGTTTTTCTATCTCCATCTTCCCTTCTTTCAAATATCTCTGGGTTATCCTGGACTTGTTTCTCACCTTCGATTAACACATCAGTTCTGTTGTTAAGCAATCCTTCTTTGAACTTCATTAAATATGCTCTATTCAGTCACTTCTTCCTGACTCTTCAGTTATCCCTCTTCTGGCACTGGTCATCACATGGTTAAACTACTTCAATGTTTTTTTTTTATCTCAGCTTGCCTCAATACCAACTTAAATGCCTCCAATTAGTTCATTTCTAACAGGGGCTCTGCATTTCAAGCCAAGGTAAGAGTGTGTGGCTTTTAAATTACTAGCTCTCTGCCTGAGAGTTCTTACAGGGTTTTGGTACATTTTTAAAACAAAGTTATATTCTTTTTGGTGCTTTAGTTCAAAAGGGGAAATATTGTCTTTAGTGGTGTAGGTTTAAAACACTGCTTTTAGTATCTTTCTCAGCTCTTTGAAGCTACTGACACCTCATCAGGAGTTAGTTCCCTCCCTACCCCCCAACTCCCATCTATCCCATGTGAGCTGTCTTGCATTATAGGGCACCTCTCCCAATTAGCTGCACAGAGGGACTTGGAATCAGCACAGTTAGAGCACACTTAACCCTTTGAAGGCCTACTTTAAATTTTTAATCCACATTCTGTAGCCGGGTTAATTTTTGCATATTTCAGGAAAACTGTACCCGTCTTATTCAATATGTTCTAATAGTGATTTTCCTTCTGCTATGGTCATGTATTATATACCATTTGATAGGAATATTTAGTCAGAATTTTGGATCCCGAGAGTTTTGGGCTCGGCCTGGAAAGAGTTAAAAGAGATTAACTGATTTTTCTCTGAAAGGACAGCTGGGAAACAGGCTGGTAATTTAGTAAGTCTTTCGTTTGCTTCAACAGGCACCTAAGCTCCACCATATGAGCAATGGCTGAGAAAAATCATATCACCATAATGGTTGCCCCTGTTACAGCTTCTGTCTCTGTCCAGACAGAGATCCCAATAACAGTTGAAGGATCAGTTCCATGTGCAGGATGCCTGCATATTGAAGCTCTCAGGAAACAAGTGGAGGAGCTCAGAGAAGAGGTGGTGATACTGAGGAGCATTCAAGACAGTGAGAAGTACATTGATTAGATGCTTCTTGAAATATCCAAGCTCTCCAGCAGAGGAGAAGATGAGAGCCTACAGAATACCGAAGGTTGGACACAAGTCACCAGGGCCTGCAGAATCACCAATCCAACTCCTCCATCTCTTGAACTGAAGAACCATTATGCAGCCCTGGAAGTGGAGGAGGTGAAATCATCCATGGAAAGGGAAGAACCAGAGCTCAAGCACCCCAAAGTTGCACAGGGAAACAAAGGGTAGTGGTGGTTGGTGACTCTCTTCTGAGGGGTACTGAGGTGTCCATCTGCCAAACAGACTTGGTGTCCAGGGAGGTATGCTGTCTGCCAGGTGCCAAAATCAGAGATGTTATGGAGAGTTTACTGAGACTCATCAAGCCCACTGACTATTACCCGATGTTACGCATTCATATTGCCACAAATGATACTGCCAGGTATCCCACTGAGTATATCAAAAATGACTTCATGGACAGAGTGTGAAGCAGATAGGGACGCAGATGGCGATCTCTTCAATTTTTCACATTGAGGGTAAAGGCCAAGGCAGAGAAACTTGCTTCCTGGAGATGAATGCATGGCAGCGTGAATGGTATCATCAAGAGTGTTTTGGTTTCCTGGACCATGGGATGCTGCTCCAAGGGTTGCAGAGCAGAGATGACTTCATCTGTCCAAGAAGGGTGGACTTGTCTTCAGTAGCAGACTAGTAACCTACTGAAGAGGGCTTTAAACTAAATTCATTGGGGATGGGTGAAGAAAGACTTCAAGTAAGTGAAAGGCCCCAGGTAAGAGAAACATTAAATATCTTTATAGAAATAGGTAAAAGGGGCAACATCTGGAAGGCAGTATCTATACATGCTCGTAGCATGGAAAATAAGATCCCAGATGTTGAGGCTTTAATGGGAGAGGCTGACTTGGATTTAGTGGCAGTAACAGAGACATGGTTCATGGACAACCATGACTGGGAAGGACAGGGTAGGAAGAAGGGGAGGAGGAGTGGCATTATATGTAAAAAGTAATATTAAAGCTATGGAAATACAGGCTTAAAAGAGAGAGGGAGGCACTGTGATTTAAACTAGAAAGAGGGAAAGAAAAAAATCTATTTGTATTGGCATGTTACACAGACCTCCCTCACAGGTTGAAGAGGTTGACAGAGAGTTAATTGAAGACATACACAGCATTGCCAGAAAAAGGGACGTGCTACTGATAGAGGATTTCAATATGCCAGATGTTGATTGGCACATCCCTGCTGCAGTATCATCAAGAAATAAGGAGATCCTGGATTCTCGACAGGGAGAACTATGTAGGCAACTGGTAACAGAACTCACACGTATGTGATGGTGCTTACCAATGGTGAAAGTGGTTCTGATGTTATAGTAGGAGATCATTTTGCATCCGGTGATCACAAGATGGTGTGGTTCAGTATTAGGACTAGGGCTGATAAAATCCATTCAAAAGCGAGAGTCTTAGACTTTAGGAAAACTAACTTTGCCAAGATGGGCCAATAGCTCAGGGAGTCGTTAGTGGGATGGGAACAGCTGGGGATGTAGAAAAACAGTGAACAAAACTGAAAGGGGATATTTAAAGGGCAACCAAACTTTTTGTTAAAATTGTAAATAAAGGTAAAAGGAAAAGGAAACTGCTATGGTTTTTGAAAGGAGAAGCTGAAAAGGTGAAGAAAAAGAGGGAGATTTTTGTGAAATACAAGTAGTGACAGAGAGAGGAAGACAGGAATATATATTTGGAAAACTTAGAGAAGCTAGCAAAGTAATCAGGAAAGCAAAGATTCAAAAAGAGGAAGAAATAGCCAATGCAATAAAATGGGGGGATAAGACATTTTTGCAGATACGTTAGTGAGAAGATTAAGGGCAAAAGTGATATTGCCAGACTCAAGGGTGAAGGGTATGAATATGTAGAAGCTGATGAGGATAAAGCAGAATTGCTTAACAAATATTTCTGTTCTGTGTTCACAGATGAAGAACCAGGAGCAGGACCTCAGAAACCACCCACAAACAGGAACAGAAGTGAAGGGCATCTTGAACAATTTTCAGAAGACAGTGTTTGTGAGAAACTTGCTAAACTTAAAGTAGACAAAGCGATGGGACCAGATGGGATACACCCAAAAATACTGAGGGAACTTGGAGACGTTCTAGCAGCTCCACTGACTGACCTTTTCAATGCCTTGTTGCAGTCTGGAGTAGTGCCAGAGGATTGAAGAGATGCATATGTGGTCCCTTTATAGAAAAGCGAAAGTAAGGATGTGGTTGAAAACTACAAGACGGTTAGTTTAACCTCAGTGGTGAGTAAATTATTGGAAGTGCTGCTGAATTTTTCTGGAGTCCAACAGATTATTAAATCCAAGGCAGCATGGATTCACCAGAAACAGGTCTTGTCAGACAAATCTGATTGATTTCTTTGACTGGGTGACTAGGGAGATGGACCGAGGGAAAGCCCTAGATCTGGTGTATTTAGATTTTACTAAGGCCTTTACACCATTCCGCACATGTAAATTATAAACAAACCGAGCACCCTAGGGATGAACCCTAATGTTACTGCTTGGGTTAGAAACTGGTTAAGTGGGAGGTGACAAAGGGTACAGCTAAATGGAGCTCACTCTGAGGAGAAGGAGTTTACCAGTTGTGTACCCCAGGGATCTGTCCTTGGACCGATTCTTTTTAACATATTTTTTTAAGTGATATCGCGGAAGAGCTGTTGGGTAAGGTTTGCCTCTTTGCGGATGATACCAAAATCTGCAATAAAGTAGACACCCGGGAAGGTGTAGATAACATAAGGAGGGATCTAGCTAGGCTTGAAGAATGGTCTAGAATTTAGCAGCTGAGATGTAATATTTAAAAAATGCAAGGTCATGCATTTGGGCTGCAGCAATCCAAAGAAGTGATATAGCAGAGGGGGTGAAGTAATTCTGTCCACAAAAGAAGAACAGGACCTAGGTGTGATTGTGTTTGATGATCTTTAAGTAGCTAAATAGGTAGAAAAGGTAACAGCAAATGTGTGCAATTCTGGAGACTGCACCTTCAAAAGGATATAAACAGGTTGGAGTTGGCACAGAGTGTGGCTACTAAAATAGTTTGTTGTCTTCTTTATAAAGCATATTAGACAGACTTAAGGAGCTTAATATTTATACTTTAGAGGAAAGGCGGGATAGAAGTGATATGATTGAGACATTTAAATACCTCCATGGCATAAATGAACAGGAGGAGAGCCTCTTTCGATTGAAAGCAAGCTCTGTTACAAGGGGACATAGGATGAGGGTGAAAGGAGATAGACTCAGGAGTAATATGTGGAAATATTTCTTTATGGAAAGAGTGCTAGATACGTGTAATAGTCTCCCAGTGGAGGTGGTAGAGATGATGACAGTATCTGAATTCAAAAAAGCATGGGACAAAACAGAGGATCTCTAAAGGGAAAAAGGGGACTATTGTAGTGGTTGATATGGAAGGGCAGATTAGATAGGCCATGTGGTCTTTTTCTGCCATATGGTTTCTATGTTTCTAAAAGACTGCTGCTGCCTTGCTTTGCCATACCACTAAATTTGATCATGTATTCCCTCTTATCAAATCACATTTATTGCATACCATTCAAACTTCTTACTTTCACCCACACGATTATGCATTCTTGTACCCCAGCTTATCTGTCCTCCCACCTCATTCTATAAGTTCCTTCCCATGTCCTTCAGTCAATTCATGGAAACTGTCTTCACCTTTCCTCACAGACACAGACCTATCTAGACTCCATTCGTCACTCTGCGTTTTATTTTTTAAGCCCCAATCTCTGGAACTCTCTCACTACAATCTTCGTCTTGAGTCTTCCTATCCTAAATTTAGGTCTGCCTTAAAAGTCCATCTGTTCCAGTTCACCTATGATCTTCTGCCTTAGATCACATCAGATTCTGCTCCCCCCATCCTAGTTTCCCCCTCTCTCCCCACTTTCCTCATTTTCTCTATCTGTTCTTTCATTTTAAATGGTGTTCTTTTCCTTTTCAAATATTATGTTAACGTAATTTTGTTGTATTATTTATCGCTCTGCCATTACGAACGACAGTATATCAAGTACCAATAAATCATAAACCACATAGAGGCTGGGTGCTGCCTGAGCGGGATGGTACTGAAAGGTGGATGGCCTTCCCTGGTGCTGGTGCCCCAGATCATCAGATCCGAAGAACTGGCACTCTTTTAGAAGGAGGAGACCCCAGGAGGGCCATAGTGAGGGCGGATTCAGGGTTGGCTCTATCATTAGGCAGGGTGAGGCAGCAGCCTCAGGTGGCAAAGTTTTGGGGGTGGAAATAAATGCCCCAAAACAGCCCAGCTGTGGCCACCTCACTCTGCCTTTGACCTGCTGCTGCCTCTTTTGCTGCTTTTCCCGGGTCTGTGACGGTGGCAGCTTCATCAATCACTCCCCCCTCCAATGACAAGTGGCAGTTTTTAAAAAAATGTAAGCAAAAGCATAGGATCTTTCCAAATCCAGCATGCTTGTAAGGCTCTAATAGTCCTGGCCCCCTTCTGATGCATACTCACTTCAGAGGGGGGCAGTACTGGCAAAGACTTACAAGTGCACTGGAGAAGCAGCAATGGCAGCAGTTTGGGGGCAGGAAGGGAAAGAGGCCACGCTGGGTATCAGCTACAGGGGGAGGGCATGGAGGTGAACACAGCGGCAGAGGGTGTGTAGATGGAGGGTAGATGATGAATATGGGAGGGACAAGGGGCCAATGATGGATGGGAGGGGAAGGGGGACAGATGATGGACATGGAGGGTCAGGGGGACA
Source organism: Ichthyophis bannanicus (assembly GCA_033557465.1). NCBI lineage: Eukaryota > Metazoa > Chordata > Amphibia > Gymnophiona > Ichthyophiidae > Ichthyophis > Ichthyophis bannanicus. The sequence goes on from CM066031.1 coordinate 805,011,962, forward strand.
GATGCTGGCCATGGGAGGAGAGGGGAGAGAGGGAAGAAGGTTGCCACAGGAAAGATGAAGAGCACGTGCTAGGCATGGGGGGGGGGGGAGCGGAAAAGGGCAGATGCTGAGCATGGTGGGGGGACATAGGGGAAAAAGGCAGATACTGGGCATGATGAGCATAGGGGAGAAAGGGCAGATGCAGGACATGGGGGAATGGAGGACAGATGCTTGACATGGGGGCATTACGGGTAGAAGCAGGGAATGCAATGGAGGTAGGGAGGAAGGGTAAATGATGGATATAGGGGCATGGAGGGTAGATTGGGGAATGGAGGGAAGATGGGGAGAAAGGGAAGATGCTGGACATGTGATCATGGAGGGCAGATGCTGGACATTGGGGGGAATAGGGGAGAGAGAAGAGATGCTGGACTTTTGGGGGAAGAATGAGAGGAGAGATACTGGAAACAGGAGGAGGGAGAGAGGAAAGTTGGTGGACTGGGAGAGGAGAAAGAGGAGAGCTAGGAGGAAATTCTAGATAGGAAGGAGAAAGGGAGGAAGAGGTTAAATGTTCTACATGGTGTGTGGGGAGATGCTGGACACAGGAATAAAGAGAAAGGGGGCTATATTGGACACGGGGCAGGAATAGGGAGGGGGAATGTTGGGGCGGGGGGAGAAAAATAGGCTGAAGTGCTGGTTGAAGGGAGGAGAAAGGGGAGGGATACTGGATATGGGTGAAGGAAGAGAAAAAGGAGAGGGTTAAAGGCTAGTTGTAATAAGAGGCCGGGGAAGGAGAGAACTGTGTTAAGGGTTGAAAAGCGGTAGATGCAGTATTAAGGGGAGATTGAAGACTGAATGGTAAGGAGGAGGAACAAAATCTGAGAGAGAGAGAGAGAGAGAGAGAGAGAGAGGGAGAGAGAGAAAGAAATGGAAGAAAGCTAAAAGGAAAAGAAATGCCAGAAATGTAAGGAAGTGAAGAAGACAGAAGGGGAGAGAAATGTCAGATGGACCGGAGACCCTAAAAAACGAGTTAAGAGAAGACAGAGGAAAGCAGAAGCTAGAGACTTAAATCAACATGATAAGAAAATAAAATGGCCAGTTGTCAAATATAGAAAAAAAAATATTTTAATTTTTAATTTAGTGATTGGAATATGTCAGTTTTTGAAGTTTATATGTTCTGTCTTTATATTTTACACATTACAGCGGCATATACATTTTTATTTCCCTGAGGTTGTACTGCATGCAGTTGTGTAGCCAAATTTTGGTCTTAGTGGGCCATGTTCCTCTACTCTGGCACTTAGGCCCACCCAAATAATGGCAGAAGAACAGTCAAATGAGAGGATAACTGGAGGCAGTGTCAACATTTTGCACTGCTTTGAGCCCATATAGGTTAATCCCAGGCCTAGGGCCAGTCCTGGAGTGGGGTCAAGGTGTTGGCACCCTACGCAAAATTTAAACCTTGTGCTTCCCCTGGCTGTCAGAATCTATTGTTTAGCTTTGAATGCCCTTTTCTTTGCCTACTTCCACATTCTATCATCCTAGGTGACTGTCTAGTTTGCCTAATGGTTGGGCTGGCCCCGCCTAGGCCCCACCAAAAATCAACCTTGGCTGTGCCACTGATGCAGAGTCTGGTAGGATAACCACAATGAATATGCATGAAGAGATTTGCATGTACTGCCTTCATTGTATGCAGATCTCTCTCATGCTTATTCATTGCGGTTACCCTGACAACCTGACTGGCTGACTATATGTGTGTCCTGAGGACTGGGTGGAGAACCCCTATTCTAGAATATTAGTAAGGTAGTTCATAAAATTAAATAATGGATTTAGAAACTTTAAATTTCCATCCTTCTTCCCCTCATTTCTCTTCTTGTCATTTCTATATTCCTGTTCCTTGATCAAAAGAGAAAAAACAACAACATACTTTCCATACTCCCCAAAGGAGTGAAAACACTGATGTTATTTATGTTTGCTTTGACAGGGCTGGCAACAGAATTGGTTCAAGGCATTGGCGCCCTAGGAAAACCTTAAGCCTTACACTCCCCGGGTTGTCAAAATCTATCGTTTAGCTTTGAATGCCCTGCTTTTTGCCACCCCCAACCCCCTTCAAACACTGTGACCTAACACACCCCATGAGCTTTCTTTCAAACTCCGAAGAACTCTTCTTCGTGACTCTAATGACGGTACCAACCCCAAACCCACATCAGACTTGGAATCCAAAGAAGAAGTAGATAGAGGATCCAAGGAAACAGAGGACTCCTAAACATAAGCAGGCCCCTTGTATTTCTCAATCTACACATTTTACAAAATACATTTGAACTTTGGTGCCAGCTGCAGGCTACAGTACCATATAAGTACCGACGCAGCCGCCACACTTGCACAGGGCAGCTCTTGTGGGTTATTGATGGAGTGATAAGTGGAAAACAGGGAAAGATGCTAGAGTAAATAGAGCGGAGAGATGGGAAACAAAGAATGGAGGGCAGAGGATGAAGTAGTGGGACAAATAAAACAATCAAACTACATCCATGAACACACCCCATTTGAAGCTTGGCTTGTTGTAGATCAACATATGTAAATAATGTCTTTTTTAAATTTCTGTTTTGATGTAGAGGCATTTATTTATTTAAACACCATCATTCCTTTGTGTGAGTGCTGTACAAGCCTTCTAAAATGATCTCCTTTGCCTGGGAGCCTGTCTATACTAAATTGAGCTGGTCAATACTTGAACAACGAGATTTAGAAAAATATTAAGCTGAAAATCTTTCCAGTTAAGATCATATGAATACTTTCCTAAGGGTTGCTTCCTAAAATTAGTCGGTTATCTTACCTATTCAGTGGATCTTTGAATACTTACTAGATATCTCAAGACAATTCTCTCTACTCAATATCTGCCAGACCTTTGGATAACAGGAATAATAGGGATGTGCATTTGCAAACAATGATTGGCTGGTGTACATTTAAAATGAATTTTTCCTAATTTTCAGGCATTATTTCATACTTGTTTCACATATTTATTCTTTAGGCATACATTTGGTGTCCACTAGAACTTTTTTAAACATACAGATTAATTGCACATGGGTTAATTCATGGATATATTCACGTATAACTGATTTACATACACCTTGAATTTATAGGTGCCCAAATGAACTGAAGCAGCACTCATGAATGCACATATGTAATGGATAAGGGTTTAAAAGTTTTCTAGATTAGGAATTCTGGCATACATTGTAACTGATTAATTAGTGCTCTAAATAGTTAAGAGATGCCTCAATGCACTGTAACTATTAGCACAGGCCTGCAGTAATGACTACTATGCATTAAAAACAGCCAGCACAATAAAAGGTTGTATTAACTGCTTAAGAACCTAAGGACATAAGATATGCCATACTGGGTCAGATCAAGGTCCATCAAGTCCAGTATCCTGTTTCCAACAGTGGCCAGTCCAGTTCACAAGTACCTGCCAGATTTGCAAAAAGGTAGACAGATTCCATAGTGCTTATACTTGGATAAGCAGTGGATTTCCCTGGTCCTCTTCAATAATAGTTTATGGACTTTTTCTCCAGGAACTTCCCCAAATCCTTTTTTAGATGCAGCTATACTAACAGTTTTTTTTACATCCTCCGGTAATGAATTCCAGAGTTTGATTACATGTCAGGTGCTTAACCCATGATGGGACAGGAACAGGGCAAAGAATGGGAATGGACTGCACACTGCATTTAGCATATGGTATTTATCGTGAGCTGTCAATTTTGCAGTTAAGTTGGGTGCATTTAATGCCTTTTCAAGAGGAGATGTTAAATGCACCCATGCTAATTGCTAGTACATTTAGGGGCATGTTTTCTAAGGCCAATGTTACCAGCCTGGGGGGCCCATGATAAACTTAGGTGGCATGTATAGCCATCCTCCTGCAATTAGCACAGGTCCAGGATGCCACATTTTACATGTCAGCACGTGGGCACACTTAACACCGTCCATTGAGATAGCATTAAGAGCAGCCGTAGTAAGGGATGCAAACGTGGTTAGCATGGGCTAGTAATATCCGCGCTAGCCATGATGCACCAGCAATACCTTTGTTCAAGCCCCTACCATGCCCAGTCCTCACCATATTGCATACAACCTGGGTAGCATGGGCTTTTTAGCACTGGGGCCTGTGCTACATTTTAGTGCCATGCCCAAACTATGCACTAAATCCCATGCTACCGGGTAGTGCACTTTTGTAGACATGCCCCTTTCCAAGCGATAACTGCAGGGGACAAGCTGGGCACGCGCTCAACAGTTAGGGCATTAACTTTGCACTCACTTTACTTTAGGGCCCTTTCCCTGTTTCATGCAAGGAATATCTTCTATGTTAAAAATGAAATTCACTATAACCTCGGTCTACCATCTGCAGACAGATGGTTTATTTTAATGTTTTAATGAAAACAAATAAGCTTAATAAGAACTTTTATTGATTCCAGTGTCTGATAACTGAATCCCTTTTTAATAGGGAATAATCTCAGTAGAGGTTAAGCAGTTCATCTTTAGAGGCTGTGGCAAAAATTCATCCACTGTGCATCTGGCAATAGGTTCTGTGAATGGGACCAGCAATAGAATAGCTAGGAGGCATTATGTTTAAAGGTTTACTCATTTCTCTACCTCTCACTCCGAAATTGTCCACCTTCAATGTGTTTCTTCCTAAACCAAAGAAGTTAACTAGAAAGCTTAAAAAAAAAAACACAGCAAGAAAATGTTGAGAATGATGTAGCAAATCAAATTCTCTAACATTTGCAGTTTCAAAATCTTTGGTGATTGTCCATTTCTGAAGTAGAATAATCCACATAAATACCCTGAAGCTCACAATTCTCAAGCGCTCACTGAACTGTGGGACTTACAGTAGGCATCCACTCTTTCTCCTGAGATTTTCTTCTTTTTTACTACTGAGCAGCTGAGGAAAGTGCTCAACGCCCTCTTCCATCACAGAAACTTACTTTGTTACCATGGATAGTGTAAAAATAAATAAATAAATAGTAATTATCTGGTGTCCCACACTGCTGAGGCCTATGGCCCAGGAGATGGAGTCTAGGGGCAGGATGAGGCCTCCGGGGTAGGCCGTGATAGAACGTGGCATTCTGGAGCCAGGCCAGGCATTTAATGTTTGAAAAAATGTGGGGACCCAAATAAAGGAGGTTGCCGAGCTGGTCAGAGGTTTTGGGGAGAAGCTGCAGGCAGGAGCTCCTCACTTGCTGAAACCATGATGCTGACTGAAACTCTGCTCTGCTAAAGCTCCAGTGAATTTAAAGGGGCCACAACGTTTAAAAATAAAAGTAAATTGTTTTTAAATGAAAATGGGATTGGAGGTTAGGGTTCAGGTAAGGTGATATAGGGCAAGATGACCCTAGGTTTAAATTTAAAATTAAAGAGATGGTATACAAATTATTTAGTGAATTTTAGCCGAGGGGAATTGGGACCCGGAGGAATTTTCACAATGAAGGGGGTAGTTAGAGGGACCTTAGCCTGAGGGTGCGGTTTTGAAACTTTAAAGGGCCAGTGTTTCCTTTTTGGGAAAATGCTCATAAAAGGTTATTAGTGTATTTTTTTGGACTAGAGAGGGTTTTGTTAGGAGTGTTAATCATATGTTAAGGTTTGACAAGAGCTTTCAGGCTGGAGAAATTAATCTAAAATAGAAAAGTGGGTTTCAAGGGATAATTGTATGTTAATAATTTTATAATGCTGGGAAGAGTGTTTAAAGTGAGCATAAAGTATTGGAGTTATTTTTTAAAGTAGTTTGGTTATCTTTATTATTGAAATAAGTGCATTCTATTTAAAAGTACATTTCCCTATGTAAATTTATGAGAATTACCATAGCAGACATTCAAACTAGCTAACGTTCATCCCTTCCTGGAGTCAGAATCCAAAGCTCACTAAATAATTTGTATACCCAATTGGTCACACCATAGGAACACCCAGGTAACAATTTGAATATGTTTGGAACTAGATAGTATCATCTAGGCTACCTGCAATTAACGTTGTCAGAGACTACCAGGGATTTGAAGAGACCAGACCTATGTTAAAGGGGCTGAGGCTCTAGGCTTTAAGTAAGCCTAATGTAAAGGTCTGACAAGTAGTAATAGGGCTGTTTTGAATACAAGAATGGTATGAATGATGGGTAATTTTGTTAAAAAAGGTGGCCCGTGTAATTTTTAGCACCAGGAATGAGGATGAAAGTTGGTGGGATGAAACTATGAACGGATTGCAGCTGAGGGCTGCATAAGAGTCTTTAGAGCCTTGCACTGTTGAGGCATTCCTAAGAAGGGCTCTACATTCCAAGCAAAGGTAAGCGTTTGTGGTTTTTTAAATTACAGCTCTCTGCCTGGGAGCTCTTAAAAGGGTTTTGGTACATTTTTAAAACAAAGTTACATTCTTTTTGGTGCTTTAGTGCAAAGGGGGAAATATTTTTCTTTAGTGCTGTAGGTTTAAAACTCTACTGTTAGTATCTTTCTCAGCTCTTTGAAGCTACTGACATCTCATCAGGTGTTAGTTCCCTCCCTACCACCCAAATCTCACCCACCCCATGTGAGCAGTCTTGCTTTATAAGGCTCACCCCCAATTAGCTAAACATAGGGACTTGGAACAGCACATTTAGAGCACACTTAAAATACACTTAAAAGAGGTTAACTCCTTTTTCTCTGAAAGGACAGCTGGGAAACCGGCTGGTACTTTGGTAGATCTCTCTATCTCTTTTGCTTCAACAAGTAGCTAAACTCCACCAACTGAATAATGGCTGGGAAAACTTGTATCGCCAAAGCTGCTGCCCCCATTAGAGCTTCTGCCTCTATCCAGACAGAAATCTCAATGCCAGTTGAAGGGCCGGTTTCATGTGCAGGATGAATGCATGCTGAAGCTTTAAATTCAAAGAGCCTTAAAGTCCACGAGGAGGCTTATTTTAATTACTTTAAGAAAGGTGATATAATTTTTATGAATTACAACCTCAGAAAGCCTATGTAGGCTAAATAGAGGAGAAAAGACCTCAGAGTTAAAGCTATTATTGCTCTACTAAGCCGTTTCCTGCCCATGGGGAGCTGCCTTAGAAAACATCAGCAGTCAGAAAAACTCCTCTTAGTATCTGAATATTTATTTTCAAAGTCTATTCAATAAAAAAAAGCTAAGCTTAGCTTTACCAATCAGTAGAGTTTTTCTAACAATTTTACCTAAAATATGCAATTGAATTATTTCTATCTTTTAAATTTTCTTTTAAATTATCTTTAAAAATGGCAGCAATAGTGTCCCAACTCCCTACATTAGTAGGTAACCACCGGAAAAGACAGCAGTGCCTAAAACAACAAAATAAAAGACGCTCTAATGCCAGTATTTCATAATATTGATATAACATTTTCAAATCACTTATCTTTAGAGATAAATCAGCATCCCACGAAGACAGATTAGCCCAGCAAAGATCTTTGTTTCTCTGTGAGGCTACATCAGGGGCAAACTCTGATTCTACTATAGGAAAAATTACAGTGGTGGCGTGTGATGTCATAAGAATATAAGATATGCCATACTGGGTCAGACCAAGGTCCATCAAGCCCAGTTTCCTGTTTCCAACAGTGGCCAATCTAGGTCATACGTACCTAGCAGTTTCCCCAAAAGACACAGGTTCCACAATGCGTGTATTGGGTCAAGCATTGATATCCTGGGTCCCTTTTTAATAATGGTTTATGGACCTTTCCTCCAGGAACATCTCCAAACCTTTTTCAAACCCAGCTACACTAGCAGCCATTACTACATCCTCTGGTAACAAATTCCAGAGTTTGATTACACGTTGAGTGAAAAAATATTTTCTATTATTTGTCTTAAATAGTTTACCCTGTAGCTTCATTGCATGTCCCCTAGTCTTTCTATATTCTGATAACGTGAACAAATGATCTACGTTTACCCGTTCCACTCTGTTCATTAATTTATAGACTTCTATCATATCTCCCCTCAGCCATCTCTTTTCCAGGTTAAAGAGCCCTAACCCTTTTAGCCTTTCTTCATAGGGGTATCCTTCCATCACCTTTACCATTTTGGTGGCTCTTCTCTGAACCTATTCTAATAACGTTATATCCTTTTAAAAATATGGTGGCAGGAATTGCACACTATATTCAAGGTGCGGTTGCACCATGGAACGATACAGAGGCATTATAATATCCTTTGTTTTATTTCCCATTCCTTTCCTTATGATACCCAGCATTCTATTTGCTCTCTTGGCCGCTGCTGCACACTTGGCGGAGGGTTTTAACATGTTATCCACAATGATGCCTAAATCTTTTTCCTGGGTGGTGGTTCCTAATGTGGAACCTTGCATCGTGTAACCATAGTTTGGGTTGTTCTTCCCTAGGTGCATAACTTTGCACTTGTCCACATTAAATTTCATCTGCAATTTGGATGCCCAGTCTTCCAATTTATCAAGATCCTCTTGCAATTTTCCACAATCCTCATGGGTTTTAACAACTTTAAATAGTTTTGTGTCATCTGCAAATTTGACAACCTCACTTGTTATTCCCTTTTCCAGGTCATTTGTATGTCAAAAAGCAGCAGACCCAGCACAGATCCCTGGGGTACACCACTATTCACCTTTCTCCATTGGGAAAATTGGCCATTTAGCCCTACCCTCTGCTTTCTATCTTTTAACCAGTTCCTGATCCACAATAGTACACTGCCTCCTATCCCATGACTCTGATGAGGGACCTTGTCAAAGGCTTTCTGAAAGTCCAAATACACTATATCAACCGACTCACCTTTGTCCACCTGTTTATTCACACCTTCAAAAAAACAACAGATTAGTAAGACATGATCTTCCTTGTCTAAAGCCATTAAACCATGACTATCTACATGTTTAGCAATTTTGTTCTTTATGATGGTTTCTACCACTTTTCCCAGTACTGATGTCAGGCTCACCGGTCTGTAGTTTCGCAGATCACCACTGGAACCCTTTTTAAAGATTGCCATTACGTTGGCCATCCTGCAATCTTCAGGTATTACAGATGATTTTAATGATAGTTTACAGATTACTAATAACAGGTCTGCAATCTCATATTTCAGTCCTTTCAACACCCTTGGATGTATATCATCCGGTCCAGGTGATTTGCTACTCTTCAGTATATCAAATAGTTGTAATATATCTTCCCGATGTATCGATATTTTCTTAAATTCTTCTGCACCTTTAAATACCACTTCAGTCATGGGTAACATCCCTACATCTTCCTCAGTAAAGACCAAAGCAAAGAATTCATTCAGTCTCTCAGCTATCACCTTGTCGCCTCTTAGTACCCCTTTAACCCCTCTATCATCTAATGGACCAATTGACTCTCTCACAGGTTTTTTGCTATGAATGTACTTGAAAAAGTCTTTATTATGCATTTTTGCTTCCGCAGCAAGCTTCTTCTCAAATTCTCCCTTTGTCTGCCTTATCAATGCCTTGCATTTAACTTGCCAGTGCTTGGGCTGTTTCCAGTTTTCGTCATTTGGCTTTTTTTTCCATTTCCCGAAAGCTGTTTTTTGGCAACAACAGCCTCTCTGACCTCACCTTTAAACCATGCTTGCAGGTTTTTGGACTTCCTTCTACTTTTCTTAAAGCATGGAATACAACTGGTCTGGGCTTCCAAGATAGTATTTTTCAACACCACCCAAGCTTGATGTAAGTCTTTAACATTTGCAACTGCGCCTTTTAGTTTTTTCTTGACTATTTTCCTCATTTTATCATAGTCTCCCTTCTGAAAGTTAAAAGGTAGTACTGTGGATTTCCTTACCAACCCTCCTCCACTAATTAAGTCAAATGTGATCATGCTATGATCACTATTGCCAAGTGGCCCCAACACCCTTATCTCTTGCACCCAGATGTGGTGTTCCACTAAGGACTAGGTCCAATATGGCTTCCCCTCTGGTCAGTTCGTGAACCAGCTGCTCCAAGAAGCAGTCATTTATTTCATCTAGAACTTTATCTCCCTAGCATGTCCTGCCGTGACACTGACCCAGTAGATACCGGGGTAATTAAAATCACCCATTATTATTACGGTGCTTTAACTTTTGTTAGCTTCCTTGATTTATTTGAGCATTTCATCATCCATTTGTTCATTCTGGCTAGGCGGTCGATAGTACACCCCCACTGCCATCGCCTTCCCCATTTTACAATTTCAATCCATAGAGATTCTACAAGAACTTTTGTTTCCTGCAAAACTTTAATCCTTTCTGACTCAATGCTCTCTCTAACATAGAATGCAACCCCTCCACCAATTTGATCAGTTCTATCATTACGATATAGTTTGTACCAAGGTATCACAGTGTCCCACTGGTTGTCCTCCTTCCACCATGTCTCTGAGACTCCAATCATATTTATCCTCTCACTTTGTGATATATATTCTAACTCTCCCATCTTATTTTTTAGACTTCTAGCATTTGCATACAAGCATTTTAGAGACTGTATTTTATTCATATCAATCTGGCTATTGGTAGGCATGGGTAATTTGGAATCTTTAAGCTCTGTCTGCTCCCTACTCAAGGGCATTTGGGCTACTTTACTCTCTTTTGGAACCTCTCTGCTTTTGGTAGTATCCTTCAACGACACCTTTTTCCGAACCATGCGCTCTTGGGCGACTGTTGGCTTTCCCCTATTATCTAGTTTAAAAGCTATCTCCTTTTTAAAGGTTAATGCCAGCAGCCTGGTTCCATCCTGGTTAAGGTGAAGCCCATCCCTTCGGAAGAGCCCCCTCCTTTCCCCAGAACGTTCCCCAGTTCCTAACAAACCCAAAACCCTCATCCTTGCACCATCGTCTTATCCAAGCATTGACTGATTTAACAAATACACTGGGTTCACAGATTAATCAGCTTTAATCCAAAGAATTCCCTTCAGAAAAATTCCCAGAAGTATATACTCACTTTTGCAGATCTCTCTCCAGAAGTAACAGTCCCCTTTTGCAGTCCTTCAAGACTGAGGATCACAGAACTCTGGTTGAACTATTTTTATTTATTTATTTATTTATTTAAACAGATTTCTGTACCGCCTTTTCCTTCAATCAAAGCGGTTTACACAGCAAACAATCAATAAAGACTTGTGTTTAGTGTTCACATGCAGTGAGCAGTGTGTGCGTGTGAGTGTGGTTGGTTGTTGATTCATGGTGAGCTAATTACAACATGCACTATCTACAATACTATGTACATTGGAGCTTTGCGTCTGTACTGTGATCTGGTCTCGATAGAATGTTGGTGAGTTGGGGTATTGTCTGTTGTACAGTTTATGTGCCAGCACCATAGTGCTCAATGAAGAGTGTCATCTTTAGCAGTTTCCTAAAGTCCTTAATGTCTGATGTTGCCCTTAGTTCATCAGGGAGTGTGTTCCAGATTGTTGGAGCCGCTTTTGAAAGGGCTCGTTTTTCAGTGTCCTTGCATATTTTGTTGAAGTCTTCGGGGGTGTTGACGCGGTTGGCTATGTCTCTCCTCCTCGGTCTTGTGCTGCTGTTGGGTTGTATGAGTGGGTGTAGGCTGAGAGCTGATGAGCATTGTTTGATTTTGAAGATGTTTATGACTGTCTTGTATCTGATGTGGGAGCTGATTGGTAGCCAGTGGAGTTCTTTTAGGGTGGGGTTGATGTGTTCTTGTCGTTTGGTGCCTGTTATTATGCGTGCTGCTGTGTTTTGTGCCAATTGCAGTGGCCTGAGAGTTTGTTTTGTTAGGCCAAGATATATTGCAAAAGTCTAGGATTGGGGTTATTAAAGCCTGACATACTGTGCGAAAGTGTTCTTGAGAGAGGAGGGGCTTGAGGTGTCGGACTAGTCTCATCCTGTGGTATGCATTTTTGGTGGTTCTGCTGATGTCGGTTTGGATGTTCAGTTCTTTGCCCAGCGTCACTCCGAGGTATTTCACTTCTGGTTGTATGGGTATGGTTGTGGTGTCTATCTTGATGTTGGGAGGAGGGATAAAGTCGGAGTTTCGGGTGATGATTAGAGCCTCGGTCTTGTTGTAGTTTCTTGTCAGGTTGTTGTCTTGAAACCAGCTGTTCATGTGCATTAGACACTTTGTTATCTTTGAGTAGTCTGGGTTTTCGAGGGTGATTGGTGTGTATATCATTATATCATCCGCATAGATTGTGTATCTTATCCTGTGTTTTTGGATGATGCTGCATATTGGCTGGATGTAGAGGTTGAATATTAGTGCTGATAGAGCGGATCCTTGGGGTACACCTTGCGTGACCTTTATGGGTCGGGAGGTATTGTGGCCAATCTTGACCTGTATCTGTCTGTCCGTTAAGTAGGAGTGGAACCACCTCAGTGTGGCTCCCTGTAGTCTGATGTTTTGTAGTCTTGCTAGTAGTATTGCGTGGTCCACTGTATCGAATGCTGATGAAATGTCGATGAAGATCATAAGTATTCCGTTTTTGCTATTGTCTATGTGGTGGAGTATATCGTCGAATAGACATAGCAGGAGAGTTTTGACTCCGTGGTTGGGGTGGAAACCGTGTTGGTTGAGGTCTAGCTGTGCATGGTTGTCTATGTGGTCCTGTAGCTGATGTTGTACTGCTTTCTCGATGATCTTAGCCAGTAGAGGGATGCTTGAGATGGGTCTGTAGGCTGCAGGGTTGTTCTTGGTTGTTCTTATGTTTTGGAAGAAAACTCTTTTCATGTAGCTGTGGGTCTTCTCTGCTGCCCTTTGTGGAGTTTGTTGTTTGCAGAGAATCCTCCTTCCTTCTGTTTTTATTCCCTATTTATGCCTGTGTTTCTGAGGTAAGCTGTGACCAACTTCCTGGGTGATTAACAGTCCTTGCTTGGATAGGAGTCTTTCAAAATGGCCTTTTGACCTGCCACCTGGCTTTAACACCTATTTAAAATGCTTCACAGGTCTCTTGCCCCCTAGGTAAAAGGCCTCTTTGTAAAGGTCTCTAGAAGACTTTATTTATTGCTCAAAGAATACTGACCCTGTTTTGAATGTTATGCTAAGTTATATTCTGATTTGATTTAAATTAAAGCTCTTTGCTGCTGCTTGACTCTGACTTAGTATGAAATTTAAACTAGAAGCTCTCTGCTGGGTTCTAAATTTAACCAGAAAGCTTTCTTCTGTGTTTTAAATTTAAACTTAAACTGCTGCTACTAGGCTCTGACTGATTTAACAAATACACTGGGTTCACAGATTAATCAGCTTTAATCCAAATCATTCTCTTCAGAAAAATTCCCAGAAGTATATACTCACTATTGCAGATCTCTTTCCAGAAGTAGCAGTCCGCTTTTGTAGTCCTTCAGCGCTGCCCAATTTAAATAAATGGTAATAGGAGAGGGAACATACATAAACCAATCAGAAGTAAACTCCCCATTTTATTTTGTTGTTTAAAACTTAAGGTTCCATGGAATTGAGAAGAAAAATCCATTTCTGTGATCTCTGCAACAACAGAGGCATGAAGCTAGTCTCCCTCTGAATCATCTCTCTCCCCCTTCAATCTGTTCAAAACTCAGCTGCACAGCTTATCTTCCACCAGTGTCGCTATGCTCATGTAACCCCTCTTTTCAAGTCACTTCACTGACTTCCTATCCATTTTACCCTACACTCCTCCTCAGGAACTCCGCTCCTCTGGCAGATCCCCTTTATTTGTGCCCTTCTTTGCCACTTCTACTGCCAATAGCACATTGCCTCAAGTTTCAGCAAAAATGCCTGCGTCAGGCGTGTTTGCCGTACCTTGGCTAAGTCAGGTTTCTAATAAAGTGTTTTGGAAGAAGACTCTTTTCATGTAGCTGTGGGTCTTCTCCGCTGCCCTTTGTGGAGTTTGTTGTTTGCAGAGAATCCTCCTTCCTTCTGTTTTTATTCCCTAAAGTCACCACTGGTACCATAGTTTCCCTTCTCTACTGAGCATATGGACCTCTCTCCACTGACAAACTGTTTCAACGCAATATCTGAATGGCTTCTCTCTCAAAACCTCAGAATACAACATAAGAACACGGAAGTACTCTTCATTACGAGGAACCCCAACTTTACCCCACCACAATATCTTAAGGTAAAAGAAGCTGAGCTGCAATCGAAATCCTCAATACGTTACCTGGGAGTCACTTTAGATCAGCATTTGGATTTGAAGGCCCATATAGGAAACATAGTCAAATCAGTATACTACAAGATCCGCACACTTAGGCATCTACGTTCCATGCTTGAACCAACTGATTTCCGGACAATTTTCCAGGCATTGATCATACCCCATTTTGACTATGCCAATGCCATCCTACAAGGTCTTCCCCAATCTACATTGAACCCGCTGCAACTAGCCATGAACGCTGCAGCAAGAGTCCTTCATGGAGCGTCCAGGAGCGACCACATAACGCCTCTGCTGATACAGTTGCATTGGCTACCCATCCAGGCCAGAATAGTTTTCAAGACCTTGATAATCACCTTTAAAGCTATTAACAATCTCTCACCTGCATCCTTAACCTCACTCATCCATATCACTTCCCCAAATAGAGCAAGAAGATCCACGGCTATAAACTGCCTAAAAGTCCCGAAGGCAGTAACTGTTTGCACCAATTCGACAGCCAACAGAGCCTTTAGTCTTAGTGCCCCAAGATGCTGGAACGCATTACCTCCTGAGATCCGGGCTATTAAAAACCTACCACAGTTTAGGAAAGCCCTCAAATGCCACCTCTTCAACAAATACCTTATAGAGCCTAACGACAACCCCTAGAGCCCAAAGTCTCCTGGCGATACCACTTCCATACAAATTATGGTATATCAACAACACACCAAGTATGATACTCAAACACTTAGTGGTGGTTATGTTTCCGTGAAACTACTGTCATTATGACTCCTTGTAATAAATTTTGTAAATAGTTTTCCCCTGTTATCCAAGTTCTTATGCCCTGTTACCTGTAAAACTCATACGCGTTCAACTGTACTGAGCATTTTTGTTACATGTAAACCACGCTGATGCTGAATAGTGCGGTATATAAGAGTCTATAAATAAATAAATAAATAGTTACTAAGCACTGAACAGGAGGTTTTGGTCCCGATATTCAAAAGGCATTTACTTGGTTTACAGCCCAGTAAACCATGTAAATGTCTTAGATGGGGATATTCAATGGTACCTACACGGTTAATGCTGTTGAATACCACCATCTAAGTCCCTTATGCGCCCCAATGCTATCCGGTTAGCATTGGGGCGTGATGGGGGAATACCAGCATACCAGGGCAGAGCCTGGCAGTAATCGTGCAGCAGCAATATTGGCTGCTACCCGGTTAGCAATCGGTGCCATAGAGATAGCTTCGGCAGCTTCCAGCTTTGGCGGCGATCACCGGATATTCAATGCCATCGCTGCAGTATTGAATATCTGGTTTGGAGGTCGGTGGGGAGGGCTATTCATCCGTTGGCGCATAGTCCATCTGAAGATCCGGGTAAAGGAATATCGAGCCCTTTATGTCTTGGTCACAGATCCCTGCCATTCTTCAGTGTACGTAGGGAAAATGTTATTTTTGTTTGGGATAAAGAGAGGTTTTAGGACTCGGAGGGTAATTGTATAAGAGGGTTCCTAGTTAAAGCACATTTTAACATGCCTAAGTAAAGCCTATTTTATAAAGACATGGAAACATAGAAATATGATGGCAGAAAAAGACCACATGGCCTATCTAGTCTGACCTTCTATATCAACCACTACAGTTCCCTTTTTCCCTTTAGAGATCCTCTGTGTTTGTCCCATGCATTTTTTATTTCAGATACTGTCCTCATCTCTACCACCTTCACTGGGAGACTATTCCATGCATCTACCACTCTTTCAGTAAAGAAATATTTCTGCATATTATTCCTGAGTCTATCCCCTTTCACACTCATCCTATGTCTCCTCATAGTAGAGCTTGATTTCAATCAAAAGAGGCTCTCCTCCTGTGCATTTATGCCACGGAGGTATTTAAACGTCTCAGTCATATCACCTCTATCCCTCCTTTCCTCTAAAGTATGCATATTAAGATCTTTATGTCTGTCCTTGTATGCTTTATAATGAAGACCACTAACCATTTTAGCAGCCACCCTCTGTACCGACTCCAACCTGTTTATATCCTTTAGAAGGTGTGGTCTCCAGAATTGCACACAATACTTCAAATGAGGTTCCACCAAAGTCCTATACAGAGGCACTAACACCTCCTTTCTTCTGCTTGCCATTCCTCTCCCTATGCACACAAGCATCCTTCTAGCTTTTGCCGTCGCCTTTTCTACCTGTTTAGCTACTTTAAGTTCATCAGGTACAATCACGCCTAGGTCCTGTTCTTCTTTTGTGGACAGAAGTACTTCATCCCCTACACTGTACCACTCCCTTGGATTATTGCAGCCCAAATGTATGACCCTGCATTTTTTAACATTAAATCTCAGCTGCCAAATTCTAGACCATTCTTCAAGCTTAGCTAGATCCCTCCATGTTATCTACACCTTCCTAGGTGTCTACTCTATTGCAGATTTTGGTATCATCTGCAAAGAGGCAAACCTTACCCGACAGCCTTTCCGCAATATCACTAAAAAAATGTTAAAAAGAATCAGACCAAGGACAGATCCTTGGGGGACACCACTGGTAAACACCTTCTCCTCAGACTGTTCTTTGTTTACCTTTACCCTCTTTTGCCTCCCAACTCAATCAGTTTCTAACCCAAGCAGTGACTTTAAGGTCCATCCCTAGGGTGCTCAATTTGTTTATAAGTTGCCTGTGTGGAAAGCTGTCAAAGGCTTTACTAAAATCTTAATACACCACATCTAGGCTCTCCCTCGGTCCAACTCCCTGGTCACCCAATCAAAGAAATTAATCAGATTTGTCTGACAACACCTGCCTCTGGTGAATCCATGCTGCCTCGCATCCAGTAATCCATCGGACTCCAGAAACCTCACTATTTTCTCTTTCAGCAGCGTTTCCAATGATTTACTCACCACTGAGGTTTAACTAACCGGCCTGTAGTTTTCAACCACATCCATACTTCCACTTTTATGTAAAGGGACCACATGTGCCTCTCTCCAGTCTTCTGGCATCACTCCTGACTCCAACAAGGCATTGAAAAGGTCAGTCAATGGAGCTACTAGAACGTACCCAAGTTCCCTCAGTATTCTCGGGTGTATCCCATCTGGTCCCATCACTTTGTCTACTTCATGTTTTGCTAGCTTCTCACAAACACAGTCTTCTGAAAACTGCCTTACAGATTTTGCCCCTTTTACCTATTTCTATAAAGATATTTAATGTTTCACCTACCTGAGGGCTTTCTTCACCCATCCCCATTGAATCTTGTTTATAGTAGATTAGCTACTCTGCTACTGAAGACACATCGACCCTTACTGGATAGATGGATGCCATCTCTGCTCTCCATCCCTTGGAACAGCATTCCTTGGTCCAGGAAAGAAAAAGGCTCTTGACACCATCCACGCAGCCATGCATTCATCTTCAAGATGCAAACCTCTCTGCCTTGGTCGTTATCCTCAATGGGGAGAATTGAAGAGAACACAGCATACCTTTCTGGATATCGAGTCTGGTTGGCAGATGGACTCCTCAGTACCCCTCAGAAGACAGTCACCAACCACCACTACCCTTCGCTTCATTGTGGTCACTGATTCTGCAACTTTAGGTTGCTTGAGCTCTGGTTCTTCCCTTTCCAGGGATGCTTTCACCTCCTCCACTTCCAGTGCTGCATAGTGTTTCTTCAAATTAAGGGCTGAAGAGTTGGACTGTTAATTCTGCAGACCCTGGTGACTTGTGCCCAACCTTTGTCATTCTCTAGACTCCCATCTTCTCCTCTGCTGTAGAGCTTGGATGTTACAAGAAGCATCTCATCGATGTACTTCTCACTGTCTTGAATGCTTCTTAGCCTTGCCACCTCGTATCTGAGCTCCTCCACTTGTTTACTGAGAGCTTCAGTATGCAGGCATCTCTGTCTGGACAGAGGCAAAAGCTGTAATGGGGCAACAGCTTTGGCGATATGATTTGTGATACGATTTTTCCAGCCATTGTTCAGTTGGTGGAGCTTGGGTGCCTTTTGAAGCAAAGGAGAGAGAGACCTACCAAAATACCAGCTTGTTTCCCAGCTGTCCTTTCAGAGAAAAAAAAACAGTTAATCTCTTTTAAGTGTGTTCTAAATGTGCTGTTCCAAGTCCCTCTGTGTAGCTAATTGGGGGAGGTGCCCTATAAAGCAAGACTACTCACATGGGATGGGTAGGAGTTGCAGGGGTAGGGAGGGAACTAACACCTGATGAGGTGTCAGTATCTTCAAAGAGCTTAGAAAGAAACTAAAAGCAGAGTTTTAAGCCTACACCACTAAAGACAATATTTGCCCTTTTAAACTAAACCACCAAAAGAAATATAACTTTGTTTTAAAAAAGTATCAAAACCCTTTTAAGAGCTCTCAGGCAGAAAACTAGTAATTTAAAAGCTGGTAATTTAAATGCCACACACTCTTACTCTTGAAATACAGAAACTCTGTTAGGAAGATCTGAACAATTCAAGGCTCTGAAGACTTTTATGCAGCTCCCAGCTGCTCTCAGTTCTTTCACAGGCTAACTAGGCCCATTAAATCCTTATGTGTCAGTAGTTTCAAAGAGCTGAGAACGAGTTTTAAGCTTACACCATTGAAGACAATATTTCCCCTTTTGAACTAAAGCACCAAAAGGAATATAACTTTGTTTTAAAAATGTACCAAAACCATTTTAAGAGCTCTCAGGCAGAGAGCTAGTAATTTAAAAGACAATTAGGTGCTTACTTCTAGGGCATGTGGACTTCACAAGGGTCTCTCCAGGTTCTGCTTGTCACTTATTTAAGGTTTCCAGGCATAGTTTCTATGCAGTGATCGGTACCACTTATTCTCTTTGTCCAGTAAGAGACATATTGGCATTCTAGGGACAAGTATAACATTTGTAAGGCTGCCTTTTAGACTTAGTTGCAAGGATGATTTATGTGTGGACTGGCCTACAGAGGCCCTGAACCCTGCAGATGAGCACCAACACTAGTGCCCTGGTGCAATTAGAACAAGTTTTTCTTTAAACTATTGCTGCCTTAATTGAAGCAAGATTGCCTTAAATCAGCTTACTCTGACTGGATAGATTGCTCCTTTTCCCTTTAACTACCAGCTAAGTGAAGTGGAGTCTTGTTCCTGCTGTTCTGACTGCTCCTAAAACCGCTGCACACTCCATTTGCAGCAAGGAGTGATTAATATATCTATGCTATACCTGTCCCTATCTTTACATGGCTCATAGTCTTAGGGGCTGATTCAGCAACATTAGCACATACTTATTATTGTGCTACAATATAGAGAGGGGATCAGCGCGAGCATATCCTGCACACAAATGGATGAGCGTACTGCCTATTCAAATTTATTTAAATGGCATGGTAATGAGGTCATTAGCTATTCTACCCAGATGCAAAGAAGTAGACAGAAGACCAAAAGGCTGAGCGCAGAGCTCAGTAGTGCCATTGTTTGAACGGCTGATCAGAGGTGAAGTAAAATTTGGTGCATGTAGGAGAAGCAAACCGGCACATGAAAATTCAGCTCATATAAGAGAAGACCGATTGGTGGGAAAGAGAACAGAAATGTTTTCTGGTGTGATTTACTCGCTGTTAGCTTTGCGGTCACCCATTCCTTACTGTGCCTAAAAAAACGTACAGATGCCTTCCACAAATCACTGTTTTGGGCACTAAAATTAAGTGCAAAACTTTCTCCACCACCATCCTGGTAAACAATTATTACTCCATGCTGAAAATTGTTATTTCAAATATAATAAATTGTTATTTTAGTTTTTGCTACAGATAAGTTGCCATTTAGCACATAAGCTTTCTGTGCATTCATCTGATCCCGCTGCACATTAAGTGCAGAGGTTTTGCGCACATCTCATTTGCATACATTTTGCTTATGGCATTTTGGTGCACAACATTTGTGCTAATCTTCTGCTAGAAAACCATGCACACAATTCTTAGTGCATAACTCTGACACTGGCTTTCTGCATTGGCCTGTTAGGGTAGTCCCAACATATGTATTCAGAATAGCAGCAGTGAGGAATGGGGAGCTGAGAAGATTTTTATGGTGAAACTGAACAGATAGATAGCACTGGATAGAGGGAGACAGGCTCAGGAGAGGAGCAATGCTAGGATGGAAAGGTGTCCAAAGATTATTGGGATGGTAAAGAAATGGTGAGACACTAAAAAGAGAAGACTACAGAAGGGAAGGACCAAGTATCACGGAATGGTTAATGAAAAATTGGAGCACCAAGAATGATGAGAGAAGGGCCAACTTTAGGAAGGAAAAATACATGCTCTTGTGAAAGAGAGGGCGGCAAATAAAAAGAGAAACATAAAGGAGACAGAAGAAAAGGAATGAGATAAAAAATGAAAAGTATAAAGGTGTGTGCATAGGAGAGTAGAACCTGAAATGAAAAATGGAAATAGGATGTAAAGAAATAATCCAGGAATATGCAAGATGGGAATTTATCATAATGAAAAATACAAGCAATTGCATTCAAAGGTTTCATTTAATATTGAAAGGCATATGCAAATGTGCTCAGAATAGTGGAATTTCAGAAGCTTTGCTCGGTGCTGTGAGAGGAGAGTGAACACAATCATGCTTCCTTTCCCTTACTGGTTCAGTGGTCCTGATCAGTGACATTTTCCTCTGTTTGGCAAAATGTTAAGAACAAAAACAACAAACACCACATCCACAGCAGGAGGGAGATTAGAAATGTAATGGACACAGTGCAAACACAGTAGAAAACAGTTGTCACAGATAAAATAACCTGACATTTGCACTCCCTATAGCAGGTCTCCCCTAGGAAAGCACTGTTCTCTATGAAATAATACTGGGGGAAATGGGCAGTTTTTCCCTGTCTCTAGCTACTATGGATTGAACAAAAATATGTTAGTTTTAACCCCTTAACAGCTGCTTCTGTTTTATGTATGTTGTAACACTCAAGAGTATTTTTAATTAGCTTTCTAATTACTGGTGCTTCAGTAGTTCTTTCAGGGACCTTGGCTGTTTTTTTCCATACTAATCTAATGATCCCTGATACGAGTGCTCAGATCTGTATGGCAACATTTAGAGGCCCTTTTACTAAAGTGTGCTGTGTGTTTAACACATGTTTTAGTGTGCAGTAACTGGCATGGTGGGGCTGCCATAACTGTTGCTGCTTAAGCACGATGGCTACTGTGTGCCAATTCCTGCAGTAATGATAAAGTGGGGAATCGATGGGTGTGGAGAGCACATTGCAGTTAGCGCACACGATCATACTGTGCACTGTCAATGCTGCAATTAATGCAGGTGCACGTAACACCACCACATTAACTGTGAATACCGCAGCTGTGCATTAGGTGTCCTGTCTGTGTGGTATCTGCTGGGAACACGCTGCCCACTCTTTGGGCAGTTACTGCATAGGCTTGGTTTTAGCACTAAACATACTGCACAGTAAGTGCCAATCCTCTTTTCAGGTACAGTACATATTTTCTCTATCCCTTGGAAGGTTTACCATCTAAGTATGTACCTGAGGCAATGGAGGGTTAAGTGACTTGCACAAGGAGCAGTGGTGGGATTTGAACCCTGGCTTTCCTGCTTTTTAGTCCATTCCTCTCACTATTCGGCTACTCATCCGCTTCTTTACAAAGTTTATGTGAAACTCAATAGCAGCTCTCCTCCCCATCCCCCCCTCTTCTTTTCCCTCCGTACTATGCATAAGGTTTTAGAGATTGTTAGGGAAGAGCTGGCTGTTGCGGTGCATGTGATTAACCACAACATAGAAAGGTGTTTGAGGGAGGCTCTAGAAGCCAATTTTTTGGCTTTTAAATAAAAACTTTAAATCTAAAACCTCCAAGAAAATATTCTCAGAAATGTTTCTTATTCCACAAGTAGAACCTCAGTCACAGGTCAAACCCTGAAATCTCAATGTGCAGGAAGAAGGACTTTAGATATATTAGAAACGGGAGAACATTTTCATGAAAGTGGAGCTTATTCTGAAAGGATGAACTGCACCTTAACCACAGAGGACTTCAGCAGCTGGCACAATGATTTAAAAAGAAGATAGATAAAGCCAGCAGTTGTGCAGAAGCACATGGTTCAGAGTGCTGAATGCAGTGGCTGAATATTGACCCCAAAATTTGAGACCTATCATAACAACTACAGTGCTGAAGGCATAGAGTGTGGGCAACTGGGCTCTAGAGGAACTCTGTACTCATCCTTCCTCCCCGTAACTTGTAAATTGAGGGAAGCTGAGTAGATGGAGGGTTGTCTTTGATAAAACGTTGAATGATGTGAACCTACAATATCCCCTGCTATGGACAATGTTGCATAGCTTTTAGAGTAGGGACACATGCATGATTCGCAAGTCTATCAGCAAGCACTGACACCCCGGGCTCTGTGGCACTCGCAGTTACTGAGGCCCACACGGCGGCTGCCACAGATACCTACCTAATAGCTTGGGGAAGGAGAATATCTGTCTGAAGGTGCACGTAAAACCATCATCATGATGCCTCACAATACAGTCGACAGTGGTCTACAAGGAGGGGGGACAAACAAACAAACAAACATCAGTCAGTGTAGTGCTTCCAGACATTCCTCCAACATAACTGCTGTGTACACGCTCCCAGCATACAGGTGACCCAGAAACAACATATGACTTGGGGCCCCATCCCAAAGGTATGTGGAAGGATCCTGGGGTCTCAAGAATGGATGAAAGAAATACTTTGTGAGAGCAAAAACCGGGATGTGTCCAAAATATGTGTTTATGAAATGGTTGACATATACATCTACATCAACAATGATGTACATGTAAGCAGGTCATTTCATAAATGTGGGTGCCCAAATTAGAAATGTTTTTGCCCCACCTTTGTAAATATACCTATAAGGACCATTTGGACATGCTTGCCCCCATTTTACATGAGCCATTGGTAGGGCTGGTATGGTACCAAAGGGTAAAGTCCTCACCTGCAAACATCGATTACAGCAAGGGTGAGATTAACTTCCTTGTTCACCAGGGGATTCTTCTGGGCAATGAGGGCATCCATATAAGCACTTATCAAAAGAAGAGGAAGTAGCTGGATATATGAAGGAAGGTAAATGCTTTATACCACAATAACCAGGATACTGAGCATGTGAAAAGTAAATGGCAACAAGCCGCAGGGCCACAAGAAGGAAGGCCAAGACCTTTGGTCCTCATGGGCTGCATCTCCCACTCAGGGAGCTAGAACAGCAGGTGCTCAGCACCATTGATGTTGCCAGTGTGGAGGGGGTGGGAAGCTTGGATACATGCAGGACACCCCAGGATTAGAGTAAGAATATGCAGGATACCAACCACATTCCACATCGTGCAAGTCTCCTCACCTGTGTGCCTTCCAGCATCATCCACACACACTCTGTGACTGCTAACTCACCATCACGCATTTACCTGCTGCACCACTGACTATTGTAATAAGAATATAAGATATGCCATACTGGATCACACCAAGGGTCCATCAAGCCCAGTATCCTGTTTCCAACAGCAGCCAATCCAGGTCACAAGTACCTGTCAGGTTCCCAAAAAGGTACACATGTTCCATGCTGCTTATCCCAGGAGTAAGCAGTGGATTTCCCTGGTCCTCTTTCATAATGGTTTATGGCAGATGACACAAAATTATTTATGGCTGTTCAAACACAAGAGGATTGTGAAAAATTGTTCTTCCCTAACTGTATTTCTTTGCACTTGTCCACGTTTAATTTCATCTGCCATTTAGACTCCAGTCTTCCAATTTATCAAGGTCCTCTTGCAATTTTTCACAATTCTCTTGTGTTTTAACAACTTTGAAAAAATTTCGGACCAATGCAAAAAGTCAGCTCAAAAGTCATGAGCTATCAATTCTGTATGCCTCTATGCAGCGCAACGATAGCCCTTGACAACTTCAGCGCCAGCATTCAGAAAGGGGCACATATACTAATTAGCCACACGTTATACTGTGGCGCAAATGGCAGCATTAAACTGGGAGAACAAGTCAAACACACGAGCACAGAAGTTGGTGCAAATTTGGCAAGCTCTCCCAGAGAAACAGGGGCACTGTGTGACTAATTTGCATATGCATCCCAACAGTATTTTGATGGCATCAGGAGCTTTCCTTGAAGCCTGAATCGTCTGAGGTGAAGTGTCAAACCTTCACCTTGGATGATCTGGGCAATTGGAAAAGCCCTGATGCCATCAAAATATTGTCAGAGAGCTGGTGCCCCCGAAAGAAAGCAAATCCCTGGTGGCCCAGTGGCCCTGATCCTCCCTAATTAAAAATATCCCTGGTGGCCCTGCGGCCCCGATCCCCCCACCTACCCAACTAAAAATAACCCTAGTAGCTCAGCGGCCCTGTTCGCCCCATTCCCCCTCCTGATACCTTTACAAAGGAACAGGAGCACTGCCCACGCACTCCCGCTCCTGTGGCACCATCTTGAAAAATGGCGGCACCTGGACCCACTGTGTGTACACTATTACAGTGAGTGCTTTCTCTGCACTTTTCACGGATGTCTTTTCCCTGATTGCTTTCACAGTACCAATCCCTTGTGCCTTATGCATCCCCTTTTTTCTGGTACAAGGTGATCTCTCCGTATGGCATATCATTTTATGTTTTTATTTTAGCAAACCAATGAGTAGTAGGTCCCACTTCAGTAGCGCTTGGAACTGTGCCAGCAATTACCCAAGTTTTATTTTCATTTTCTTTTTATTTTAAATAGTTGTCCCCAATGACACTATCACAATTTCTGCAAGTTTTTCTCTTACACAATACAGGATCATCATCTTTTTTAATATGGTGACACTTTTTAAAGTTCGATTTTAGTGACCTTTGACCCTTTTTGGTGAGAAACTAAACTATGGTTTAAAAAGTCTGTCAGTCCCCCTGTTTGTCTTTCACGGTTGGTAGCAGTGCGCTCTATTACGGTTCTACAGGCACGTTTTTATTATTTTCATGTTTGTTCCATCTTAAAGTACTATTTGGAATACACACCAATAGTAATTGCTGCTTTATGTGGTTCTTTACAACATAGATTCACAGCATTTAGCCCGTTGCGGTTTGAGTTGGTGGCTTCAAAACCTAAACCTCTAGCTTCTAGATCTTGCCTTTGGTGGCTTCAGAACACAGGTTCCCTTGCAATAGCATTGAGTAGTTTACACACTTTAAATATTAACTGTTTGGTTTCTCATGTCCTACTCATCCCATAGAGGGATAGTTCTTATCGTAGTCTACCTTTCAGGCATTGTCCCTTGTAGGATTGTATATAGTAGGGATTGTGGTGCCTGGTAGTGGCCCCCTGCTGTATGTTGCTTGATTATCATATTTTGTTCATGGGTCTATTGGTCCTTAACATTCTTACCATTGTGCATCAGCTGTTTTTATGTATTAACTAGACTTTTGATGTATTATCCATTTTTATCTTCTTTGTACTTATTCTCCTCTGTTTTAAGTGATATCTTTCATATGCATCAGTTATTTTATTGGTATTATTACTCCTTATTTATTGTTTATTATTTGTTTTGTTTTTATGAGGTTTGCACCCGCTGAAGAAGGCTTTTAGCCAAAATGTGTCAGGGTTTGACAAATAAAGTCTTTCGAAAGCCACTTCACCCACCGGATCTCTTGGTTTGCTCTGTATGCTGTAGGTACTGTTGCTCTTTTTTTGGACTGCTTAGCTTGCTTCTGAGTTATATTTTCCCCCTGGAAGGAGGTCCTGAGCTACAGTGAAAGTGATCTGTAAAGGATAACATCATCAGCATAGTAATAGACTGAAATTCCAGTTTGCTGTATCAAGAGTGCAAGGGGAGCAAGAAAAATATTGAAGACTAAAGATACCAAGACTGAGCCTTGGGGACACCACAGGACAAGGGCAAGGGGGTGGAAGTGTCAGATGAAGAGACTACAGAAAAGGTGCGGGAGTGAAGAAAGGAATGAAACCAGCGAAAGACCACTCCATGCAGACCCGCATCCCGAAGATGCCAGAGGAGGAGAATGTGGTTGACCAAGTCAAAAGCAGCGGATAGATCCAGGGAGACAGCCAAGGAGATGTCGCCTCGATCATGTGCAATATGAATCTCAGCTGCAACCAAATAGGAAAGAAGGTTGAGGCTAGTGGCAGCTGGACTGGGATGAGGGGGTGGGGGCTGAGAAAGTGATAAACAGTGTGTACATTATGTGTTGAGGGGGAGGAGGGGTGGATATAGGGCTAATTAATGCCCATCTGAGGGGAGAGGGACCCCCTCCTCATGTCACTCAGCCAAGTTCCCTACTCTTTGTCCCCTCAAACAAAGCAGGCAAATTATGTCTATGACTGACCTCTTCCACAGAATTTTTTGTATCTCATTTAAATTTGTTTGTACTTTCAGTAACAAAGTCTGATGTTTTTTCATGAAATTATATAGATTGTTCTGAATTCAACAGCAAGATTGTCATTGCCCTCAATGACTTCATTCCTGATAGTGTGGCTGATTGGTTACTTCAGGTTTCCCTGTTGATATTCTTTTTACATAGTAGGGAGCTTTCAATTTGAATATGTCACTTTCTGACTAAGAAAGTTATTTTTAAATTGCAGTTAAATTTTCCATTGAAAATATTTAAGGCTGATAAACATTTACTCCTATGGGGGAGATTAAAAAACAATTTTCTATGTATTGAGTTTAGATTTGTGCTTAATGAAAATCATACACAAGCCTGAGAGCTTCTGAAAGTGTGATTGCTCAACATATTTCTAATTTCACTCAAAACAAATCACCATTTTCCAAGGCATGCTTTGTTTGTTACACAAATGTGAGATACAGATTTCAGTTTCTTGTAAAGAAGCATGCTGTGAGAATAAGCAAATTTAAATTATCATAAGTAATTCTTTTTTTTAATTTATTTTACATTTTCCAATATAATAACAAAATAAGAAAACAAAAAATCTAAGAATATAAAAACACATAGCAATACAAAAAAGAAAAAAGAAAAATACCTTCGGGACAGAGCAAAATAAAAAAAATAGTGATTATGGGCCCAATTTTCGAAGGCAGTTACATGGGTAAGAGCCCAAATTACCAGTGTAAATGCCTTAACCAGGATTTTCCAAAGGCACCTATATGGCACCTTCAGCTGACAGGCTCTTAACACAGTGAGACAGCATTACATTTCTCCAGCTCTAGATGTGCCCATGCCTGGCGGGCCCACGCCTGAGGCCTCAACAGAGGGCCCTTTTGCATGGTCCTTAGGTGGAGACCGACAAGCTCACCACACAGAGAAGAATATCACAGCCAATACACTTAGAACATCAACTATATATAGGACAACCTACAAATACATGCAACTGGTTAGATATATTCAGTGATCAAACCACAATACTCTATTGCCATTATATTACAACAACATATTTTGACAGCTATGTTATTACCCTTTTATTTCACACCCATATTTAACTTTGCTACCTAGTACCCTCATTTTACTATTATCCACTTACTCTAATGCCTAATAATTTAAACAATTACAGATCTAGACACAGACCTAATCTCATACGCATTAAACCTATTTTAACCACCTTACCTAAATCCAAGCACACATGCACCACCTTTTACTTAAAGTGCATCTTAGTGAACATTAGATCTGCATGGCACAAAACCCAGTTGCTCTACGATCTTTTGCTAGAGAAGGCTATAGACATATTATGTGTTACAGAATCATGGTTCATGGAGACAGTTAATGTTTTACTGAACCATCTAACTCCAAAAACATAGTCTCTTTCACTCTCCACGTACTCAACATCGAGGAGGAGCAGTATTTATTATAGCTAAAAAAGATCTCAACTTTTACACAACAGTAAAAACATCAAAGAAGGACTTGATACAACAGCAATAACAAATGGAAAAATAACCATTATTCTTGCCTATTGATCACTTTGACATATTAGTAGAAGAAATACTCAAGCACACTTCTCAAAACAACTACCTTGCCCTTCTTGGTGATCTTAACCTTGCCTCCACAACAACAAACAAAGCAAAAGCTTTTCTAGATGCCATTGAGCACTTGAAGGACTACAAAAGGGGACTGCTGATTCTGGAGAGAGATCTGCAATTGTAAGTATTTACTTCTGGAAATTTTTCTAAGTCTTAGGGAAAAAGGAATTCTTTAGATTAAAGCTGATTAAGCTGTGAACCCAGTGTATTTGTTACATCAGTCAGGGCCTAGTAGCAGCAGCAAAGAACATTTAGTTTAAATTTAAAACACAGCAGAGAGCTTTCTGGTTAAATTTAGACCCCAAGACTCCCTCTATCAAAGCAAGGGCTGTGGGACTTCTCCTAGAAATTGGTCACTGATTACCTTAGAAGCACAGGACAAGATACTCTGTAGCATCCAGCTTTTCATAGGTCTTCTTTAACCCCAACACCCACCTACCCACCCCTGGGATAATTGTAGCTTTATAGGTATGTAAACCTCTTAAAAGAAAAGGAGGTGCCATATTCACTCTCAGGTGCAGATGTTTATCCTTATCAGACAGACATTAAGGACCTGAGATTAATAAAGCTTCAGGTGAACAAAGCACATTAAACATATTAGGTATAGTTTTATTAGTATAAGTATCCCAAGCAACCCTTAGTAAGTAAATAACTTAAATATCTAAACACATCCTTAAAACTAAAATGCAGACAGCAGTCCAGCAGTCCAGCAGTGAGATGGGGGCTTTTCAGTCTTTTGCATTGAGTGTCACATGTATGATTTTCTCCCAGTTGGTGAGGGGGTCTTATGTGTGCACTACATGCAAAGAGCTCTTTGCTCTCAGGGAATGAGTCCGATCTCTGAAGGCTAGAGTATAAGATTAGGAGGACATATGGAAAACAGAGAGGTACATAGACGAGACCTACAGGGATATAGTCCTGAAGTCCCACCTCCAGTCTGGCAGCATCCCTGTTGCCATGGAGGAGAGAGGTCAAATGATAGGCCAGCATCACTCTGGTGTGGCAGGAAGTGATGCTGTAGCTAGGAATTCTCTTCCAGGTGATGTAAAACCCTCTCGTATTGAGGAGGTTTCTCCAGGGCCATGTGCCCATGAGGGAAGGGTTAGGACAGCCATTATAGTTGGTGATTCGATCATTAGGCATGTAGATAGCTGGGTGGCTGGTGGACATGAAGATTGCCTGGTAACATGCCTGCCTGGTGCAAAGGTAGAGGATCTCATGCGCTACCTAGTCAAGGTTTTAGACCATGCTGGGAAGGAATCTGCTGTTTTGGTACATGTCAATACCAATGACATAAGAAAATGTGGTAGGGATGTTCTGGAGGCTAAATTTAGGCTTTTAGGTAGGAAGTTGAAATCCATATGTTCCAGGGTAGCATTCTCCAAAATGCTTCCCTACCACGCGCAGGACCCAAAAGGCAGGCAGAGCTCCGGAGTCTCAATGTGTAGCTGAGACGATGGTGCATGGATGAGGGTTTTGGATTTGTTAGGAACTGGGGAACATTTTGAGGAAAGAAGGGGCTCTTCCGAAAGGATGGCCTTCACCTTAACTGGGATGGAACCAGGCTGCTGGCATTAAACTATAAAAAGGAGATAGAGCAGCTTTTAAACTAGATAATAGGGGAGAGCCGACACTCTCCCAAGAGCACATTGTTCAGAACAATGTATCCTTGAAGGATACTACCAAAAGAATGTAGTTAGTGCATTTCAGCAGAGAGGTTCCAATACAGACAAAAGTAACCCAAATGCCCTTGAGTACGGAACAGACAGAGCTTAAAGATTCCAAATTACCCCTGCCTACCGATAGCCAGATTAATATGAATAAAATGCATTCTCTATAATGCTTGAATGCAAATGCTAGAAGTCTAAAAAATAAGATGGGAGAGTTAGAATATATAGCACTAAATGAGAGGTTAGATATGATTGGAATCTCAGAGACATGGTGGAAGGAGGACAACCTGTGGTACACTGTGATACCTGTGTACAAACTATATCACAAAGATAGAGCTGATCAAATTGGTGGAGGGGTCGCGCTTTATGTTAGAGAGGGCATTGAGTCACAAAGGATTAAAGTTTTGCAGGAAAAAAAAATTGTTGTAGAATCTCTATGGATTAAATTTCCATGTAAAAAGGGAAGGCGATGGCAGTGGGGGTATACTATCAACCGCCTGGCCAGAATGAAGAAATGGATGATGAAATGCTCAAAGAAATCGGGGAAGCTAACAAAAGTTACAGCACAGTAATAATAATGGGTGATTCCAATTACCCCAGTATCGACTGGGTCAGTGTCATGACAGGACATGATAGGGAGATAAAGTTTCTAGATGAAATAAATTCCTGCTTCTTGGAGCAGCTTGATGAATGGTTTACCATGTACATTTTGATATAATATGATAATGTTATTTGGATTTGGAGTCTGCCTAATAAAAGAAACTTGACATAAAGGTGATATTTCTTTCAAATCTTCCGCAGTATCGATACACCAGGAAGCTGTATTACAGCTATTTGATAAAATGAAGAGTAGCTAATTACCTGGACCGGAAGGTATACATCCAAGGGTGTTGAAAGAACTGAAATATGAAATTGCAGACCTGCTATTAGTAATCTGAACTATCATTAAAATCATCTGTAATACCTGAAGATTGGATTATGGCCAATGTAATGCTAATTTTTAAAAGGGGTGATCCGGGAAACTACAGCCCAGTAAGCCTAACGTCAGTACCGGGAAAAATGGTAGAAACCATATTAAAGAACAAAATTACTGAACATGTAGATAATCATGGCTTAATGGGAGACAGCCAACATGGCTTTAGACAAGGAAGATCTTCTCTTACTAATCTGTTATGCTTTATTGAAGGTGTGAATAAACAGATAGACAAAGGTGAGTCGGTTGATATAGTGTATCTGAACTTTCAGAAAGCCTTTGACAAGGTCCCTCATCAGAGACCTTTGGCAAAACTAAAAAGTCTGGGATAGGAGGCAGTGTACTATTGTGGATAAGGAACTGGTTATAAGATAGAAAGCAGAGGGTAGGGCTAAATGGCCAATTTTCCCAGTGAAGAAAGGTGAATAGTGGAGTACCCCATGGATCTGTGCTGGGTCCGCTGCTTTTTGACATATTCATAAATGATCTGGAAAAGGGAATAACGAGTGAGGTTATCAAATTTGCAGATGACACAAAACTATTTAAAGTTGTTACAACCCATGAGGATTGTGGAAAATTGCAAGAGGATCTTGATAAATTGGAAGACTGGGCAGCCAAATGTCAGATGAAATTTAATGTGGACAATTGCAAAGTTATGTACCTAGGAAAGAACAACCCAAACTATGGTTACATGATGCAAGGTTCCACATTAGGAACCACTACCCAGCAAAAAGATTTAGGCGTCATCGTGGATAACATTTTAAAACCCTCTGCCCAGTTTGCAGCGGCGGCCAAGAGAGCAAATAGAATACCAGGTATCATAAGAAAAGGAATGGAAAATAAAACAAAGGATATTATAATGCCTCTGTATTGTTACATGGTATGACCGCACTTTGAATATTATGTGCAGTTTTGGTCACCGTATTTTAAAAAGGATATAGTGTTATTAGAAAAGATACAGAGAAGAGCTGCCAAAATGGTAAAGAGGATGGAAGGATACCCCTATGAAGAGAGGCTAAAAAGATTAGGGCTCTTCAACCTGCAAAAGAGACGGCTGTGGGGAGATATGATAGAGGTCTATAAATTAATGAATGGAGTGGAACAGGTAAACTTAGATCGATTGTTTACATCATCAGAATATAGAAAGACCAGGGGACATGCAATGAAGCTACAGGGTAAACTATTTAAGACTAGTAAGAGAAAATAGTTTTTTCACTCAACGTGTAATCAAACTCTGGAATTTGTTACCGGAGGATAGTAAAAGCTGTTAGTGTAGCTGGGCTTAGAAAAGGTTTGGACAAGTTCCTGGAGGAAAGGTCCATAAACTATTATTAAAAGAGACCCAGGATATCACTGCTTGACCCAATACAAGCATTGTGGATCCTGCGTCCAAAGGGAAACTGCTTTAATAAAAGGTCCTGGGGTGCTTAAAGTATTCTGTGATCCTGAAGCAAAGACCCAGGATATCACTGCTTGACCCAATACAAGCATTGTGGATCCTGCGTCCAAAGGGAAACTGCTGGGTACTTATTTCCTAGATTGGCCACTGTTGGTAACAGGATACTGGGCTTGATGGACCCTGGTGTGACCCAGTATAGCATATCTTATGTTTTTAAGCAACCCCCACATGATAGAGGAAATATCCTTGACTTGATTTTCCTTCCCTAGAGCATTCTAAAGGACCACAGTATCTCAATACCAACTATTGTTGATATTCCATTGCCAGATCATAAACTTACAGTATCTCATTTTTGTTACCTCAAAGTATAATTAAAAAGAACCATCTCCTGCATGAATCACACTCTACTCACAGATTCCTTCATCTAGAAAAGAAAGAACTTCTAGCATAAGTACTACTCACTCTGCAGTCAACTCCTAATGACATTGATGTGCTTGTGCAACTTTGGAGCAAACTTTTATCCAATGCAGCTTTAATTTCACAAAACTCCCACCTAAATAAAGGCAGAGAATAGCCATTTGGTATACAAAACAGTTAAAGAATATGAAGTGTACACTTAGATCCAAAGAAAGAAAATGGAGAAATTCAAAAACTTCAGATAATTTCACATTGTACAAAAACAAACACAAAGAATATCATGCAGCCACCTTACAGTAAAAGAGGGAATATTACAATAAGTTAATGCAGAGATCTTATAACCAACCCCATGAACATTTTAGCATAATCAAATCTCTCATTAAAGATAACTCTTACCAATTAGACAAAACACATCTATCAAGTCAAGATATGGCAAATTACGTTAAAACTCTAACATCTCCTAACAAAAATTATTTACAACCCCAGGATCCTACAGACCCACTACACATCTGGAAAATATTTTCTCTACCTACACTAGAACATATAAAATACATCATCTCCCCTCTTGACCCTTGTTCTGTCAGCTCGATCAAGATTGCAAGACATGAGCTCACTCCAACAATATGCAAAATAGTCCATTTCTCTTTACAGCAAGGTTACTTACCACTCGGCCAGTAAGAAAGGGAGCTGCAAATGATATTAATCAACCAACCTCTTACAGACTAATAGTAAGTCTCCCTTTCTTAACCAAAATACTTGAAAAAATTGTCCTCCAATTACAGGATCATATAGATAAAAATTTGCCTCTTGAGCTCCAACAATATGGCTTTAGTCCATACCACGGTGTTGAACTCTTATGGCTAACAGGAACTGATAAACCAAAATCTGGCTTTATTCTTCTTTTTCTTGACATAAAAGCAGCATTTGACTCAATACCACATCCACTAATTATCAAAAGATTACAAGAAATTGGACTAGTCAAAACTCCACTACAATGGTTCCACTCATATTTAACAAACCGACAAATCAAGTAAAATTAGGCACATCAAAATCAAAACCACACATCCATACTCAAGGGGTTCCTCAAGGGTCAACTCTCTCAGCATTGATATTTAACATTTTCATTCAACCAATTCAGTCAATTCAAATATCCAATATTCACTATCAAGAGACTACACACTCAACTAAGACTTTCAAACATTATCACTTCCTCTAGGTTACAAACTGAACACAATCCACACTGCTTCCACAAAGAATCAAACAGCCCAGGAAGAAATGGATCACAGTGGGCTCTGGTAGGTTGCGAGCTGTAACGAAGAGACACCCTACACATCAAGTGATATCCCTGCATAATGCCTTCTCTGCCTTGGATAATGAGGGTGCCCAATCGATGGAAATGGAAGTGCCCTTAAATGATAGACTTAATGCCAAATCTACTGATAATATACCAAATAGGAAGAAAAAGATCACAAAACAGAAAACTACTACTCATCAGAGATTCCATCATCAGAGGCACCGACTTGGGAACACAGCTCAAAGGAGAGGATGGTCAAATACCTCCCAGGCTCTGCAGCCAGCAGGAATACAAAATAAATTGTTGGTATAGTTAGTGCATAAAGTGAGCACTCCAAAACTGATATTGTCATCCACTTGGGTACAAATGACCTGGCTAGAAACAGTGCCTCTGCAATTCAAAGGGACTTTCAGACTCTGGGAGAGAAACTCAGGCCCATTGCTAATACTATAGCATTCTCAGAAGTTCTATCTGTTCATGGTAAGGGGGCAGGCAAGCCATTCACAATCAAGACAATGTCAGGAAATACTTTTTCACTGAAAGGGTGGTGGATGCTTGGAATGCCCTCCCGATGGACGTGGTGGAAGCAAACACAGTGACAGAATTCAAAATGGCATGGGACAAACATACTGGATCCCTTTATAGCAACAGGATAAAATCAAAATAAGCTATCTCTTATATCTGAACAAATAGGAGTGACCCACACAGAGCGGTGGGTACACCCCTAAACAAAGGCATGGGGAGAGGTGACCTGCACGGAGTGGCAAGTGCACCTACTCTTGCCGCCTTGCTGAGTAGACTAGATGGACCATGCTGGTCTTTATCTGCCATCATATACTTTGTTACTGTGTTACTATATTTATGCAGATGATGCTATGATTTATACACCAATCAACTTACAAAGTCCTGATTTTACAAACATCGCTAACTGCATCACTAATATTAACTCCTGGCTAGCCTCTTGCAATATGTCCAAAATCTCAATAAAACAGAGGCCTTCACCAGAGACACAAGTTTTGTTTCACCAAACACAATAACTTTAAATGTAGCTGAGCTTAAGTTAAAACAAGCAACAAGAAATACACTACTTGAGTATAATACTAGATCAACATCTAACATTCTCTATACATATTAAAAATGTTATCAAAAATATTTATTACAAAATTAGGACAGTGCAGCACCTAAAACCTCTCTTAAACATGCAAGATTTGTGTACAGTCCTACAAGCCCTTATTTTCTGACACCTGGATTTCTGCAACATTATATTCCAAGTCCTACCAAAGGTAGCAGTTTATCCCCTACAGCTGGCTCTCAATATAGCAGCATGCACTTTATCCAATTTACGTGTGGATGAACACATTACTCCTTTATTAAAACAACTCCATTGGTTTCCCATCACTGAACGCTTACGATTTAAAGCTATACTCACAACCTTTAAGGAGCTTAATGGTTTATCATCCACCTACCTTTGCTCATTACTTCATAAAACTAAGGACAACCATTCAAGACGTTCAGGATCCAGAATACTTTAAGCACCCCAGGACCTTTTATTAAATCTAACACTACTACATCAAGATGAGCCTTCTCACTTTATGCTCCAAAACTTTGGTGTTAAGTCCCACCTAACTTATGTGCAATAAAGGACATCTTTTTGAAGTGCTCTAAAGACATATTTATTTATTTAGACAGTTTTGTATACCACCTTGTCCTTCAATCAAAGTAGTCACAACACAATTGGGGGATACATTTAACATGAGGGAATATGAGACACATATGCTAATACTAACAGGGAACATGGGCTATGGAGGGTTAAGTTGCTTGCTCAAGACCACAAGGAGCACCTGTGGGACTAGAAACCCCAGTCCTTCTGGCCCAAGGTTGCTGTCCTCTAGTGGGATTTGAACTCCTGACCTTCTGGCCTGTGGCACCTTGTCCCAACCACTAGGCCACTCCTCCCTCCTATTTTCATCCTACGTTACTGTAGAGAACATGTGATTTAACTTGATTTAACCTCTAACTTTTTATTCCCACCCTTTTTCTTCTTTCATTCCACTCTTCTACCCTCTTGAGTTTGCTATATTGTTAAAATGTAATAAGTTATGTTTAATGTAAACTGCTTAGACTTCTAAGATAAAGTGGTAAAAAAACTTAAGTCTCTAACGCGTCCAGATGCTATCCGCTTAGCATCAGGATATGTTTGGGGCATTCTGGGGCAGAGCAGAGATGGGGAATGGCACTAAATAGGTAGCTGTGATTTTCAATGCTACCCACTTAGCGCTCTGCACCTTAAAAATAGGTGAGGAAAACTTTCACCTATCTTTAAGACACTGGGGCTAAATGGACAGCATCAAAAATTGCTGCTACCCACTTAGCCTTGGTGACTGCTGGCCTGTGCGGCATGAACCAGATTTTCATTTCTATCACTGCAGAAATGAAAATCTGGGTTAAGGGGGTCAGCAGGCGGGCTATGCGCTGGCGCAGGGTATAGCCTGACTAATTGAAAATCAGGTCTTATACCAGTTGTAAATAGTCATCCAACAGCCTCCATATTCTTTCAACCTTAGCCATAGTATTAGTTTGAATAAATGCAGCACTCACAAGCCTGCGAACCATGCATACTGAATTCCACAAAAAAGTAACATTCAATATATATCTTTCCAATTATGCAGCACTTGCTGAACATGCCGTTTTTCATATTTACTAAAATCTCATAGGAATTGAAAGAGAGTGGAACAGCACAATTTGCAGTGATAAATTAACATTTACGTTAAGAATACTTTTAATATAAGACCAAACACCCTTCCAATATTCTTTTCAAACAGCACCCTTATAAATCATATGAGCTAATGTCCCAAAAAGCAGAACAATGCCAGCAAGAGCTGCAATTTGTGGTATAAGTCCTTTGCATTTTTTGAGGAGTCCATGTAGCCTGATGAGCCAACAAGTACAAAGTTTGGAATAAGTCACTACACATCATTGGGCGCAAAATAGAATCCCCAAAAATGCTCCGGTTAATCTCATCTTGCTGTATTTCTGCATCATATTCCCAAGTATGATGCAAACCATTAAGGGATTGACTCCTAGGTGACCTCAGAACCGTGTAAAATTCAGAGATTGTGTGTCCATTTGCAAGAACCTTTTTACAAGTAGCATATAAATCAAAAACACAACAAAGGTTTTTGAAATGAAAATGGTCCTGCATTAAACTTTGACTCAAGTGGTGAAATTTGAGCACTTGAGCCATTGACAAGTGAAATTTAACAATAAGGTGAGGAACGGAAATTAGGCAATCATCTTCAAACAACTGCCCAAGACACTATATACCTTTGTATTGCCAGTCCTTCAAAGATATTGTTTGCCTATAACAGCCTAGTGATTAAAGCACTGGCTTGGTAATCAAGAGACCAGCATTTGAGTCCCAATGGCACACCTTATGACCTTGGGCAAGTCACTTAACCCTCCATTGCCTCAGAAGAAAGTCCTGGCAGTCTACTTCTGGTCACACTGCCAAGAAAACCCAGGAGTCAGCATAGAATCAAAATAACACATTGCATTTTGCATTAATCTGTATCTTGGGATTATGTCAAAGAGAGGCCCCCAGTGAGTTCCATTGAAAGATAGAGACACCACTGTCAAGTTCTCTCAAAGTTTTCATTGATCTCTTAATTGAAGGTGCATCAAGCTTAGACTAGGAGAACTAGGAGAAAGAGAATGGTTTAAAATCAGCAAAGATATACAAGGCTGCATACTTTCCCACAACCTCTTTAATTTATATGCAGAACAAATCATCAGAGAAGCAGGACTGTATAAAGACAACCAAAGTGTGAAGATTGGTGGAAGACTCATCAATAACCTTTGCTATGCTGATGATACCACATTACTGGCTGTAAGAAGGAATATAGTCTTAAAATGGGTCTGCACCTTAACGTTAAGACGACAATGATCCTGATAACTGGAAAAACAATATGTTTATCATTGATGGAGAATAAATTGAAATAGTTGACAGCTTTAACTTACTTGGATCAACAATCAATAAAGAAAGGACTAGCAGTCAAGAAATCCGATGATGGATCGCTCTTTGTAGAATGGGTATGACAGACCTAGACAGGACTCTCAAGAGCAGAGACGTCTCTCTCCTTACAAAGATATGACTCATTCAGGCCATGGTATTTTCAATAATGTCATATGGATGCGAAAGTTGGACAGTGAAAAATATAGACAGGAAGAAAATTGATGCCTTTGAATTATAGTGCTGGCGATGAATACTGTGTATATCATGGATTGCCCAAAGAACAAACTATTCAGTATTAGAGGAGATCAAACCTAAGCTTTCCTTAGAAGCTCAGATGACAAGACTTTGACTTTCATATTTTGGACACATCAAACGAAGAGAGAAATCATTGGAGAAAGACAAAATGTTTGCAAGGTAGAAGGTCACTGTAAAAGAGGAAGGCCAGCAATAGCAATTGTTCTTTTGCATGTCGCACATTATTGTAAATGTACAAAGTTTCCCAAAGTTTGAGTCATTGTTAATTTCCCTGTTGTATGTAAACTCATGACGGTCTATTGCTGTCCTAGAGTCATTTTTTTTTACTGTAAACCACACTGATAATAAAGAGCGCGGTATAAAAGAACTGTTAAATAAATAAATAAATAAATTAAATAAATAAAATGAGATGGATCGATACAATAACAGCAGCTATGGTTACTAATCTATCAACAATGAGCCGCTTGGCTGAAGACTGAACAAAGTTTAGGTCAATTATCCAAAGGGTGGCCAGGAGTCAACACTGACTCGACGGCACTTAACAACAACAATAACAAGCTTAGACTTAGGAAAGTTTATTGCAGGTAATGAAATTAACAGAAATGGATTTACCAATGACTTTTCAATCTCCAACTAAGGGGGAATATAGATCGACTCAAAGTCCTCTGTCAACAACATTACACCACATTGTAACAGTGCCGCAGTGTGGTAATTGAAAAAATAAGAGAACCATTAAACCTTTCTCCCCTAGGTAACTTGAGTTTGGTCAAAGCAATTTGTGGAGGCTTAGGAGGTCATTCCAGAAAATGATAAAGGGTTTGCACCTGCGTCGGGGACTTTTATCTACTGAAAAATTCTATGAGCGTATTCCGGTACATAGCGCCCACGAACGTTTACCTTGTTAACATGGGTATCTCATAACATGTCCGGGAGGGAAGAACAGGGGAGTGGTTTGCCATAGAGATGTATAAAACATATTCAGAAAAGCCCCATGTACATTTTTGGAGTTCCCCGCAGACATGCCCGTTATACCTGCCTGAGACATGGAATAAGGCCAGTACTATTCTGTTGTGTTTGTATAAAGGTGGTGACTAGTCTGTTCTAAAATGGTGGACTGCAGTGTGGAAAAATGCAGCAAGATGCATTTATAAAGAACAGAAATCATAGGTGTGGGAATCTTGTAAGTTAAAGAGCCATTAATAACTACCTTGAAAAATATTAAGAAGAGCAATAGTGATTATTCTGGCCATGCTTACATTTGCTGTTTGTGCTAAAGGAGCTAATCTAGGGGACCCTAACAATCCCTGTGTCCTTAAAAAGGGGACTCTTGACATAGGAATAGTAAGTACGTGAATATAGAAAGGCTTTGTATTTGGGTGAGAAACAGAGATCAGATCTTTAGTCCTGGGTCTTCATGCTATTATATTATACCAACTGTTATGATAGGTTCAGGGCATCTTTTTGGCAGAAGTAATTTTTTTGTTACTGAAAACGAGAGAGAGTGTGTGTATGGTTTGAGGGTTGCATGGGAGGATCTAGTGTGCTTATCTGCAATCCAGGGGGGACATGAATGCCTGGGCAGTACCAGTTAAGTGAGACTATTTCTTTATTGACAGGGTTTTCCTGTCATTAAATTCTCCCCTTTGGATGATGTCGCGCACTGTGCAATACGAGCCATCGGATTCGGCGTTTTTTACTACCAGATCCTTTTTTCTTAAACGAGTTGCTCTTGAAGCAGGGCCCATTGGCCCGAAACACATGTGTCTTCGATAGGTGGTAGCAATGGATTCTGGACTTTGAAGCTAAGTTTTAGCTATTTTTAAACTCATTTGTTTTTTCACATCATCACACTGATTGATTGATTAAAAGGGGTCGTGCTCACATTGGGAGTTCAAGCATATTTATCCTCCCCTGTCAAGGGAGACCCAACAAAAAAGAACTAAAATGATAAAATAGTATATATTGCCTGCATCACAGATAATCTTTATTGTTTCTATTGGGCAGTACCTGGAGCATACGTAGGGCTGGCACAAGGCATGTGCGGGAATGTCGCTTGCACATAGCCCTGCAACTCAAAGGGCCCCTTGAGCACCTGACTAGCTTAAGAGGGAGCCGGTGAAGCCTGAAGCCTGGTTCCCTGACTCACCTCTGCACAGCTATGAGAGTAAAGAGATGGTGGAGCATTTTACTTTTTTGCCCATGGCTGTGCTAAGTTGTAGCTACCGGCACCACTCAGTACATAGCGGTTAAAAAGGGCACTTCCTATCTCTTGTGCAAGAGACAGGGAGTGCCCCTTTTTAAAACCTACATAGTGAGCAATGCCAGTGGCTGCAACTTAGCACAACCACTGGAGAACAAGGAAAATGCTCCGGCAGCTCTTAATTCCTATGGCTGTGCAGAGGCGAGTCAGAGAGCCAGACTTTGGGCCTCACCAGCTCCCTCTTAAGCTGATCCGATGCACATGGGGCCCTCGTGGTGTGGGGCCATGCACATATATATATATATGTGTGGGTGTGAAAGTGAGTGGGAAGGAGCAACTAGCATTGAAAGAGGACTGATACTGGGGCTAGAATAGGAAATGGGCTATTGGGGGATGGGGAGACTGTGATTGAAAGGAAGACAATGCTGGGAGGGATTGGAACTGGAGGGGGGTTGATACTGGGGGGCCAGGACTGGAAAAAGGCTAATGCTGGGGGATGGAGGGATTGGAAGGGAGCTGATACTGGGAGGGACTGGAACTGGAGGAATACTGAAGCTGGAAGGCTAGTACTATAAATGGGCTGATGCTAAGGGATGGGGGGCCTGAGATTGAATGGAGATGATGCTGGGAGGGATTGGGACTGGAGGAGGACTGATACTAGGGGGGGGGAACTAGGACTGGAAAAGCACTATTGCTGGGGATGGATGGACTGGAAGGGAGCTGATGCTGAGAGGAACTAGGACTGGAGAAGGACTGATACTGGAGGGCTATGACTGGAAATGGGCTGATGCTGAGGGATGGGTAGAACAGGACTGGAAGTGAGTGGATGCTGGGAGGGGGCTGGAACTAGAAGAGAGCTGATGTTGGAGGAGGATTAGAAGGGAGTAACATAGTAACACAGTTTATGATGGCAGATAAAGACCAGTATGGTCCATCTAGTCTGCCCAGCCAGGCAGTAAGAGTAGGTGCCCCTGCCGCTCCGTGTAGGTCGCCTTTCACCATGCCTTTGTTGAGGGGTGTACCCACTGCTTTGTGTAGATCACCCCTATTTGTTGAGATATAAGAGAGTTATGATTATTTTGATTATATCCTGTTGTTATAAAGGGATCCACTGTGTCTGTCCCAAGCCACTTTGAATTCTGTCACTGTATCTGCCCCCACCACTTTCATCGGGAGGGCATTCCAAGCATTCACCACCCTTTCAGTGAAGAAGTATTTCCTGACGTTGCCTTTCAGTTTACCCCCTTGCAGCTTCATGTTTTGCCCTCTAGTTTTACAGCTTTCCCATCTTTGGAAGAGGTTTGTTTGTTCATTAACACTCTAAGTATTTAAAGGTCTGAATCATATCTCTCCTGTCCCTCCTCTCCTCCAGAGTGTAAATATTTAGGTCTTGAAGTCTCTTCTCAAAAGTCTTCTGACACAGGCTCCAAATCATTTTGGTTACCTTCCTCTGAACCATTTCCAGTCTTTTTATATCCTTTGCAAGATATTGGGGTCTGTTTACTAAATCGCGGTAAACGTGAATAACGCGCGTTGTATGACGTTAACGAGCGCAAGTGCAGTATAATGCGCGTAAACACGCGCCAACGACCGGTAACGTCATACTACGCGCGTTGACCGCGTTTAACGATCGTAAAGCCCCGCGGCGCGTTAAAACAGCGCAGAAGGTGGAGAGTGGGCGGAGAGAAGGGGTCAATGGGCGGAGAGGGGGCGGGGAGAGGCTCCCCCTCACTAACGCACTGTAATTCTGAGCTCAATTCCAACGCGAATGAAAACCTGCCGTTGAAGGCATCTTTAAAGGTAAGAGAAACCATTTCCGTCAGCAATGTACAGAGAAACCTGGGTAACACACAAAACGTGAGCAGTGTGATACATGTGCACAGAATGAAATGTCACAGAAGACAATAAAAATGACCAGAGGAAACCCCTTTAAAAGCATAAATCAGCAGTTAAACAGTGATAGCAATGGACAACAAGGAACAGAACTCCCTGGAAAGCACAAAATAAAAACCTAATGATATGTGGAAGGGTCACGCTTCGCAGACCCTCGAAAAGGGAAAGTCACTGTAATGGAGCTGACCTGGGAGTGTAGTGTAATGTCTCCCAATGATATCATTGTTGCCCAGCTCGGATATGGGTGTGTGTCCCTTCTGTGAGGTCCCCCTGAGGTGTATGTGCACCGTTGTCTGCATACAAGGGAAATGAGGCCACAGTAAACCTTTTGCAGAGCAGAGTCCCTGACCAGCCAGGCAGGTCATACTAACACCAGGGACAGCACCATCTCTGTGGCCCCAGTGTGGTGCAATGGACACAGCCAGTGCCTGTAAGACCTGAGGGTCATAGGTTCAAATACCAGCTGGGACTGCTGCCAACCCAGTCACAATAGTCCTACCCACCACTAAAAAGTGAAAGTAAAGACACACCTTTAATGCAGAGAACAAAGGCATGGTCTATTTTTACACCACACCAAACACAGACACCAGAAACAGGCACAGCAACGAAAGCTGAGCCCCGCAAATGCAGCCCTAGAGGGCCCCACAGCATTCCTGTCCCATGCTGTCACATCAAAGATGCCTGTGCTGTATAGCTATGCCCCACCCCCATGGTAGGCAGATGTAGGTCAGGCATATGTATGAGGGACAGCATGAAAACACAGATAAAACGTGGAAAATAGCAGAAAGAAAACTGTAAACATCACAAGTCAGCTGGGCAACAGTGATAGCAATGGGCCACAATAAAAAACACACTCCCTGGAAAGCGAAACCAAAAAAAGAAAAGATACTTGGAAGGGATCACGCAACGGAGACCCTTGCAAAACACATCCCCTGTTATTGGAGCATTCACGGGAGTGTCGTGTATTGTTGCCCAATGATATAATTGTTGGCCAGCTTGGT
The DNA here is from genome assembly GCA_033557465.1 of Ichthyophis bannanicus. Taxonomy (NCBI): domain Eukaryota; kingdom Metazoa; phylum Chordata; class Amphibia; order Gymnophiona; family Ichthyophiidae; genus Ichthyophis; species Ichthyophis bannanicus. Next base: position 805,054,956 of record CM066031.1, read on the forward strand.
AATGGGGGATTGCCCCCTCATGCGAGGTTGTATGTGAGGTTACGTGCAAATTGCCTCCATACAAGCGATATGAGTCCACAGTAAAATGGTGCAGAGCAGGGTCTCTGACCTGTCAGGCCAGGTATCCCATCTCCAGGGATCGCATTGTCCCTGTGGCCTCAGTGTGGTGCAACAGACACAGCCAGTGCCTCTAAAACCAGAATGTCACAGGTTCAAATCCCAGCTAGGGCCATGCCAATCCTGCCCACATATTCTCCCCACAACTAAACTGTGATGGAATGGTCACACCCTTATTGCTGAGAACATACGCATGGACAAAACGCCAATATTTTACCACACCAGATATAGGCGCATTACCCAGAGCATAGTCCCCCAAATGCAGTCCTGGAGGGCCCCACACCATTCAGTTACCATGCTGCCCCCAATAAAGATACCTGTGCTGCATAACTATGCCCCCCCCTTGTCTGCAGATGTAGCCCATGCATATTTATGAGGGACAGCATGAAAACCTGATCAGTGCCTGGAATGACAGGACTGGAGTTGTGGAACCCTGCCGTAAAGCAGCAGCTAACAGTGACACCCACCCACCCACCCACAGGCCCCATTGGCCAATGAAACCCGAAGAGGTAAGACAATTGGCCCTGCTGTCAACTCCCAATACTAGCAGGTGCATACCTTAGCAATGGCACCCTACACATGGGTATATGGTACACATGCACTAAACGTTGCCAATGATAAAATGTAGAACTCATGTCCTATGTAAAGCACATTGTGCACATTGAGCTGCGCCACAACAAGCAGTCAGATGTCTGTGGTGTGTGCCGCAGGTCTGGCCCCTGACAGTGTCCAACACCCTTGGGAGTGATCCACCAGAGTATGTCGTACCACATCCATGCATGTACTGTGCCCATGACAGGTGTTGTGTGTATGGCTGCAGAACCCCCCTACAGTAGCACAATGCTGGCATAGGTGTGGGGGTGGCTGTCTGTCCAGCCAGTGTGTGGTGGCTGCAAACACTGTCGACAGGCCACACTGCCAGCAATGTTGCCAGTAGTGGGCTGCCAATGTGCATAATGAGTAGCAAAGTACCATGGGTAGAGGTCGGATAAGGCGGCCTGGCCAGGGTGTATATGCACAGGGCAAAGGGCAGTGACAGGTACATTGTAGTGCCAGGCAACCACCTGCCCAGACAGGGTGACCACGGTAGATGCCGCTGCAAGCTCAGTGTCACCCTGAATGTGCAGTGACCACAGCATGTCTAGGCTCCACCATGGTGCTACATAGTAGTTCACTCATGTGATAAATATGGGTGTTCCCCTGGGGCCCAGTCACAGATGTATCTGCTGGCTGTGTATGCTGGCACCCCAGGTCTGGGTGCAGGCATCTCTGCTGGTCACTAGCAGCCTGTTTGCAGCTGGTAGGTGATGTGATGGAATGGCCTGCAGGGTGTGTTGGCCTGCACCAGGGGAATCACAGATAGTGGTTGGGATTGTCATTTTCTACCAAGTCCCACTGTCAGATTGCTCCTGTGGCATGCATGTGTCTGGATCTGCAGTGACTGACCTGTGGGGTGTCTGCACCTCAGTAGGACTAGGGTTAATGTCCCCCTCCACTGGCACCTTCCAAGGGAGGTAGAATGTGCAGATTATGATGGGTGACCCTGTTTGCCACCCAGGGGTGAGGGGGGGCGGTGGGGCATGGGTCTACACCTGCCCCAAACAGACAGAGATGTCCAAGGTGGTCATGCAGAAAATATCTATCTCACACAGTAACACTGCTGTGGACGGTGCTGAGGACCTAGGGCTGGATGCCCCACTGCACACTCAGGGTGAGCAGAGCACCCGCACAATGTGGTGTTGGGCAGGTCCTCAATGCCAGTACAACAAATGGTCAGTACCCCCTATAAGGGCAAGGGGCTGTGGGGGGTGCACATGACAATTTACCCCTACCATGTCCAGAGTCTGTGGGGATGCATTCCATATGGTGTGCCTGTGTGGAGAGCTGATTAGCATGTGCAGTGCATCATGGGGGTGACTGTATTATTCAATCCCTCTGAAACCGCAGCACGAGCTCGCAGCCATTGATAAACCATGGGACAGCACACGTACATCTGGTAGCAGAAAGCATAGGTGCACGACACCCTACAGAGTCTGTAATATATGAGATGCCCACACTGCTGAAACCCCTACGTACCCACACACATAAAAGAAAAGATCCCCGGGCTCAATGGTACGCACGTCGCTACGCGCGGCGCTGCACACGCAACAACGCACGTAGCTCGGCTCGCATACGCAATGTCCCGTCCAAAAGCCTCAGCAATCCCCCTCCAATATACAGGCCAATACCCCTTCCAATATACAGGCCAGTGCCCGGGACTCGAACCCATGCTGCCCGTATCAGCTATCAGTGCAGTAACCATTGTGCTACAGCTCTGTATGGGTCAGGGATGTTTGCTGGCAACCCTCCGACACATAACAGACATATACATGCCCCCACACTCAGTGAATAATGTGTGGGTGTGTTTACTTACACCCCATACGGACAGCAAACATAGACATGCCCCCTCACTCACTATCTGATATATGGGTGTGTTTGCCTGCATCCCTCCGACACGTCCAGGAAATAAAATATAATTGGCGCTGCCCCCTCCCTCATTGTGTCATGTACAGGGTGCTACATCAGCCAGCCTTCTGCTAATGCCACCCTGGGGACTCGAACCCATGCTGCCCGTATCAGCAGTCACTGCAGTAACCATTGTGCTATAGCTCTGTATTAGTCTTGTATGTCTGGGTGGCTACTTATGCTTTACGCGCGGTGGCCCGCTCGTTAGTTTCGTAACGCGCCAGTTAACGCTCGTTGGTTTCGTAACGCGCGCTAGGTCTTCCGCGGTCCCGCCCATCTCCTTATTTGGGGGTTTGTCTTCTTTTTTTTTTTTTAAACTTTTATTTTCATTTTCCAACAAGCAAAAAGTAACAACACACCAAAGGAAACAAATACACACATACAATAAGGAAAAGCAACCCCAATTACCCCCCACCCCTATGCTTCTTCTCTAAGCTGATAAGAATCATCATATAAGCGCTTACAAACAACAGTTATTGTACATCAAACAAACAGAAATAGTAGCTATGATACAGAATGATCATGTGACAGAGATTAATACAGAATTAAACAGTCAAATGAGAGCATTTAGCAGTTTGAACATAGTCGTTGAGCATCTTCCATTTAGACAAGTGGTGGGGGGTCTGAGCGGAAGAGGCTGACATACGAGGTATTTGCTCATATTTACTGTAGAGACAGACATGATTCCACCATTCATTGGGGCTCAGATGGGAGCTATTTTTCCAGTATTTCGTAATTAAGGAAATAGCAATGCCCAGCATAAAGTCTAAAAGGAAGTAAGCCGATTTAGGAAGAGAGGGGATCACCGCAGCTGAGCGGAGTCCCACTATCTTCCAAGAGAGGGGTTCCTGAAAGTGCAAAATAGATTGAATACGACCCCAGACCCGACTCCAGTAATACTGTAATGCGGGGCATTCATATATAACATGAGTTAGTGAACCAATGGCCGCATGGCATGTCCAGCATCTATTGCTCTGGGTGGCGTTCCATTTGGCTAACCTGTCAGGAGTATAGAAACAGCGGTGGGCTAGAAAGAAAAGTGTCTGAGTGAGTGAGGCGGATCGAGAGACCCGTGTCACCTTGCTCCAGACTAGGCTCCATTGCTCCGGGGTCAAAGTTACATGCATTTCCCGCTCCCAGGATTTCTGTGCTGTAGGAGGGCCTCTATTTACAGTATTACATAAAGTTTTGTAAAAGTTAGATGCCACACCCGATGAGCACCCGATAGACCGGATTATCTCCGACAATCCGTGGGTATGGGTTACCGATGGCGGGAGCACCTTAGCACTCCGAAGACAATGCTGAAGTTGCACCAACTGAAAGTAGTGTTTCGCTGGGAGACCAAATTCAAGTTGTAATTCGCTAAAGGTTTTCCAGCGACCATCATAGAACAGTTGATTAGGGATCCAAATGCCCCTAGTGTACCAGGGGCTCCACGCCATCGGTTTATTTTGTATTTGAAATCGAGCATTGTGCCAAAGCGGGAGTCTACCTAGTGGACAAAGTCGGGGGTCTAGAGATTGCTCAAGGGTATTAAAGGCACCTAAAGTGTCTAAGAGCATTGGTGGATAGTGGGAGTCTGATGGGAGAGTCATACCAGGGAGATAAGTAAGAGGAATTGGTTTGCAAAGGTCCTCCTCTATATCTAGCCACACAGGTCTATTCGGTGTGAGATCTTCCAGCCAACGAGCGCCTTGTTTAAGAAGAAAAGAATGGTGGTATTTCAGGAAATCAGGGAATCTGACACCACCATTTTCTTTATCTGCTTGTAACTTATGTTTCGCTATCCTAGGTGTCTTGTTTTGCCATAAGTATCTAGTCAGAAGACCCTCTAAATCTTTATATGTACGTCGAGGTAGGAGACATGGCAGCATTTCTAAAATGTAGTTCACTTTGGGAACAATCATCATTTTAATGGTTTCTAGGCGGCCCCACCAAGTAAGTGTTAAAGGAGTCCAGCGTTGAGTAAGCGCCCGGACCTTAGAGGTTAAGTCTTTAGCATTAAAGGTGATGGTGTCTTCCAAAGGAGAGCAGTAGTGTACCCCAAGGTATTTGACCATGCGAGGTTGCCATAAAAAGGGAAAGGATTGCATATCTGCCTGATGGGTCAGAGAATTTAGTGGAAAGGCTACCGATTTGGTCCAATTGATCTTATAGCCCGAAAGTTGTGAGTAGTTACCAATTTGCTCTAGGACAGCCGGCACCGAGTCTAGGGAGACAAAGAGCATAAGGTCATCAGCATATGCTGAGATTTTGATTTCCTTATGAGAGAAGGGGACTCCATGAATATCCTTGGATTGCCGGATTAGTAAAGCTAAGGGTTCGAGTGCAAGATCGAAAAGAAGTGGAGACAGTGGGCATCCCTGGCGAGTACCGCGTTGCAGGGGAAATGGCTGAGACTTTAAAGCATTAGCACAGATACTAGCTGTAGGCTGTGCATACATGATTCGGAGATAACGGAGAAAGCCTTCTCCGAATCCGTACCAGCGGAGAGTTGCAAACAAGAAGGGCCATTCTAAGCGGTCGAAGGCCTTCTCAGCATCAAGTGAGAGGCCAACCATTGGTCGATCAAGATTAACTGCGGCTGTCAGTACATGACATAAAGTCCTAGCATTATCAGCAGTTGATCTACCGGGAATGAAACCGCATTGATCTGGGTGTATTAAAGTAGACATCTTGTCGGAGAGCCGGGTGGAGAGAATAGTGGCAAATATTTTATAGTCTGCGTTTAGCAGGGAAATTGGACGATAATTAGCCGTTAGTTGCGGATCTCTCCCCTCTTTCTCAAAAACTACTACATTTGCCATTGAGAAGGATCCAGAAGGAGATCCCTCCTCGGCCAGAGCAGAAAAATAAAGTTTCAAAAACGGAGCCAAGTCTGCGTTAAAAGTTTTGTAGAATTCAGCTGGGAGACCGTCTGGGCCTGCGGCTCGACCTGTGGCACATCTCTTGAGTGCAGATTGAATTTCTGATAAAGTAAATGGTTTGTCCATGGCCTCTCTATCTTCGTCAGATAGGGTCGGCCGTTGTACCCCTGAGAGTAATCGTTCAAATGCTTCCGGCTCGAAGTCACATTCAGATTGATAAAGCCGAGTGTAAAAATCACGAAAGAGTTCTAAGATTTCTGTATCTTTAGTGACCAGGCTCCCCCCCGACGGATTGCGGAGAGCGGTAACGCGCTTGGCTTCTTTTTGACCTTTCAGAGCATTTGCTAACAATTTGCCGGCACGGTTATTTTCCCGATAGTATGTCCCTTGTTGTAATTCAATATTTTTAGCAGCAGCGGTATATAAAAGCTGATTGTATTGAAAGCGAAGGCGTTGTAAGCGAAGTAAAATACATGGGTCAGTACGGGACGTAAGGAGACGCTCTCCAGCTTGTATCTGTTGTTCTAGAATTAGTAAATGTTGCTTTCTTTGTTTCCCCTGTCGAATTTGATAGCTAGTGATAGTTGCACGGATGGACGCCTTGAAACCCTCCCACCAAGCCCAGCTCGCAGTGTCATGGGGTGAATTAAAATGAAAGTAGTCTTGGATAGCGGCCTTTATGTCAACCTGAAAATCTTTTTGGTCCAGTAGGGATCTATCAAAAAACCAAGCACGGGGATGTTCACCTTGCGTAGTGACATGTAAGGAGAAAGATATGGCAGCATGATCTGAAATGTGGAGGGGATGAATCCTAGCCATGTCCACTTGGGATATCAGTGCTTTGGAGATAAGAAAAAAATCTATTCTAGATTGTGAGTGATGGGGGGCTGAGAAAAAGGTGAACTCTAAGTCGGAGGGGTGAAGCAGCCTCCATATATCTACTAACGCAAGATCTTTCATCAGAGCTGTAAGGGTATCAAGACTCTTGGGTGGACCACTCGTTCTAGGCGGCAGTCTATCTATCAAAGGATCAAGTACTTGGTTGAAATCGCCGCCAAGTATTAATGGAGTGTTGGCAGAGGCCTGTGCCAACTGCGCAATATTTGCATAGAAGGCAGGGTTATCCACATTCGGAGCATAAATACAAATACACGTGAATTCACTATCTCCAACCTTAAGGTGTGCACGGGCCCATCTACCCTCCTTATCAGAACTAGTATCCATTACAGTGGCTTGCAAAGACTTCTTAACCAAGATGGCTACCCCGCACCGCTTGGAAACGGCGGGAGAGTAGGCAGCCACCATGTAAGGCTTAGCATTAAGTTTCAGTGTTTCAACGGAGTTTAAATGGGTTTCCTGAAGAAACACTAAATCAGCATGTTCATGATTAAGATAGCTAAGGATTTCTTTCTTTTGATTGGACTATTGATGCCTTTTACGTTCAGTGATAAGATCTTACATAAGGCCATTCAGAAGGGTTAAACATTCTGAGAAAGAAACATGATAGCGCACATAATTGCACAATGTCCCTCATATTAACTGTATATAGCTGTACACACGACATGGTAGAAAATAAGCTAATGAAAAACAATGAAGCGCCCCATATAACAAAATAAGCACCGAAGTGCCTTAGAGAAGAAGCAGAACCCCAGAAATTACTGGCGACCATATGTCTGCGGGGAGAAACCCCAGAGAAGGCCTAAAGTGAAACATATAACCTGTGTAGCTGTGCGTGCTCCGAATCCAACCGAGGTGCACATCATGGAGGGAAAGGAGACCAAGAAAGGTATATATAGAAAGAAAGAAAAGTCCAGGCAGTCTCTGTTCCAGGCAGTGATCACCACGTCGGGCCATTCAAAATGGCGGGCAGTTCCGGCGGAGTACAGATCCAAGTTGTTGGATTAGCGCATCTGGTCTGCTTCTTTGGAATCTAAAAATGTTGCTAGCAGATCAGGATCTTCGAAGGTTCTAGTTTGGTTATGGAGAGTCACTCTGAGCTTCGCTGGATACAATAGGCCAAAGCGAGCCTGTAGCTGTTGAAGTCTAGGTCGAAAAGCAAGGAGTCTCTTCCGACGGTCAACTGTGGGCTTTGCCAAGTCAGGGAAGAAGGAGACTTTATGACTTTCAAACTCCAGATGATGATTCGCCCGGGCAGCATTTAGAATTTGCTCAACTTGCTGATATCTCAGTAAACGAAAAATGATGGGCCGGGGGGTCGTCCGATTGAGCGCCATGTTGGTAGGAACACGATGTGCTCGGTCAATTTCCAGATCTCTGTGAAAAGTAATCTTCAGCAAGGAGGGAAGAGTTTTGACCAGGAATTCTCTCATATCTCCTGCTTCCGCCCCCTCCGGTACTCCAATGAGCCTTACATTGTTGCGACGGGCTCGATTATTGCTATCCTCCAACTCTTTTTGAAGATTCTGTATCTGACGCTCAGCCTTGTCCAGTTTCACCAAGCGCACCGCGTGCGAGTCGAGGACCCCCGCCATGTTGTCCTGCCGTAGTGAAAGACCTTCAAGCCGGTCCTGAAGCATACCGAAATCTTCTCGCATGGCTCGGAGCGCTTCTCCATTGGACTGTACCAGTTCCTTCACACCGCGTATTTCCTCCAAGATCTCCTGTTGCATTTCGGGGTTTTCCCGAAGTGGAACCATCTTTTGTGGGGAAGACAACTCTGTTTTGGAGCGTTTTCCGTGTGAAGAAGAGGGAGACCCGAAGTCTAAGCGCGCTGGTTTGTGGGCCGCCATCCCCCCCGAGGCACCCCGGTAAGTTCGGAGCAAAATATTAAGTTTATGTAGGTATTAAGTCAGGATTCTGAGTAGGCCCCTCGGGAGCTTCAGCGCGAAGCGTCTAACCCGCTGGACATCAGGCTCCGCCCCCCCGGGGGGTTGTCTTCTTAACGCGGCTCCTACCGCGAACTGCACTAACGCGATTTAGTAAACAGACCCCATTGTCTCCAAAACTGAACACAATATTCTAAGTGAGGCCTCACCAGCGACTTGTACAGTGGCATTAATACCTCTTCCTTTCTGCTGGTAATTCCTCTCTGTATACAACCCAGCATCCTTCTGGCTTTTGCCACCGCCTTGTCACACTGTTTCGCCACCTTGAGATCCTCTGAAACAATCACTCCGAGGTCCTTCTCCTAGTCCGTGCACACCAACCTCTCACCCCCTATCACATACAATTCCCTTGAGTTCCTGCTTCCTAAGTGCATGCCACTGCAATTCTTCACATTAAATCTTAACTGCCAAGCATTAGACCATTCTTCCAGCTTTTGTAGATCTTTCCTCATGTTATTCACTTCTTCTGGGGAGTCCACTCTGTTGCAAATTTTCATGTCATCTGCAAAAAGACAGACTTTTCCATTCATTCCTTCAGCAATATCACTCACAAATACATTAAACTGTACTGGTCCCAGGACCAAACCCTTGGGCACACCACTAATCACCTTCCTTTCATCCAAGTGAATTCCGTTTACCATCACCTTCTGTCATCTGTCAGTCAACCAATTTCTGATCCAGTTCACTACCTTGGGACCCATCCCAAAGCTGTTGAGTTTATTGATAAGCCCCCTATGAGGAACAATATCAAAGGCTTTGCTGAAATCTAGGTAGATCACATCCATTGCATGCCCTTGATCTAGTTCTCTGGTCACCCAGTCAAAGAATTCAATCAGATTTATTTGGCAAGATTGTCCTTTGGTAAAACCATGTTGCATCTGATCATGCAACCTGTTGGTTATGAGAAAGTCCACTATTCGCTCTTTCAGGAGTTCCTCCATTACTTTTCCTACCACCGAGGTAAGGCTTACCGGCCTGTATTTTGTCACTTCTTCCCTATCACCACTTTTGTAAAGATGTACCACATCAGCCCTTCTCCAGTCCTGTGGAACTTCTCCTGTCTCCAAGGATTTATTACAAACATCCTTTAATAGCCCTGCAAGAACCTCTCAGAGCTCTTTCAATATCCTGGGATGTATTCCATCCAGTCCCATAGCCTTGTACACTTTCATTTTGGCAAGCTGTTCTACACATCATCTTCTGTGAATGGTGTGGTATCTACTCCATTCCCATTTGTATACTTCTCAATCACCAGTGGACCTTCTCCAGAATTTTCTTTAGTAAAAACAGAACAGAAGTATTTGTTTAGTATTTGCGCTTTTTCAATGTCACTTTCCACAAATCCGTGCCCAGCACTTTTGAGTCCTGCAATTCCACTTCTGATTTTCGTCCTCTCCCGAATATACCTGAAAAAAAAGGTTTGTCGCCACACTTCACATCTTTAGCCATCTTTTCTTCTGCCTTGGATTTTGCTATCGTTATTTTTCTTTTTGTCTCTTTTAGTTTTATCCTGTATTCTTTTCTGTGTTCTTCTGTTTGCAAACCTCTGAATTTTGTGAAAGCTGTGGGTTTTGCCTTTCTTTAAGCAGCCACTTCTTTGGAGAACCAAATAGGTTTCCTTTTCCTCTTGCTTTTATTTACTTTCCTTATATATGTATCTGTTGCCCCTTTTATTGTCTCCTTTAGTTTAGCCCACTGCAATTCCACTTCCCTTGTCCCCTCCCCACCTGCCAACTCCTCCTTCAGGCACTAGGCCATTTTACTGAAGTCAGCATTTTTGAAGATGGAGTTTGCTGTGATTGGACTCCGCCTTGGCTTTTATATCAAATCACACCATGTGGTGATCGCTGCTGCTCATATGGGCACCCACCCAGATATTCGACACACTATCTCCGTTGGTGAGTACTAAATCCAGCATTGAGCTTTCCCTGGTCGGTTCCATCACCATTTGTCTAAGTAATGCATCTTGGAAGGCATCTTCTCTATCAACATCACTGGTTACCTATTTCTTTCCGCATTCGGTTTAAACTTCTAATTCTTGCACATCGAACAATTTACACTGGCACTCCCCTCTATCTAGCAAACCAGATACAATTTCATATCCCCCACCGCCTCCTCCGTTCCATGCATATGAATCGCATGGTCCTTCCCTCCCCTTCACATGCTCATCTAGAACAAACCCGCTCCTCTGCCTTCTATTTCCTGGTCCCCAGCCTCTGGAATACACTCCCCCCTCCCCTCCGTGCAGAAAGCTCATACCAAATTCTCAAATCCCACCTCAAAACCCATCTCTTCAGCCTTGCGTTCGACCCTCCCCCCTAGCCCACTCCCTCCCCCTTCCCACCACCTCACCTTTTCACAGAATTTGTATGTCTTTCCTCCCCCTCCTTCCCTGTCTGTGCACTTGTATTATTATTTTTAGTTCACTTCTGTTCTTATCTACTCTTTCCTTTTCCCCTACTTTTCCTTAATTTGATGGCGTTCCTTTTCTTTTTCCACAGCCAATGCTTGTTTTAATCAATTTGCTTGTTTTTTTATATATTGTAAACCGCTCAGACGCCTATGGTATTGAGCGGTATAACAAGTTTTTAATAAACCTAAACCTAAACCTAAACCATCCACAATTTTTTTACTTCCTTCCAGTTTTGCAGAAGGAATACTCCAGTCCACATCAGGTAGATTAAAGTCACCCAATATGAGCACTTCCCCTTTCATGGCTATCTTTGCAATATCAATAATCAATTCACTATCCATTTCTTCCGTTTGAGTTGGAGGCCTGTAGACCACACCAGTATGGATGACAGTGCCATCTCCTGGGGGGAGAAAAAAAAGAAGTTGGGGAGTGAGGATGGAGAGGGTGACATATTTTGTATGGGAGGGAAGAAAAAAGTCATACAGAGAGAAGAGTTGAAAGAGAAGGGCTTAAGAGTGAATGCTGGGGTAAGAAGGAGAAAAGGCAGAGTTAATGAATATCAGAGAAGGAAGTAACTGGTTGGCAGAAGGGATATAGGAGGTAGTACTGGAGACAGGGAGATGTAGGAGAGCAGTGACTGGGATTTAGGTGGACTTTAAAATTCTGTGGGAGAAAAGAAGACAGAATTTAAGATTGGCTGGGTATTGGGAGAGTAAGTGGGAATTCAAATTGTGGTCCCAGAAGCAACTCACTGTGTATGTGCCCAGCATCATGCAGCTTCATCTTTCTTTCTCAGAGTCAGCAACAGCAGCCAATGCTGCCTGTAGCATTCACTTCTAGTGTGAGTGCCATTCACTAGACGTGAATGCTATAGGCAGCACTGGCTGCTGTGTGCTGATTCAGAGAAAGAAAGATAAAGTTGGGGATGGTGCTATGAGATCTTTCTGCTGCTGACTCAGAAAAAGAAAGAAGATGCCAGGGATGGTGTTGCACAATATTATTTCCCAGAGGGAGGATAGAGAGAAGGAGAAAACGAGAGATGGGATATGTTGGATGTGGGGGGTATATATATATATGCTGCCCAGATGGGTGGTTTGTCTTGGTCTGGCACCTCAGCTGAGACCTGTCCATCTTGGGAGACCCTGCCAGTAGTTAAGCTACTGATAGTTTAGCTCTCAGCATCACTGATGCACACAAGCCCTCACAGGACGACAAGCTGCAAACCAACCAACAAGCTAGGTAGCAGCAGAATGGGATAGTGTTGACGGCAGAGGATCACATTTCTGTGACAACGGCAACCACACCAAAATTAAACTGCTCGGAAGAAAGGCCCGGCAATCTACTTCTGTATCTTGCCATGAAAACCCAATGGATAGTTACAACAAAACAAATTGTGCTATAGTGCTGGAAGATGAGACCCACAGGTCGGAAGGCACTCAACTAGCTACTGGGGAAGAGCTGAAGACTTCTCAGAGTAAAGCCAGCATTTATGATGTGGTTGGATCAAAGCCCTTGGGACGTCTGACTGCTGATGTAGCTGTGCATGAAATGAGAGTCAGAAGCTGTAAAGATGTCTTACGCATTGGAACATGGAACGTACAAAGCATGAACCAAGGGAAGATGGAGGTGGTCAAGAATGAAATGGAACGTGTACAACTTGATCTGTTGGGTGTCAGCGAACTGAAATGGACTGGCATCGGGCACTTTGCATCAGATGATCACATGGTCTACTATGCTGGAAATGAAAGACAAAGAAGAAATGGTGTTGCATTTATAATAAAGAAGAAACTTGCAAGAACTGTAATAAAATACAATGCAGTCAGCGAACGCTTAATCTCTATTCGTCTACGAGGAATGCCTATCAACACAACTATAATTCAAGTGTATGCCCCAACAACAGCTGCAAAAGAGAATGAAATTGAAGAGTTCTATGAACAAGTACAAGCTGAAATTGACAGAACATGCAAACAGGATATCCTGATAGTCATGGGTGACTGCAACGCAAAAGTTGGCAACAAAGAAGAAGGCAAAGTAGTTGGAAAATATGGACTTGGCAACAGAAATGAAGCTGAAGAAAGACTGATAGAATTCTGCAAGACCAGCGATCTATTCATCTCAAACACATTCTTCCATCAACACAAGCGGCGACTGTACACATGGACTTCACCCAATGGATTGTATAAAAATCAAATTGATTACATCTGTGGAAGTCAACGATGGAAAAGTTCTATAACATCAACAAAGACAAAACCTGGAGCTGACTGTGGTACAGATCATCAACTACTAGTATGCAAACTCAAGCTAAAGTTGAAAAAGAGCAAACCACTCATGAATGCAGCAAAATATGACCTTGAGAATATACCACTGGAATTTAAAGACTGCCTGCAAAATCGATTTGCTGTTTTAGATACAAATGAAAGAGCTCCAGTAGAGTTATGGAATGACATCAAGAAGGTTGTGTTGAAAGAAAGCGAGAAGTCTCTACAAAAGGTGAAAAAGCAAAAACGGCCAAAATGGATGACGGAAGAAACTCTGAAAATTGCCCAGAAATGCAGAGAAGCTAAGCCAGAGGAGAAAGAGATACAATAAGAGAACTCAACAGAGATTTCCAACGTGCAGCAAGACAGGACAAGGAAAAGTACTACAACGACGCATGCAAGGAAATAGAAGCAGAATCTATTAGAGGAAGAACAAGATCGGCTTTCCTAAAGCCATGAGAGTTAAAGAAAAAGTTCCAGCCTTGAATTGGAATGTTACAAGATGCTCAAGGTTCTATGTTGAACAGGGCCGGATTTACCTATACGCCAACTACGCCGTGGCGTAGGGCCCACAGCTGACAAGGGCCCACAAAAATTGAAAAAATTGTTAGCCGCCTTAAAATTAAATTTAAAAAAAAATGCTGGCTGCCGCCGCGGCAGCATGGACTGTCCCGCGGGGCCCCCTCTGCTGCCGCGGCAGCATGGACTGTCCCGCGGGGCCCCCTCTGCCCGGCTGAATCCGTCCGTCCGTTCCTCCCTCCCTCCCTCTGTGCCGGCTTTGAGAGGCGCGAAGGGAGAGTGTCTCCCTCGCGTCTCTGTTAAGCCCGCAGGGGCTGATGGGAAATTTCCCATCAGCCCCTGCAGGCTTAACAGAGACGCGAGGGAGAAACTCTCCCTTCGCGCCTCTCAAAGCCGGCATGGAGGGGCTCAGCCGTCGCGGAGGGAGGGAGGGAGGGATTCAGCCAGGCAAAGGGGGCCCCGCGGGTCAGCTGTAAGATGCTGTTTGACTGGCGCAAGCAACCACCAAGACATAGACAGTCCAGGATAACTCTGAAGGGATAGAGGAGAAAGGCAGAGACCAGGAGATAGGCGGGAAGATTCAGTGACGGAATAGAAAAGAGGTTTCAGCAGCAAAGAAGGAACCACACAGGGTAAGGTTTGAGAAAGGATTTCCACAATGCTGTTCTGCTTGCAAAGTTCCTTCATGGCAACTGACCCTATATACTAGGCTGTAGTAGTGCTCCACCCCTTCTAGGGCCGATAACTGCTCTGCAGGAACTTGTCTAAATCGCTTCCCTGAAGGTCATGTTATTAATGTGAGTAATCAGTGTGGCGGCAATGGGCTATAGGGGGGGCTAGGACTGGAAATGGGCTGGGGGGGGTTAAGACTGGAGGTGGGCTGATGGGGTTAGGACTGGTAATGGGCTGTGGGCTGTTGGGGGGGGTTAGGACTGGAAATGGGATATGGGGGGGCTAGGACTGGAAATGGGCTGATGGGGGGGCTAACACTGGCGGTGGGCTGATGGGGTTAGGACTGGTAATGGGCTGTGGGCTGATGGGGGGTTAGGACTGGTAATGGGCTATGGGGGGGGGTTAGGACTGATAATGGGCTATGGGGGGGCTAGGACAGGAAATGGGCTGATGGGGGGTTAGGACTGGTAATGGGTTATAGGGGGGGCTTAAACTGAAAATGGGGTGATGGGAGGTTAGGACAGTAAGTGGGCTGATGGGGGGGGCTAGGACTGGTATTGGGTTGGGGGGTTGCTAGGACTGGAAATGGGCTGATGGGTGGCTAGGACTGGAAATGGGCTGATGCAGGGACTAGAAGGGAATGGATGCTGGGTGAGGCTGGAACTAGAAGGGAGCTGATGTTGGGGGAGGATTAGAATGGGATGGGGCTGGAAGAGTAAAATGGAGAAGGGAAAAATATTTTGTGTGGGAGGGATGAAAAATCTACAATTTGCACGGTATTGGGAGAGTAAGTGGGGATTGAGGATGGAGGGGTAAAATTTGAGTGGATGAAATAGGAATGAGGAAAGAGCAAAAGGATAAAGATTAGTATGTTAAAGCAGATGTAGAGAGAGAATGGAAAAAAACTAGAAGAGAGAAGAAAGGACAAATGGACAGCAGACGATGGAGAGTTAGCAGAAGACACGAAGAAACCAGAAGAAAGTGGCTGGAGCAATTGCAGCTGAAAAAAATGCACAAAAGGTAGAAAAATATCTCTTTATTTTGAATTTATTAATTGGAATATGTCAGCTCTGGTAAATGTGCATCATTAACGTCTGCGCTTTGTTTAGTACAAGAGCAAATTAATGTATAGTTTTAGTTCTACAGTGTTGTACATTCCAAGTTTGGCTTTTGGGATTCCCAGTTTAATTATTGTCTTCCTGTTTCTAAATTGTGATTACTTGTTTGGTGATGGTCTATGTTCTGCATGTGAAACTGAGCTGAGGTGTTCTGTTTATATAATTCCTTTTTGACATTGCCACTTGTTCTCTTTCCCCAGTAGGTCATGTATTGTTGTTCTCTGAAATGTATTGGTTTAATATTTGCAGTGTTGCCTTTTTATTGGTAGAGTATGGTGCTTTGTGAGTCCTGGTAGTGCTGTTAGGATACGGCGGGTTTGCTATGGGTTCTAAATGCCATTAAATTACTTGATAACCAAAGCTCGCCGGAAAGTGCTGTGTGAAACTACCTAAAACTAACCACACTGTAGTTTTTCTATTTTTGTCGGATTGCTCACCGATGAATGGAAATTTTACCAGTCTCGAAGTGAGCTCCCCATTTTATTCAAGAAATATTTTAAAATGGCCCATCACAGGTCATTATATCAGGTGCACAGCACAACCAGCCGTTGCTGCTGCACTGCGAGAACCAAAGTATATTCAAAGGACGTTTCCAAATTACTCTGAAGTCCTTAATTCATGGCTTGGAATAATGAAGATAGCAAGATGTTGAATGATGCTGAGAAGATCAAGAAAAGGTGGAAGGAATATACAGAGTTTTTATATGATAAAGATTAAGTTGACCAACAGCCGTTTCAACCTGTACCTTATGATCGTGAACCATTGGTGATGAAAGAAGAAATTAAAGCAGCATTGAAAGCCTTATCAAAGAACAAAGCACCAGGCATTGATAGCATTCCCATAGAAGTATTACAGCAATCTGATGCAGCTGTTACCGTACTTGATGAAAATATAATACGTTCCTCCAAACTACCGTCTTGAACTAGTTATCTCTTGAGATGTATAATTCTTCCAACTGTTTTATAAATTATAAATGTATTTTAATTAGAACCGGGTCTCAGACAATTATCAGTAAGTATTATGGGATAAAATCCCCTCTGTACTTACTTTGCATCAATGACCACAGTTCATTAATTGGTTCCTGAACTCTAGCATTCGGAACTGCTGATTAGCATGGTCTTTAAACTTCCAAGTTCACATTGATATAATATTATGCAGGAATGCAAGAAGTAACAGGAACTTAACTTTTGGTTGATCTCATCTGTGCGTATAGCTGAACTTTCCCCGACGCCACCAGTCGGCACCGCATTCGCGTTTCACAAAAGTTTCATCAGGGGTTAAGTTTCATTAAAAGCTGTAAATAGACACATTCATCATGTAATGCCAAGACAATGTAACTGTGTTAGTAAAAATGTTTCAGCATTCCTACACATACCTTATATTATAGCGAAAATGAGTCATTCTAACACCACTTACTCAATTGCAAACTAATGAAGAAGTGGTCATTCGGCGTGCCGATAAAGGGGGCGCCATTGTGGTGTTAGACAGACACCAGTATCTTTTGGAAGCCTCTCGGCAACTATCAGATGCGAACATCTATCAGAAGCTCGCAGAGGATCCTACATATGGGTTACGTCAATACATAAAATCACTCACTACACAGGCCTTGGATGCAAAGCTCATTAATAAAAAGGAATGGCAATTTCTAAACAAGCCCAGTACCACAGTATCTAAATTATATTTAGTCCCCAAAATTCACAAAAGTTTGGTTTCTCCACCGGGACGCCCAATAGTGTCCACAAAAGGATCGATATTGGAACCACTCTCCATATACACAGATTCTTTTTTACATCCGCTGATGCAGGATATGACTTCGTTTGTCAGGGATACCTCTCATTTTTTACATTTTTTGACCCTCAATTCAAATTGGGCATCAGACGATCAAGTTTTTCTAGTAACGTTAGATGTATCAGCTCTCTATACCAGCATCCCGCAAGCGGCAGCCCATGACACCATAGTTACTGCCCTAAGACATAGGGAAGATCTTTCAGAAGAACATATTACATTTATCTCACAATTAGCTGAATTGGTGATATTTAAAAATTATTTTCAGTTTGAACAACAGTTGTATCTTCAGATTTCCGGAGTGGCCATGGGCGCCACAAGCGCTCCGTCTGTGGCTAATCTGTTCATGGCCTCTTATGAACAACGCTGGTTATCACACGCCCCTTATAAAGATCAAGTATTAATGTGGAAGAGCTATATCAACGACGTTTTTATGTTATGGAGAGGTTCGGAAGCAACTTTGAAACAGTTTTTTACCTGGTTAAACAGTTTGGATTCAGCGATACAATTCACATATACTTATGATCAAAAGAGCCTTAGTTTTCTAGATGTCACAGTTACGAAGGGAAGTAACGGCTGGTCCACCTCGCAGTATCGAAAGGGGACTGACAGGAATACTTTTTTACACTACCGGAGTGGTCATCCCCAACAATTATGGAATAGTCTGCCTCTGTCACAATTCCTGCGATACAGACAAAATTGTTCAGACCTTAGTGAGTATAAAAAGCAAGCACGGCGATTAATACAGGATTTCCAGCAACGGGGATATCCCAAACAAGTAGTCCATACAGCGTACAAAAGAGCTTTATATAACAATCGGGTGCTACTCTTATGCACTAGCAAGGTACAACGGGCTGATGATGTTTCCATTAATTTAATCACGAAACATTCTCCATATAATAAGCAGATTAATAAGATAGTTAAGCGCCATTACAATGTGATCAGCACCTTACTGGGGTTAGAGTGTAAGAAAATCAGGTGCGTCTGGACTCGGCACCAAAATATTAAAGAGAAACTTAGCCCCGCTGTTCTTAGACCAGTATCAAATAAGTCAATACAGTCTAATCCAGGCCACCATCCTTGTGGTGAATGTAACATCTGCCTTATATCAGAAGACATCACACAATTCGAATATAATAATGTGATTTATCATTTGCGGCATCAAACCTCTTGTACTACAGATTTTGTGGTTTACGGCATAAGATGCCCGTGTCAATTATTATACATCGGCAAAACGACCAGGTCATTCAAAATTCGTATGAACGAACATCGTAGTCGTTTACGATGCAAAGTACAGGAAGCTCCTATCGTTGCACATTGTTTACAGCATCAACACCACTTTGAGGAACTTAGATGTTTTTGTCTTGGCAGAACGCTAACGGGACAGAATGGCAGGACCAGAGAACAATCATTAATTATTAAAGAACAGCGGTGGATATATCGCCTAGGGACAGTGTCCCTTGGCGGTTTAAACAATGGCATAGAGTGGGGAGCCTGTCTATAATTGATTGGCAGGGCAGGTCACATGCACACCCCTTTTAAGTAGTCCGGATATGTACTATCCCGCATGCGCAGCGTTTTTGGAGCCGAGGAGCTCGATGTTGAACACGCAGGTTAGCGCTTGAAAGACTCATTTTGGCTATAACATAAGGTATGTGTAGGAATGCTGAAACATTTTTACTAACACAGTTACATTGTCTTGGCATTACATGAAGAATGTGTCTATTTACAGCTTTTGATGAAACTTAACCCCTGATGAAACGTTTGTGAAACGCGAATGCGGTGCCGACTGGTGGCATCGGGGAAAGTTCAGCTATACGCACAGATGAGATCAACCAAAAGTTAAGTTCCTGTTACTTCTTGCATTCCTGCATAATATTATATCAATGTGAACTTGGAAGTTTAAAGACCATGCTAATCAGCAGATCCGAATGCTAGAGTTCAGGAACCAATTAATGAACTGTGGTCATTGATGCAAAGTAAGTACAGAGGGGATTTTATCCCATAATACGTACTGATAAATGTCTGAGACCCGGTTCTAATTAAAATACATTTATAAGTTATAAAACAGTTGGAAGAATTATACATCTCAAGAGATAACTAGTTCAAGACGGTAGTTTGGAGGAACGTATTATATTTTCAGCAAGTGACTGTATCCTCTACAAAATAGACCTAAATTATTGAAGCTGTTACCGTACTTACAAGGCTCTGCCAAAAAATATGGAAGAAAACATCATGGCCAACTGACTGAAAAAGATCTGTGTTTATACCAATACTAAGGAAAGGTGATCCTTCTGACTGTGGAAATTATCGCACAATCGCTCTGATCCCACATGCCAGCAAGATTCTACTGAAGATTATTCAAAAGATACTACAACCATACCTGGAACAAGAACTACCTGAAGTGCAAGCAGGGTTCAGGAAAGGGCGAGGAACAAGAGACATCATTGCGGATGTGAGATGGATCCTTGAAAAGACTAAAGAATACCAAAAGGATATCTATTTGTGCTTTATCGACTATAGCAAGGCTTTTGACTGTGTAAACCATGAGAAACTCTGGGCCACATTAAGAAGCATGGGTATACCAGAACACCTGATCGTACTCTTGCACAATCTGTACATTGATCAAAAGCAGCAGTTTGAACGGAACAAGGAGAAACAGAATGGTTTAAAATAAGCAAAGGTGTAAGACAAGGCTGCATACTTTCCCCCTACCTGTTTAATTTATATGCAGAACAAATCATCAGAGAAGCAGGATTGTATGAAGACAACAGAGGTGTGAAGATTGGTGGAAGACTCATCAACAACCTTCACTATGCTGATGATACCACATTACTGGCTGAAAGTGAAGATGATCTGAAACATTTGATTCTCACAATCAAAGAACATAGTCTCAAAATGGGTCTGCATCTTAATGTAAAGAAGACAAAGATCATGACAACTGGCATAATCAACAGGTTCATTGTTGAAGGAGAAGAAATTGAAATCGTGAACAACTTTAACCTACTTGGATCAACTATTAATAAAGAAGCAGCAAGCAGTCAAGACATCAGACGACACATTGCTCTTGGCAGAATGGCTATGAAAGACCTAGATAAGATTCTCAAGAGCAGAGATGTCTCTCTCCATACAAAGATTTGACTTGTTCAAGCCATGGTATTTTCAATAACATCATATGGATGTGAAAGCTGGACAGTGAAAAAGATAGACAGGAAGAAAATTGATGCTTTTGAATTATGGTGCTGGCAGTGAATACTGTGTATACCATGGACTGCCTGAAGAACAAACCAGTTGGTACTAAAGGAGATCAAACCTAAGCTTTCTTTAGAAGCTCAGATGACAAGACTTCGACTTTCATACTTTGGACACATCATGCGAAGAGAGAGATCATTAGAGAAAGACATCATGCTTGGCAAGATAGAAGGTCAGCACAAAAGAGGAAGGCCAGCAATGAGATGGATCGATACAATAACAAGCAGCTACAGGTACCAGTCTGTCAACAATGATCCGCCTGACTCAAGACCGAACACAATTTAGGATAGCTATCCAGAGGGTCGCCATGAGTCGACTCCGACTTGACGGCACTTAACAACAACAACATATATTTATTTATTTATTTCTTTATTTCTTTACCCCCCCCCACACACACACAGACACTCCCACATCTAGTATATATATACACAGCATAACAGCATATATATACACAGAGAGAGAAGGGACACAGTCACCTGGAATGGAGAGGAATGGGGGGGGGAGAAGATGCTGGGCTGGGAAGGGAGATAGGAGAGATGCAAGACCACTGCAGGGGGAAAAGATGAAGAAGGGGAAGGGGATGGATGGTCAGTGGGGGGGGGGGGGTTGGTGGGGGGAAAGGGCTGGGGAAATGGAAGATAAAGCATGAGATGCTGGACTTTGGTGTAAAGCAGAGGGGTGAGGAGGTTGGGAGATGCTGAACTGGGGTGGTGAGAGAGAGAGAGGGGGAAATGGTGGGCATGATGGAACTATGAGATAGGCTATGGGAAGCTGGCAAGGAGATGTGTGAGAGGAGGGGGAGGATTACAGAGGGTTGAATTATGGTAATGGGGAGTGGGTGGAAGTCAGGGGGGAATAAGAGGCTCGTGAAGGAGTGAGATGAGAAATGGGGGAGTTGGGCTGGAGGCTAGAAGTTGCTAGGTGAAAAGTTAAAAGAGGATTAAGGATGGAGGGTTGAAATTGAGTGGATGAGTGAGTAAAGAAAGAAATAGAGAAAAGAACAAAAAGCAAAAGATCAGTATGTCAGAGCCAGATGTAGAAAAAAAAATAGAAGAGAGAAGAAAGGACAAAAGGACAGCAGAGAATGGATAGTTAGCAGGAGACACAAGGAATGCAGAAATGATAGACTGTGGCAATTGCAACTGAAAAATAAAATGCCCAAACAACAAAACATAGGAAAAAAAAAACATTTTATTTTGAATTTAACTAGATTATGGGGTACGTTTACTAAACTGCGGTAAACGTGAATAACGCGCGTTGTACGACGTTAACGATCGTTAGCGTGCTATAGCGCATTAACGATCGTAAACACGCTATAGCCCGCGTTATCACGCGCTAACGCGCGTGATGCTCTGCGGCACGGTAAAACAACGCAGCAGGCGGAGAGAGGGTGGAGAGAAGGGGTCAATGGGCAGAGAGTGGGCGGGGAGAGGCTCCCATTACACTAACGTGCTGAATTTCAGAGCTGAATTCCAACGCGAATGAAAACCTGCCGTTAAATGCACTTTAAAGGGGAGAGAAACCATTTAACTGTCAGCAATGTACAGCCTAGGCAGGGAAACCAAAAAAAGGTGATAAGTGTGATACATGTGCACAGAGCAAAAGGGCACAGAAACACTGAAAATGACCCCAACAAACTGGAAAAAAACAACAACCAAGCTGGCCAATAGTGGTATCAATGAGAAACATCAACCCCCCCCCCCCCCGAGTAAGCTCCATTGAACAGATATTTATTTAGTTATTTATTCTATTTATTTATTTATAAATCGCGGAAGGGTCCATACCCCGTCCCCATACAAGGTGCATGGGCCCACAGTGAAATAGCACTGCTCAGGGACTCCCCCACCATTGGACAGGGTTCCGATGGCGTGCACATGTCCCGCAACATCAGGGCAGGCATGTTGGAACGGGCAACAGGGCAGATGCTGGAAAAGGGGATACAGAGGGCTGCAGGCGGTACATGCAGTGGCGCAGCTGGGCTACAGTGGGGACTAGGGTGATGCTCAGTTGGCCCATAGGAATGCGTAAAAAGTAGAGCCAGACAGCAAATGATGAGGGCCCAACATGGGCACGAGTGTGTTTCCCAAAGCGTCACAGGAGAAAGTACCCAACAGCAATCCCCAAGGGCACGGAACACTGGCAGGCAGGGCTGGGGGGGAGCGTGGACGTCTATGCAGGCACCCCTACCCCAGAACATGCACCATAGGCAGCCGCCTACCTGCACACTGGACGGCCTGAGACCGCGCACCACCAGCTCCACCAGCAGAAGGGCATATCAGCATGGTGGCTGAGGGATACTGGTGGTGGAGGGGGCAGTGGCAGCTGCCCGGAGCAGACCGTGGCCTAACACTGTGTAGGTGAGTGGCATGCACTGCAACAGGCAGGCCCTGTCTGACCAACAGTCATGGTATCATCAGGGAATGCACCATCTCTGTGAGAAGATGGTGGTGCAGTGCACAGCACCACTGTATTCAGAAGCAGAGGGTCACAGGTTCAAGTCCCAGCTGTGTTTTCCGCAAACCCAGTCCTCATATTTTACCCACTACTATAACGTGCTAATACAGGCAGAACCGTTCTTGCAGATGATGTTAACATGCCCAAAACACCAACATTTTACCCTACAGAGCACAGACACCATAAACATGCACATTACCTAGAGCAGAGCCTCCCAAATGCAGTCCTGGAGGGCCAAACACCATTCCGGTTCTATGCTGCCTCTGATAAAGATGCCTGTGCTGCATTTCTATGCGCCACCCCCATGGTATGCAGATGTATCTCATGCATATTCATGAAGGACAGCATGAAAACCCGAACAGTGTTTGACAACGCAGGACTGGAGTTGGGAACCTCTGCCGTACAGCAGCAGCCAACAGGGGCAGACACACCCGTACCCACAGGCCCCATTATCCCAAGTCTCCTGGAGAGACAGGACTTTGGGCTCTGCGTGCATCTCCCAATACAAGCACTTGCATACCTTAGTAATGCCACCCTAAACCTGGGAATATGGTACACAGCTATCAAAAGGTTGCTATGAGTACTGGCAGATAGCAGTTCCTAGGTTAAGTACAATGGTCGGTGTGAGCTGCATCATAGCAACCCTTCTGATGTCTGTGGTGTGTGCTACAGGTCTTGTGTCTGACAGTGTTTACCAATTGGGGGTGGGGGGGGGGACTCCTACAGTATTGCGTACCATAGCCATGCCTGCACTGTGCCCAGGACTGGTGTGGTGGCCTGGGCTGCCCAACACCTCTATAGTTGCACAATGCTGGCATAGGTGTGGGGAGTGTGTGTCTGTCTATCCAGTGTGTGGTGGCTGCCAACACCCTCCACAGCCCACACTGCTAGCACTGTTGCCAGTATTGGCCTGCCAATGTGCATAATGAGGAGCAAGGTACTGTGGGAATAGCCTGGATAGGGTGGCCTGGCCTGGCCGCATCTGCACAGGGCATAGGGAAATGGCTTGGACATTGTAGTGCCCGGCCACCACCTGCACGGACAGCATGGCCACAGCATGTCCTGCTGGGAGGTCACTCTCACCCTGACTGAGCAGTGACCATGGCATGGCTAGGTTCCCCCATAGTGCTGTATAATATTTTACTTATGTGATATTTATGGGTTGCCTTTTGGGGCCCCAATCACTGACTTATCTGCTTGGTGTGTATGCTGATATCCTCGTTCTGGGTACATGCATCTTCTCCAGGACCATGCACTATGGACTAGCTTGCGGACTGTCTGCAGCTAGTATGTGTCTTGCTGGAACACCGTGCAGCGGCTGGAGGCTTGCTGCTGGAGAATGTCAGATAATGGTGGGGGGAAGCTGCGCATTTCCAAAACTGCCGTCTGTCTGCTCTTGCCTTATGGATGTGTAGTGCTCTGCATTGCCTGCCCTGTAGGGTGTTTGAGCCCGAGTAGGACTGGGGTGATGGTCCCCTCTACTGCCACTATTGCAGGGGGTTGAAAGTGAATCTGTGGGTGGGGGATCCTGTCCCCCTCCCTGAGCCCTAGCGGGTGCGTTTGGTGGTGGTATGTAATCTCCCTGGTAATCACAGCAGAATGTGGGTGTGGTGCCGTGCAGTCCTCCTGTAGCCAGCCATGTGTTTATTAGCAGCTCTAGCCCACTGGTTACCTCACTGCCCATGGAGCCAGAGGTCATAGTTTCACAACCCACAGTGGGGTTCATTGATAGGGCTGTCATAGGCATTGTCTATTTTTACTGTATATTAGTGCTGCCAGCAGAACCGCTCTCAGGGTACTATCACCTTAGGGTAGCTCAAAAGGCGCCCCATAGGGCACGCCTTACGCGGTGCCCTATAGGGCGTGCCTTACCAGTCGCCCTATATGGTGTGCCTTCCACTTCTCCCTATAGGGAGCGCCTAAATATTCCTATCAAATGGTATATAATACATGACCATGTCAGAGAGAATGTCACTATTGGAACATATTGCATAAGACGGGTACCCGCCCATGTCCTTTTTTGGCTTTCCTTCCACTAACACGGCTCCTAACGCGAATTGCACTAACGCAGTTTAGTAAACATACCCCTATGTCAGCTTTGAGAAATGTGCGCTGATGTCTTTGTGCTTTGTTCAGCATAAGAGGAAATTTATTTCATGACTTAATTTTTCCAATGCTGTGCACATTCAAAGTTTGACTTTTAGGGTTCCCAGTTCAATTATTTTCTTCCTATTTCTAAATTGCAATCCATTGTTCTGTATTTGGTGATGGTCTGTCTGTTTTGCGTGTATGACAGAACTGTGCTATTCTGTACGTCTAGTTTCTTTGTAGTAGACCCAGTTGTTCTCTTTTCCCAGTAATGATATATTTGTAGTGCTACCTTTTGATAAATAAGATTAAGTGCAGTGTGAGTCCTGGTAGTGCTGTTTCGATATGGCATGTTTGCTATGGGTTCTAAATGAGCAGGGTTTTGTAGTAATGCACCTGGCAGTTGGCAGTGGAAGATACTAACACAGAAATATGGTAGCCTTTCTTTATCCTCACTGTACATGCAAATGGTTTTCAGACACTCATTACGAGGCATGTTTACTAAATGCTTTCACAGATTTAAATGTGTGCTAAGTGCAGCAACACTCATTCATGTCTATGAGTACAGTGGCATGTAACACATAGTAATGTTTAGTAAAAATGCCCCTAAGTCATTGTTAGGACAAAAAAGAGGCTTGTAAAGTACTCCTTTGAAAGCCACTTAAAATTTTAGATGGATAGCATATACATTTTTAAATACAATAAATTTGATTTCTACAGATGAGGCCCAGTAGA
Organism: Ichthyophis bannanicus; assembly: GCA_033557465.1. Taxonomy (NCBI): domain Eukaryota; kingdom Metazoa; phylum Chordata; class Amphibia; order Gymnophiona; family Ichthyophiidae; genus Ichthyophis; species Ichthyophis bannanicus. The sequence goes on from CM066031.1 coordinate 805,080,585, forward strand.
TATGCAAATATTTATACAAATGAGGCCCCACATTTAGTCTCTTCACATTGCCCCACAACACCCTTGGGCCTCCTCTGACCATATGGATGACTGCAGCATCACCAGATACCAGTGTGATAGGGCAGAATAACTCACAAAAGGTTTTCCATAGATAAGTGTCAAAACATATCCCTTTCAATACTAAGAGACCCTCAGAATCAGCACATTCAACAGTGCAAACATCACTAAAACATGCCCAAAAGCACCATATTTTGTGAGATTGATGTGTCCATATTTAGTATTGTATTTAGAGATGACCAATGACAGAATAACGAAGGATTTCTTCTCCTGTCATGTATGTTTTGATATAAGGTATGTCGTGATAAACATATCACTTTCTACTTGCTGTTATTATATCTTGAGTTCACTGAGCTTACCTTGCACTGTTCTGAGTAAGAAACAGACTAGTTTCTCTAGTTTGCATCAACATTTATGTATCGTCAGTATTTATGCGTAGTTTGCACCAGCATAATACTGTCAGTCAGAAGAGCAGCTTTAGAGCTGCAAATTTTAACAGAGGAGTAATGGCCATTAGAGATGTCTATGGGTATATGGCGGAGACGGGCAGGATTAGAAACATCCATCTTCTTAGAATACAGTGAGCGCAGGGACGTCCAAACCACTTGCAGTGTATACTCGTGTCTTGTTATCACAAGAGGGCCTGTGTTTCTCCATAGTGGTTTGCTCATGCCGCACTGGAAACACCTATGTCCTCGATTCTGGAACCATGGAAGCATCTATCCCCGTGAATGTGGAATTAGGATGAAATCTGGCCCATTTTTTATTTGGACATAGCTGTGGGCCAAACGTGCATGTTATGGAATTGGTCTCCATGCATTTCAAAAGATTTGACAATAATCCATCCAATTCAGTGTAAAAATTACTCTTCCATAAATCAGGAAGCATAATTAGTTTATATACTGCTCTAGGAAGTATTTTTTCATGCTGTTGTGTTTAACCTACCCCACCATGTTAAATTCAGTGAAAACCAACACTGTAACAATTTCTTCAACTCAGTGTAAGCTGTTGCTCTTTTAGAATTACTCATTCCGGATGATGCCCACAAATCTGTGAGGATTATTGTCAGTAGCAAATGAATATACAGGGTGGCCCAAAAAAGTGAGAACATCTCGTAGCATATAAGTTATTTAAAAATTCAAAAAGACAGATGTAAACGATCGACAAATTTAAAAAAAAAAGATGGCGACCAGAAATTGTCGAAATAAAGAAGTTATATACAGTAGCTAAAAAAGGTAAATAAGTAAACTATTTAAGCTTTTAATTAATGAGATGTTCTCACTTTTTTTGGGCCACCCTATATATATAAATACTCAATAGGTCCAAGCGTAATTTCTACATCCCTCTTTTTCCAAGATTCTATAGGTCTATCTGGCAAATGGACCATGTGAGATAAAAGGAACCAACCCTGTTTGTATATAAATAAGACTTTATTGCTGATAGCAAAATAATGCAGATATAGAATAAATTAGTTTTCTGAGGTAGCAAGTTATGCAGCCCTATGCGAATCAATGACATTAGCAATCAACGTCATTGATTCACTTTGCACTCAGACATACAGAAAATTAGCTGGTTAGGCTAGGCCTACACCCCTGTGAGAATTCAGACTATACCTTAGCTTTTGCCAGAAAAACAGTTGAGAGTGGGTCTGAGAAGTCATCTCAGGAACTGCACAAAGTCCAAAGGATGGCAGTGGTCCAACACAAGTTATTTATTTATTTATTTATTTATTTAACATCTCTTCTATACCGCGCTATTAAAATCAGCGCGGTGTACATCGAACAAAATATACTGCAATGCATACAGGTAACATTGAGTTTACAGAGAACAAGGGAATATATAACATGGAATAACAGGGATAACTATGTACAGTCAACATTATACTATATATATGCTTTTACTATATACTATATTTAAACTCAAGTGGATATTGTACGTGTATTCATGTAGGTGGCACGGGTCAACAGTAGTAATGTGAACTATCGTGGAGTCTAACCATTTTCTGGTTGTATTAAGTTGCTAAGGTGTTTGGTGTAAGTGGGAGGCCTGTTGGTTGTGTGAGTGTCCATGATCACTTCTGGGTAGTATTTTGTGAATAAGTGATGCTTCACGGCTTTTCGGAATTGTAATAGGCTTTTGATGCCGCGGATTTCATGGGGAAGTATATTCCAATTCATGGGTGCGAATATTGAGAAAGCTCTGTTTGATGTAGCTTTAGTACATGATGTCATCATCTTGGGAACTATTAAGGTGTTCATAGCTGTAGTCCTTCTGTTTCTATTTTCGAGGGTGTTATGGATTAGTTTGCTGATTGGTGTCGGTGGGTAGTTATTCATGGCTTTGAAGGTCAGGACTAGTGACTTATATGAGAGTCTGGCTTGTAGAGGTAGCCAGTGTAGGTCTTTCATGATAGGCGTTATGTGAGCGGATCTTGGTGACCCAGAGAGGACTCTTGCAGCTGCATTCATAGCCAGACGAAGTGGATTTAAGGTTGATTGAGAGAGCCCGTGGAGGATGATGTTCGCAAAATCTAGATGTGGGAGGACTAGTGCCTGGAAGGTTGATCGGTAATCAGTATAGTCAAGTAGGGGGCGGAGGTGGCGTAGCGTTCTGATCTTATGATATATACTCTTTGTCACATTCTTCACATGCATTGTCATCTCTAGGTGTTGATCTAATGTGATGCCGAGGTATCGGATTGAGGGTTTGGACGTCAGTTCTATGTTGTTGACCAGCAGCGACGGAGGAGGTACGAACTTACGATTCCTTGTAACAAATAGGACATCAGTTTTGCTATGATTTATTCTTAAGTTTTGAGTCAGCAGCCATTCAGCTACTGCTCCGAAACAATTGATTATTGGTGTAAACACTGGTTGGTCAGTTTTGAACGGCATGTATATGAGGATGTCGTCTGCGTATGCCAGGCATTGCACGTTGAAGGATCTGATCAATTCACATATCGGCTGCATATATATATTGAACATTAATGCCGATAGGGAGGATCCTTGTGGTACACCTTGAGACTGTAGGAATGGCTCTGAGGATTCCTGGCCTGTTTTAACTTGTTGCCACCTATTGGAAAGGTAGGATCTACACCATTCCAATGCTGTGCTTCGAATCCCCTTCTCTCTCAAACGTTGCAGCAGTATATCGTGGTTCACAGAATCGAAGGCGGCGGAAATGTCTAAAAAGATGAGGACAAATCCTTGTTTGATGCTGTTTATTCCTGTGATCAGGTCATTGAATAGGGTTGTAAGGATTGTGTCGACTCCATGTGCTTCTCTGAATCCATGTTGTGATTTGTCTAGTGGTGCTTCTGTGTCAATATGATGCTGGAGCTGTTGTTGGGCAGCTTTCTCGATGATTTTTGCAAGCTGGGGGATAGTCCAGGCAAACTTCGTGATAACAAAGAGCTTCAGGTCTATAGGAGAGATTCACTCCTTTCTGAGGTTTGTCCTTGTCCTTGCACACTGTATTTTAGGAAGAGACAGGCTGGCAAGCAATGCAAATGAAGTGTAAAAAATGGCAGAGAAAGCAGGACTGCTGAATGCTAAGAGCAAAGTTGAAAATATAACTGCTGAAAGGCATCTAAAAGTGACCAGTAGAGCCCTGTGTCCCTCCGAGTCCAGCATATAACTATTTGTCCTGACCTCTTTGTCATGGCATGGTGATTGGCTGGTCTCAGATACTGTATGTCATCTTCAGTAAGTCATGTAACAGTTGTCAGGTGGTCCTTCTCCAAACAAAGATCCATGGTGAGAAAAGATGCTGGTATGCAGGTTCATACAGTGTTGCAAATGCTAGGACTGGTAGCACAGTCTCTGGCCTCAGGAGCAAGTTCTCTTGCACATAGTCATAAACAATAATTCTGTTGTATGGTACATTACTTTGCAGAATTGCTTGATATGCAGGTTTGAAGCTGAGAACATAGCAGAAAAGGAATCCATCTTGTTTGGTTCTGGCTTTGGCTTCTGAGCAGGCCCCATCTTGTAAGAGGAATCCATGTTGCATAGTTCAGGCTTTAGTTCAGAACAGGCACCAGACCTACATCAGACAAAATATATTTAGCATTTGACAGTATTGTAACCTCCAAGTCTTTACAAAAATACTTAATTCTTAATGGAAACCATCTAAAATTAGTATTACCTAGATCCCCTTGTATAGTGAAGACATTCATTGGCATAATTTTCATTTTCTCAAAGTTTACCTTATAGCCAGCGAAAACAGAAAAGTTATCAATCAGCTCAAGCACACACAGAATCGTGTGGATTAGAGTGGCATAACAGGACATCTAATCATGTGGATTAGGGTGACATAACAGGACATCTAATCATGTGGATTAGGGTGACATAACAGGACATCATCTGCATATGCTGCAAGCTTCCAGCTACATGATGCCAAACCAATACCACAAATTTTCTCTGAAATCTTAATTGCAAAGAGCCAGATTAAACAATGGCGACTGTGGACAGCCTTGCCTAGTGCCCCAACTAAGCGAAATATGTTCAGAACATATTCACCATATGTTCACCATTTACAATAAGCCAGAACATTAGACATATAGCACTTTAACCAAATGCACAAAATTTAATCTACAACAAAACCACTGGAGCACCAGAAAAATATATGACCACTCCATACGATCAAATGCTTTTTCAGCATCAAGCGACAAAGCAATCGCAGGACAAGTACACTGAGCAATCAGCAGCAAATCATTAAATACCTGGGAATTATCTCCAATATATGTACCACTCATAAAACTCACCTGCTCCATACAGATGATGTCACTAGCAACCTTCCACAACTTAGAAGCCAATACTTTAGCCAACATTTTATAATCAGTATTTAGAAGTGAAATTAGTCAATAATTTCCTAGAGAAGAAAAATCTTTACCAGGCTTCGGCAACAACACAATGGGGTATGCTTACTAAACCGGGCTAACAGTATCCTGGGCTATCTGCAACTAGGTCCCATTGAATAATATGGGACCCAGTGGCAGATAGCCCGGGTTAACCATTAGCCAAGTTTAGTAAACATACCCCAATGTGTGCCTCTGAGAAATCATGAGTAGCATTTAAGTTAGCAAACAAATACTTGAACAGCTTTTGAAGCCTGGGAACTGATATAGCTTCAAATTGCTGATAAAAATTTGCTATAAAACCATCAGATCCCAGCATCTTATTTCTTGGCAGTGACTGTATAGCCACTAAAATTTGCTCAATCTGCAATGGAGCACCTAAACTTTCATGCATTCTTTGAGACAAAATGGGAGTCAATTGACTCAAGAAAGGCCTCACATGTCTCGGAAGTATCAATCTATGGAACTAAATAACTTCTTATAGAAAGAGACAAAAAGGCATGATATATGCTTCGTTTTTGTAAAGATACATACTTGCTCATCAAAAACAGATGCTTCTTACCTGACTAGATGTTCAGCAGCAGATGCCCAGATTTATTTCCACCAACATAATACCCAATCTTTTGCATAAAGACTTTGGGCCTGATTTTTGAAGGCATTTACATGGGTAACTGCCCTAGTGACCTATGTAAATGCCCTAACAGGGAATTTTCAAAGGCATCTACATGGGTAATGCCTTTGAAAATTCTCTAGTTTGTTCTTTACGTGCGCCGATGCTATGCGGTTAGCATCAGGGCATGTTGGGAGCATTTCGGGGTGGTACGGAAGTGGGCCATGGTGCTACCCATGTAGCACTGATTTTCGGTGCTACACAGTTAGCACTCTATAAGAAACCAGGAATAACTGGGTAGTATCGAAAATCGGTGCTACACAGGTAGCTCCTTCAGCTTTGCGGTGATACCTGGATTTTCGATGCTGGGGCTGCATATGACCCCTGAATTGAAAATCCAGGTTAGGCGAGAGGGGAACGAGCTGTGCGCCGAAGCGGTGCATAGCACTGCCCAGATGAAATTGAGCCCTTCATGTTCAGCCTGTGTACTCAGAGGTTTACTGAAGGTATACTTACATTGTATCAATTGACTAAAGATTCTATTATCATTATTACACTCAGTTATTTATTTAACCATTTTTCTATAACACTTAATCAGGAATCAAAACGGTTTACAGGAAAAAGGGAACTTTAACTTTACACAGAATAGTGCTTAACAGAACATAATATAATTATAACAATTTTCATTTTTAACCTATATTCAGCTGTGTAGGAGGTAGCTTATTAACTGCAAGGGGTAATAGCTTTAGTCCTTAAAGTGTTCTTTGAATAGATGAGATGTTAGTTTCTTTCTGAAATGTGAGAGATCTGGGATTATTTTTAGTTCTGTAGGGGGGATGTTCCAGAGGTCTGGTGCGTACAATGAAAATGTTCTTTTCTTTGTTTCCGGGTTGCATTTCATTAACTCGGCTGGTAGAGCTAACTTCTTTTGTTGACATTTCTGTGTTTCTCTGTCCTCTATAGTTGTGTGTTTTGTAGATTCCAGACAGAGTGCTGAGATGTTATGAATTATTTTGAAAATTATTATTGTCGCTTTGTATCTGATCAGGCTAGCCAGTGGGAGACAATGTAGCTTTTTTAAGTATGGGTGTGATGTGGTCGCATCGTTTTGCTCCCGTTATGATTCTGGCTGCTGTGTGTTGTTCTAGTTGGAGATGAAGTAGTGACTGTTTGGGGAGACCTCGGAGGGCATTGTTACAAAAGTCCAGATGAGGAAATATCATTGCTTGGTATACAGTTCTGAAGTCATCTTCATTGATGAGAGGTCGGAGGTTCTTTAAGACTCTTATTTTATGATAAATTGCTTTTGTGATGTTGTCGATGTGTGATGTGAAGTTTAGGTGTTAGTCTAGTGTTATGCCCAAATATCGTACCTCTTTTTTTATCTCTATGCTTGCATTGTCGATTGTAATTGTTTTTGGTGGGGAGAATATTTTGTACCTGAAGACATATAGCACTTCAGTCTTATTTATGTTGATTTTAAGCATGTGGTTTGTTAACCATTGAACCAAGTCTGTGAATCAGTTTGATATGTGACTCAAGTTTGGGTTGGCTAGGTTGAGTGGAGTATACAGCATGATGTCATCGGCGTATATACATATAATAGTTTATTTTGGGCCCGATTCTGTGCCACGAATAGCAGGGACGATGTCCCAACGGAACATCCATCCCTGCTATTTGTGCCTTCCCCCACTGCATCTAACTTCCTGCTGGTTGTGCGGGGAAATTAGACAGGGGCAGGGAAGGGGCAGCTTGGGGGCAGAGTCTGGGTGGTTGCCGGCCCTGGACATACAGGGCCGATTCTAATGTCAGCCCTGCACGTCCAGGGCCGGTGACTTGTGCAGGGAAGTTATTCCACTTCTGTGGAATAACTCGAATAGAAGGGAGTCTGTTTAAGAGAAGGTTGTGAGAGATGGAGTTGAAGGCTGCAGAGATGTCGATAAAGATAAGAATGAAGCCCTGATTGAGGGTGGATGTTCCTTTTATTAGTATGTCTAAGGGGTATGTTTACTAAACCCCCGTTAGGGTGCGCGCCGCGCTAGTGTGCGGATGCCATATAAGGAGTGGGCGTTTCAGTCAGAAAAAAGCAAAACCAGGATTAATCATGCGCTAATGTGCGCTGCGCTCATGTGCGCCCCGCACATTAGCGCATGAGAAAGTTGCGCGGGAAGCATAAGTGGCACGCTGATGTGCAAGCACAAGAACAGAGCCACAGTACAATGGTTAAGACACTGACCAATGGTACAGGGATCATTGGTTTAATCCCCCACTGTGCCCAATGCAGAAGGCTGGCTGAGGCATTACCTATTATGGGGAAGATTGCTTTAGGAGGCATTTTATTTTTATTTTAATTATCTCTACTAGCAAACGCACTCTCAAAGCGTGTTAACATAAGGCGCCCCATAAGGCACATTTTAAAGTGCACTGACCACCAAGGCACCCTAGAATGTTGCTTATAGGGTGCTTTATAGGGTGCCGTATGAGGTACCGCAAGGTCACAGCACTGTTTTTGATGGCAGCACTGTGCAGTTTAAGGAATGAAAATCATAAGTAGGTGCGCTGAAATGCAAAGAGGAACAGCAGTGTAGCACAATGGTTAAGATGCTGACCAATAGTGCAGGAGTCATGGGTTCAATCCCCCACTGTGCCTAATGAAGAAGGCTGGCTGAGGCATTACCTGTTATAGGTAATATTGCTGTAGGGGGCATTTTATTTTTATTTTAATTAGTGCTGCCAGCAAACACACTCTCAAAGTATTGTAACATAAGGTGCTGCATAAGGCGCCTCATAGGGTACCCTAGAGGGCACATTTTAAAGTGCACTGTCCGCCACGGCACCCTACAATGTTGCTGAAAGGGTGGCCTATAGGGCGCCATATAGCGTGCCCTATGAGACACAGCAAGGTCATAGCACTCTGTTTGATGGCAGCACTGTGCATTTAAACACATGGTAATCTGAAGTAGGTGCACTGACATGCAAGGAGGAACAGCAGTGTAGCACAATGGTTAAGGCACTGACTGCTGATACAGGGGTCATGAGTTTGCTCCCCAGTGTGCTTAATACGCAAGGCTGGCTGAGGCATCAGCTTTGCAATGTACGTATTGTTTCCTGCAGCACTTCATTTGTATTTTATTAATTGCTGCCAGCAAACACGCCCTCACGTGCCGTAACTGAAGGTGCCGCATAAGGCACCCTATAAGGCACTCCATAGGGCACATTATAAAGTGCACTGTCCGCCATGGCACCCTAAAATGTCCCCTATAGGGCACCCTATAAGTTGCTCCACAGGATAACGTATAGTGCACCTTATATGGACGGTAACCATAAGGTGCCCTATAGGGCGCCCTATAAAGCGCCCTCTGAGGCACCTTATGGGTACAGTATGCAGAGAGTGTTTTTGCTGGCAGCAATAATGTACATTAAAAAGAGTTAATGCTTTGGGCAGCCCTATCAAATAACCCCACTGTGGGTTTGAACCCATGACCTCTGGCTCCACAGGCAGTGAAGTAACCAGTCGGCTACAGCTCTATAGCTACTAACAAGCCCCTGGATGGCTCTAGAGGGACTGCACGTCACCACACAGACTGCTGTGGTCACCAGGATAGGGTTAGGCCACCCGTACCCATGATGCACTGCACATGCAAATCAGCTGTCCACAGATGAACACAAGATGGGGTATGCACCTCCACAGCACCTCGGCCTGGTAGGGGGAACTGACCATGTCCACCCCCACAGCACCTTGGCCTGGTAGGGGGTACTGACCGTGTGTGTTACTGGCACAGAATAGCTACACACCATCACATTGTGCGGGTACTGTGCTCACCCTGAGTGTGCGGTGGGGCGCCCAGCACCAGGTCCACAGCACCTTCCATGGCAGAACTAGGCCATGCTGCAGGTCCCCAGCAGTGCTAATGTGTGAGATAGGTAGTTTCTGCAGAAGCACCTTGGATGTATCTGTCTGTCTCAGTCAGGTGTAGCCCCTATGGACCGCTAGGAGGATTTTGTACCACCACCCTCCACCTCCAGGGCTGAGGGTGGCAAACAGGGTCTCCCATCAACAGATGCCCATTCTACTTCCCTGTAATGGTGGCAGTAGAGGGGACCATCAACCCCAGTCCTGCTGGGGAACAGACACCCTACAGGGCAGTCACTGCAGCTCTGTACACATCCATAACACAATAGCAGACAGACATTAGGCCTGGATATGCCAAGCTGCACCCCACCACTATCTGATATTCTCCTGCAGCAAACCTTCAGCCACTGCACCCTGCAAGGCAATCCATCAAGACACATACCAGCTGCAAACAGTCTGCTAGCTAGTCCATAGTGCATGTTCCTGGTGGAAATGTGTGCACCCAGAACAGGGATGTCAGCATACACAACAAGCAGATAAGTCAGTGACTGGACTCCAAAAGGAAAACCATAAATATCACATGAAAAAACTACCAAATAGCACTATGGGGGTGCCTAGCCATGCTGTGGTCACTGCACAGTCAGGGTGAGAGTGATATCCCAGCAGGACATGCTGAGGCCACCCTGTCTGTGTAGGTGGTGGCCGGGCAATAAAATGTCCCAGCCATTGCCCTATGTCCTGTGCAGATGCATCCTGGCCAGGCCACCCTGTCCGGGCTATACCCATGGTACCTTGCTCCTCATTATGCACATTGGCAGGCCAATACTGGCAACAGTGCTGACAGTGTGGGCTGTGGAGGGTGTTTGCAGCCACCACACACTGGATAGACAGACAGACACCCCCACACCTATGCCAGCATTGTGCTACTATAGAGGAGTTTAGCAGCCCTGGCCACCACACCAGCCTGGGCACAGTACAGGCATGGATATGGTACGCAATACTGTTGGGGGTCACTCCCCAGGGTGGTAAACACTGTCAGAGACCAGACCTGAAGCACACACCACAGACATCAGAAAGGTTGTTATGATGGAGCTCAATCATCAAACTGTGCTAAACGTAGGAATTGCTATCTGCCAGTAATCATAGCAAACGTTTGATAGCTGTGTACCGTATACCCAGGTGTAGGGTGGCATTGCTAAGGTATGCAAGTGCTAGTATTGGGAGATGCACGCAGGGCCCAATGTCCTGCCTCTCCAGGAGGCATTGGCCAATGGGGCTTGTGTGTGTGTGTGTGGGTGTGTCTGCCCATGTTGGCTGCTGCTTTACGGCAGAGGTTCCCAACTCCAGTCCTGGTGTGCAAAACACTGTTCGGGTTTTCATGCTGTCCCTCATGAATATGCATGAGATACATCTGCATACCATGGGGGTGGTGCATAGATATGCAGCACAGGCATCTTTATTAGAGGCAGCATGGAACCTGAATGGTGATTGGCCCTCCAGGACTGCATTTGGGAGACTCTGCTCTAGGTAATGCGCCTGTTTATGGTGTCTGTGCTCGGTGGGGTAAAATATAGGCGTATTAACCATGCGCATGTTCTCTGCAATAAAGGTTTGTCCTTACTATCACGGTTTAGTTGTGGGAAAAATATGTGAACTGGATTGGCAGTAGCCCCAGCTGGGCTTTGAATCTGTGACCTTCTGTTCTTGCACACACTGTCTGTGTGCACTGTACCACCATGTTGCCACAGATATGCTGCATTCCCTGGGGAGTCCATGACTGTACATCCGTCAGGGCCTGTTTGTTGCAGTGCACGGCACCCAACTGGACAGGGCTAGGCCATGGTCTGCTGTTGCCACCAGCTGCTGCCACCTCCACCACCAGTACCGCTCCATCCTTAGATTGGCGACAGCATAAACCCTGAAGAATTTGTGGCCCTCCAGGATTGCATTTGGGGGAATCTGCTCTAGGTAATGTGCATGTTTCTGGTGTCTGTGCTCTGTAGGGTAAAATAGAGGTGTTTGAGCCATGCTTATGTTCTCTGCAATAAAGGTTCGTCTTTACTATCACGATATAGTTGTGGGTAAAATATGGGGACTGGATTGGCAGGAGCCCCAGCTGGGGCTTGAACCTGTGACCTTCTGTCTCCAAACACACTGGCTGTGTGCACTGCACTACTGTGTTGCCACAGAGGCAGTGCATTCCCTGATGATACCATGACTGTTTGTCAGGCAGGGCCTGTCTGTTGCAGTGCATTGCACCAACCTACACAGGGCTAGGCCATGGTCTGCTCTGGGCAGCTGCCACTGCCCCCCTTCACCTCCAGTACCCTTGTGCCACCATGCTGACATGCCCTTCTGCTGGTGGTGCTGGTGGTACGCAGTCTCAGGCCATCCTGTGTGCGGGTAGGCGGCTGCCTATGGTGCGGGTTCTGGGGTAGGGGTGCCTGCATATCTGTCTGCACGTCCCCCAATCACGGCCTGCCAATTTCTGTGCCCTTGGGGGAACCTGCTGAGTACTGTCCCCTGTGACACTGTGCTAAACACTCTCATGCCCATGTTGGGCCCTCATCAGTTGCTGTCTGGCTGCTGTTCAGTTTCAGCATTCCTAAGTGCCATCTAGGCATCTGCCTAGTCCGCACTGTGCCCCAGCTGCACCACAGCATGTGCCGCCTGCAGCCCTCTGAATCCCCTTTCCCAGCATCTGTCCAGTTGCCCATTCCAACCTGCCCGCCCTGCTGTTGTGGAACATGTGCATGCCATAGGTAACCTGTCCAATGGAGAGGGAAACCCTGATCAGTGTTATTTCACTGCGGGATCATTCACCTTGTATGGGGACGGAGTGTAGACCCTTCTAAAATTCATATTTATTTTTTGGGGCTTTGTTGGGAGTGCTTTTTGATGTTTCCCATTACTCTCAGTACTGCCCAGTTTGCTTATGATTTTTTATATTTTGTTGGGGTCATTTTTAATGGTTATTTGCCCTTTTGTTCCGTGCACATGTATCACACTGCTCACCTTTTGTAGGTTTCCCTGGTTTTGCTGTACATTGCTGACAGAAATGGTTTCTCTTCCCTTTAAATCGGCTCTACCGCGAGGTTTTCACTCGCGGTATTTTTTTGCTTGAATTTCAGCCCCGCTCGTGTGCGGGGAGCCTCTCCCCTCCCACTCTCCACCCATTGACCCCGTCTCTCCGCCCCTGGTAAGCCTTCCTCCGCCCTCCGAGAGCCTTTCTACGCCTTTATTGCACATCAGCGCGCCACGCACATGAGCGGGCACTTTAGTGCAGCGCGCACATGTGCGGGGCACAAAAACACATCATTAGCGTGCGCTAAGGTACCTTAGCGCATGCTATTGTGCGCCGCGCAATTGAGCGCAGTTTAGTAAACATACCCCTAAGAGTGATGTCATAATCATTTTGACTCCACGTTGTTGTTTGAAGCCATGTTACTGATTGTCTAGTGGAGCATGTTTGTCTAGGTGATCCTGAAAGAAATGCCATACTGGGTCAGACCAAGGTCCATCAAGCCTAGTATCCTGTTTCCAGCAGTGGCTAATCCAGATCACAAGTAGCTGGCAGGTTCCTAAAAAGGAACATAGGTTTCAAAATTCTTGTCCTGTGGTAAGCAGTGGATTTTACTGGTCCTCTTTAATAATGGTTTATGGATCTTTCCTCCAGGAACTTGTCCAAATCTTTTTTAAGCCCAACTACACTAACAGCTTTTACAACATCCTCTGCTAACGAATTCCAGAGTTTGATTACGTGTTGAGTGAAAAAATATTTTCTCATATTAGTCTTAAATGGGTTACATGGCAGTTTTATTGCATGACCCCTAATCTTTCTACTTCTTGATGAAGTTAACAATTGATCTACGTTTACCCATTCTACTCCATTCATTAATTTATAGACCTCTATCATATCTCCCTTCAGCTGTCTCTTTTCCAAATTAAAGAGCCTTAGCCTGGGTTTAAAATAGGTTTCGACAAGTTCCTGAAGACAAATTATATTATCCATTATTAAAATGGACTGGTGAAATTTCTGGGATAAGCAGCATTAAATCTACCTTTTGAGTACCTGGACTGGTCACTATTGGAAACAGGACCTTTGGTCTGACCCAATATGACATATCGTATGTTCTTATGGCAGGTCTCATCCATTGGAAACTATGTAAATACTACTTAGTAAATTTTCAAAGAGGCCAACTAGGGGCATAGCTCTCAAAGTTAGGAGTATACATCCTTTGAATATTCAGCATGGTATTTTTGGTCAGGTTTCTTAGAAAATACAGTCTCTCTCGAGGCGGAGCCCGATGTCCAGCGGGATGGTCGCATAACGCTGAGGCTCCCGAGAGGCCTACTCAGAATCCTGAATTAACACCGTATATACTTAAATTTCTGTCCTGATCTTGCCGGGGCACTTTGGTGCGATGGCCGGGACTAAACCCATGCGCCTGGAATTTGGATCTCCAGCGGCTTCTCATGGCAAACGCTCCAAAACTGAACCCCCGTCCCCGCAGAAGGGGCTGGCTTCGCGCGAGGGCCCCGAAATGCAGCAGGAAATCCTTGCAGAGATTAGAGGGGTTAAGGACCTCGTGCAGTCAAATGGTGAAGCACTCCGAGCGCTGCGGGAAGATCTTGGTGTTCTGCAGGGCAGGCTAGAGGGACTCTCTTCGCGTCAAGACAAAATGGAGAGCATCTTGGACTCCCATGTGGCCCGGTTGTCCCAACTCGACAAAGTTGAACGCCAGGTATGGGCCTTGCAGAAAGAAGTGGAAGATGGCAATAATAGAGCATGCCGAAACAACCTACGAATCGTGGGCATACCGGAGGGAGCGGAATCGGGAGACATGAAAGAGTTTTTATGTAAAATCCTCCCTTCCCTGCTTCAAATTGCCTTTACCAAAGATTTGGAGATCGATCGCGCTCATCGTGTACCCACAAACATAATGCTCAGCAGTAAGACCCCGCGGCCTATCATCTTTCGACTTTTGCGATATCAACATGTGGAGCAAATTCTCAGTGCTTCTCGGGCCAAGGGCCATGTGGAGTTCAAGGGCCACAAGATCTCCTTCTATCCTGACTTGGCTAAACCCACGGTCGACCGCCGAAAGCGCTTTCTGGAATTTCGGCCGAGGCTTCAACATCTCCAAGCACGCTATGGCCTGATGTATCCGGCCAAGCTCCGAGTCACGCTTCACAATCAGACAAGAACATTTGAGGACCCTGATCTACTAGCGGAGTTCTTGGATTCTAAAGAAGCCGACTTGATGCGCTGACTTCCAGAATATTCCTGCAAGTATTCTCATATCCGCTGTGCCTGCCATATTGGATTAGTCGCGACTCAGCAAAGAATCTGGCGAGGGCGGTTCGTTGCCTTATTTTGATGCTATCAGTGACCCGATTCCATCTATCCACTGTAGCCTCGATGAGTATCAGAGACAGTGTTACTCATGGACTCTGGTGTTTTCTTTCTTTTCATGTCTTCATTTTCCTCTCTGGGGCCTCCTCCCGCAGACATCTGGTCGCCATATTCATTGGGGGTTTTGCTTCTTCTCTAAGATATTTTGGTACATACTTTTCAATATAGGGTGTATTAGTCAGCAGACTCGGTGATTATGTCATTGTTGCACAGTTTTTTGATTATGATGTATGTTTCAAGCGTCCTTACCTAAAATGTTTATTACTGGTTAATGGCACCATGTAAGATTTTCTCTCGAACGTCTAAGGAATCAATATTCCGATAAAACGGAAGACAAATTTAAACTATCAGGTCATGCAGCTGCGGGCTTGATTTTCCTCCAAGAAACGCATTTAAATTCGTAGGCAACTCTTAGACTCAATATTAAACCTTACATGGCGGCCGCCTATTCCCCAGCCGTTTCTAAGAAATGTGGGGTTGCCGTACTAGTTAGGAAATCTTTGCATGCTACTATTCTCGCGAATGGTTCAGATACAGCAGGTGGATGGTCCAGAGTTCACCTCAAGATATGTGACATTGAGGTATCATGTATATGCCTTTACGCTCCTATTGTGGTTGACCCTGCCTTTCTCGTTGCCATTGCTCAGGTTGCGCAGGCCTCTGCTCATACTGCATTGATCATAGGGGGGGATTTCAATTTAGTTCTTGATCCCCTGATTGACTAACAGCCGCCTAGGATAAGTGGTCCCCCCAAGAGTCCCATCACGTTTACCTCTTTGATCAAAGATCTTGCTTTGGTAGATCTTTGGAGGTTACTACATCTCAATGAGCTTGACTTAACATTCTTCTCTCCTTCTCACTAATCCCAGTCTCGCACAGATTTCTTTCTGATATCAATACTTTTAGCTCCTCAGGTGGACACTGCAAAGATTCACTCCTAACATATTTCAGATCATGTTGCTCTGTATTCAATCTATCTTACACCTTTGCGAGCTTCTCCCTTGGCAGCTTGTGGGACTCCGCTCTGTGGTGGAGGTCCCCTCTCTTCCTAAGAAGGGTCGTTTTCTCCCTGATTTCCTGCTGGGCATAGTCATGTATTTAATCACGAAGAATTGGAAGGATAGCTCTCGACTTACTGTCAATGCATGGTGGAACCTCGTCTGCTTATATAGTGAATGTGAGCAGACATCTCGGAGAGCTATCCCCCCTACCCAAACTCATTTTGTTTGTCTAAATGGCTGATGCTCAATGATCATGTACAATCTGCTCATTGTTCCGACATGTCTGTTTAAGGTGCACTCATCATGTTTCAAATCACCGTTAGGTTTTGTAACACAATTATGTCAGTACACGCCCGCTTCGGGAATGATTAGTTTTCTAGAGAAGAAGCAGGGGGGAGGGGGGTGGTAGGGGTTTACTTTGATGTATGTATTACACTTATGTATCTATCTTTTAGCTGTATGTCTTCCTTTCCTCTGTTGTTATAAAACGAAAATAAAGAATTAAAAAAAAAAAGAAAATACAGTCTCTTCTTGTTTCTGAAGTTCCAACAAAAAATACGTTTAAAAAATAATATTTTTAGGGTTGAATGTAATTGCTGATAATTCCTCTGTCAAGATCCTTGTAGACCCCAATGTGATGAGCAGCAGCACCATTGCACAGTAAGTGCAGCCCTCATCTGCTGTCCACGGCATGCCTGGCATGTTCCCCAGCAATTGGTGCATGACTGCAGACACTAATGCATGGTGAAATCATTGTGGGTACACCTAATGACACTATGGCACTGAGCGTGGGCAATTGCCTTTGCTCTGGTTGCATTGTGCTCTTCACGTAACGCTCCACCCATAACCTTCCCACTTTTAGCGCTAGTATGCCATGGCTAATTATCATGAATTTTAGTGGGCGGTAGCTGCTAAGTCAGCATAGTAGCACTCTGCGCTGCCGGTTAATGCTTGCTAAAATGCTCATTAACTGGTTTGCAAGTTTTGGTAAAAGAGCCTCTTAATGTGCATCAGGTGCAAAACCAAAATGTTATTGATATGTCATAAGAATTTGGTATGGAATGTATGCAAAAACAAAATTAGGAGTGTGAATCGTATGCATGCATTGGTTGAACAGGTGGATCCAGAATTTTGTCATATTTCCCCTCTTTCTTTGGATGTGGATTATATGAAAATAAAAAAAAAATGCAAATTGTGAAAATTTTATTTGATGGAAAAGTAAGACACATATATTCATGGAAAACATAACTTAGTAACATAGTATATGACAGCAGATAAGGACCAGTATAGTGCATCTAATCTGCCCAGTAAAATGGCTAGAATGGCTGTACCTGCCTCTCCATGCCATTCACCCTCCTATACTGCAAATTTAAAACCATCACACTAATACACAATGTAATACACAATGAATCTGCCCTCTGTCTACTCTCCCTTCTCTCCAAACCGACCAGCTCCAGATCACGTAAACTAAACACTGAAAACATCCGAATCATACCACCTCAGAAGAAAAAGGGCTAACAATCCACTTGCAACCAAGCCTTCTCCGTCTATGCCCTTCCGTTTGGAATGCCCTCCCACCTGACTTAAGAGGATGCTCCGACCATTCCAAATTCTGGAAAAGGCTCAAAAACTTCCTCTTTCAAAAATACTTTGCCCCATCCCTAAACCTCAGCCATCCTATTCTAACATAAAATGTCTACCCAGAACCCTTAAATCCCCCCTCACCTTATACTCCTCCTCCCCCCTTCCTCCCCAATCTCCTTCCCCACACACATCTGACTTGTAAATATGTAAAAATTAACTGTTAAATTTGTCTGTTCATTGTTAAGAAACTATTGTTCTCTGTAAAACAGCTGTACCAACACTGTTACCTTCTGTTCCATGTAAACCATCTTGAATAGTAGAAAGACGGTATATAAAAAGCGTTAAATAAATAAATGCCTTTATTTAGGATTGAACTTGCTGCTCCATGGAGGTCACCCCCCATTTGTTGAAGTATAAAAGATTTTTAAGCTCTTGCTTTTATGACATCATCCTCTTGCTATGAAGGGATTCACTATGTCTGTCCCATGCCACCTGCATTGGGAGGCATTCCGAGCATCCACCACCCTTTTGGTGAACAAGTATTCCTGATGTTGCTTTTAAGTTTAACTCCTTGCAGCTGGATGGAAAAATGCCCATCAGAATCCTGCTGCTGCTGCTGCTGGGCATGCCTTAAAAACCTGGAATTGATATGAAACCAAATGTGAAGAATTAATTGGGGATAGAGTTATACATGCAGCGACATGGACAGGGCGCTCACGTAAATCTGCCTCCCTTTGGACAATAGATTAAAAAGCAGCCAAAGAGTGAATACAAACTGAGAAAAGGAAAGCCCCTAGATCAGAACTTAACATAGAAGAAAAGACTTTGCTAAATACATTTTCTATCTTTCTCCCCTCTTCATCACTGTCATTTGCGAGTCAGCAATATGAGCGGTTTCTAATGTCTTCACCATTAATTCTGTTGGATTTTCATGTCCTGTTGTTACACAAAAAAAGATCTGTAATCAAGTCTCTAACATCATACCTCCAAAATTCTATTCAGGGGAAAAGGCAATGCGCCTTAATGACTTTTTAATGTGCCAATTAGGATAATTGATAGAAGACTTGCAGAAGAATGCACTCAGAATGCAAAGTAGAAGAAAAACAAGAAAAACGGAAAAGAAACCCCAAAAGACTTGTGCTCATGTTAAATGAAAAAAATGAATGTAGGCAAAATGGCAAGTCACAAACAATAAAGCACATGATATTACAGATAATACAGGGTTTTGTACAGGAGCACTAATACTGTTTCTATCTCTAATCGGAGATCTTCAGCATTTATATATATTATACTGTATATATATACAGTGTGGCCCAAAAAAAGTGAGAACATCTCGTAGCATATAAGTTATTTAAAAATTCAAAAAGACAGATGTAAACGATTGACAATTAAAAAACAAAAGAGATGGTGACTGAAAATTGCCGAAATAAAGACGTTATATGGCTAAAAAAGGTAAATAAGTAAACTATTTAAGCTTTTAATTTACAAGATGTTCTCACTTTTTTTGGGCCACCCTGTATATATACACATACATACATATATATACGCATTTTCTTTCCCAGTTAAATCATCAAAAGAAGACAAAGGGGCTTTTTTACAACGCCGCGGTCGCGGTTTCTGCCCTATATCGGAGTCGCGGCCACATTGATTTCAATGGGGCCGCGGCTCCGATATCAAGCGTAAGCCACTATCGCGGCTTTGTAAACAAGCCCCAAAGTGTTCATATGAATTATGTGCCTCCTGTGAACCATGCAGTTTTACAATATAACCAAAGGGTACTATAAACTCAAAACATTAATGACATAATGATGCAAGACTGACCCAATAGGGAGGGGACCGAGGCTTAGACAATTTGGCACTAACAATCCTAAGCTACGATACCTGACCCACTCAGTAGCCTGACCTCCAAATGCCATTTGATAAAGTGTTTTTAGGGTAGCTTAAAATTCTTATAGGAAGTCTCCAGTTAAAGAGAACAAGGAAGTGAATTTCACAGGGAGAGCGCAAGAAAATAAAAACAGCATTTCTGGTAATGTCCAATCACGCCCAAGCTGGAGAAGGAATTACAAGGAGATTCTGGTTCTGAAAGTGCCAAAATGTAGTGGTCAATACCCAGTAAATACTGCAGCTAAAGGAATGGGGAGACACTTTCCTCATGGTAAATGTATCGGCAGATAGCGTGCTAAATGCATATGAGTTATCTGCCAATGCAGTGTCCATGGCTCTATGTGTTAGAAAAACCTGATGCCTGAACCTGACCCTCCCCATTCCTGTCATTCTGCATCAGCTTAATCGATTTATGTCCCCAGTCCCCTCCATTTACAATATAGAATTTCACTGAGTGGTGGGATTCAGACAGTTCCTGTGAACCGGTTCTAGTGTTTCCCACATTCACTGTACCTGTCCCTACAAGCTGTTTCACCGCCGGATTGGCACTGTTGGGTTTCAAAAAACCCAACATTATTTGGATGGCATGGGGGGGGGGAGGGGTCACGGCATCGGGAGAAGTCCCCGATGCCATAAAATAATATTGGGTGCTTTGAAAGCCGCCAGTGCAGATCCGGGAGTAAAACGGCCTATAGGGACTGGTTCGATCAACACAGGAAACACTAGAAAACGGTTTGCATGAACTAGTGCAACCTGGCTGCTTCCTACTATGGACTGAACCAGTTATTAAGAGAATTTGAATCTCACCACTGATCTCACCCCCCAACACATATTTTGATCCCCTCCATGTCCAATATTACCCCTCCACCCTAATCTTTTAATCAGCATTATCGCTTACCCTACCTCCTCAGCACTTAGTGGGGATTTCCTTGATGTGTTACTGGTGGGGCAGAGATTATCTCTGGACACTCCTGCCCCTTTGCTAGCCGGGGTTCAAAATGGCAGCTCTGACCTCTAGAGGTAGTCTCATGGTGCTACCACTAGAGGCCAGACTGCTAAATAGGGGCTTTTCTCCAGATAGTGCCATTGAAAATCATCCTGATCAGATGTATTTATCCATACAGCAGGTGCTGCTATCTGTATGAGTTTTTGAATATTTATCCAGTGCTTTCTAATTTCTTCTAAAAAGAAGTTTTGATCCTTTGTGCTAAGTAAAAACTTCATGAAGTAAGTGTAGATCTTTTTATTCAGAAAGACTTCTAAATAATTTGTATTTTCTATACTAGTTTTAGAAATATAGAAATATGACGACAGAAAAAGACCACATGGCCTATCTAGTCTGTCCTTCCATAACAACTACAACAGTCCCCTTTTTACCATAGAAACATAGAAATATGATGACAATTGTGTTCCTCCATATCCGTTACCACTCAATGAAGTTCTTTACTACAGAGTTTACAACAGCCAGCAGCTTATTAAAATACTGGCCACCATGAGTAAAAAAAACAATTCAGATATTTGTCACTGGTATTTGGATACTGGCCAGCGCTTCATATCCAAATTTAGTGATTAGTAGCATGACTATCCCTCACTTGGTTTCTGACTTGTCATGCCACGATTGATTGTGTGCATCAGTGATGTTGAGAGCTATACTATCAGTAAATTAATTACTGACAAGGTCTCCCAAAATGGACAGGTCTCAAGTGAGGTGCCAGAATGAGATAACCACTCATCTGGGCAGCAGTAGCAATATGGAACAGTGTTGGCAGTGGAGGATCTTATTTCTCTGACAATTGCAACAATGGAGAAAGACCTAGCAATTTACTTCCATATTTTGCCACAAAAATTCAGTGGATAGTCACCACAAAACAAATTGCAATATAATGCTGGAAGATGAGCTCCCTCGGGTCAGAGGGCACATAAGGAACTTCTTCGGAAGAGTTGAAGACTCTTCAGAGTAAAGCCAGCATTCATGATGTGGTTGGAACAAATCCCTCAGGACATCTGATTGCTGAAAGCTGCTCTTGAGAGTCAGAAGCTGCAAAGATGTCTTACATATTGAGACATGGATTGTATGAAATGTGAACCAAAGTAAGCTGGAGGTGGTCAAGAATGAGATGGAATGTGCACAATCCGATCTGTTGGGTGTCTGCAAACTGAAATGGATTGGCATAGACTACTTTAAATCTGAAGATCACATGATATACTAAGCTGGAAAAGATAAATGTTCACTGACATTACACTTCTTGAAAGCTTTTTCTTAAATTGTAAATTAAATACCACTTAATTTCTATTCATCTATAAAGAATGCCCATCAACACAACTATTATTCAGATAAATGCTAAAATTGACAGAACATGCAAACAAGATATACTGATAATCATGGGCAACTAGAATGCAATAGTTGGGAACAAAGAAGAGGGCAAAGTGGGTGGAAAATATGGATTTGTCAACAGAAACAAAGCAGGAGAAAGCCTGACGGAGTTCTGACAGACCAACAATCTTTTCATCTTCAGTGTCTTCTTCCAGCAACATAAGCAACAATTGTCTATATGGACTTCACACAGTGGACCATACAAAAATCAAATTTACTGCATCAGTGGAGATCAACAATGGAATAGCCCAATAACATCAACAAAGACAAAACCTGTAGCATAGATCATCAGTTGCTAATAGTTGAAAATAGTTAATTGGCACAGTTTCATGTAAAGTTATCTGTAAATAGTTATAATTTTCTGTTCTATGTAAAATTGTTGAATTGTTCCCTGTAAACCGCCCTTGATCTCTGGAAGGGGCAGTATAGAAGAAAAGCATAAATACATAAATACATAATATGCAATACTCAAGCTAAATCCGAAACAGAGCAAGTCACTTATGAATGTAGCAGAGTGTGAACTTGAAAATATACCATCGGACTTTAAAGACTGCCTGCAAAATCAATCCACCATTTTGGATACAAATGACAGCATACCAGAAGAGCCATGAGATGACATTAAGAAAGTTGTGCTCAAAGAAAGTGAAAAGTCTCTGCAAAGTGTGAAAAAGCAAAAACAGCAAAATGGATGACCAAAGAAACTCAAAGTTGCTCAGAAATGCTGAGAAGTTAAATCAATAGGAGAAGGAAAGGTAGTCTTAAAACTTAGCAGAAATTTGTAACATGTAAGAAGATGAAATAAAGAGAAGTACTACAATGACACATGCAAGGAAATAGAAAATATCAAAGAAAGAACAAGATTGGCTTTCCTAAAGCTATGAGAGAGAGAGAGAAAATTCCGGCCTCAAACTGAAATGCTAAAAGATGCTCAAGGATTCATGTTCCAGATGCTGACAAGCTCAAGAAAACGTAGAAAGAATATACTGAGTCATTATACCAAGTGAATTAACAGCTTTTCAACCTATACCTTATGAGCAGGACCATTAA
This sequence comes from Ichthyophis bannanicus, assembly GCA_033557465.1. NCBI lineage: Eukaryota > Metazoa > Chordata > Amphibia > Gymnophiona > Ichthyophiidae > Ichthyophis > Ichthyophis bannanicus. The sequence continues at coordinate 805,103,272 of CM066031.1, forward strand.
TGATGAAGAAAGTCAAACCAGCACTGAAAGTGTTATCAAAGAACAAAGCACTAGACACTGATGGCATTCCCACTGAAGTATTGCAGTAATCAGATACAGCTGTTACAATACATACAAGGCTCTGCTAGGAAATATGGAAGACATCATCATGGCTGATTGACTGAAAAAGATCTGTGTTCATACCAATACTGAAGAAAGGTGATCAACCTGACTGTGGAGATTATTGTACTCTGCTCTGATCCTAAGTGCCAGCAAGATTTTATTCAAGATCATTCAAAGAAGGCTACAACCTGCAAACCATATAAATGCTGCTCTGTGGGATATTCAACAGGACTAACATGATTAGTGCCACTGAATATCCGTGGATGCTGCTGCTGCATGCCTTGATGCTAACCGGTTAGTATCGGAGCGTGCCAGGGGCATTCTGGGATGACACCCATCACTAAGCGAGCAGTGGCAATATTGATCCTCTGTCTGATTAGCAATATGCAGCAAATGTTAGGCACAGGAAACCCTGGGCTAACTTTCATCACAGAAGCAAACTGGGTATCAGCTGGTTATTACCTGGTTAGCTTTGCAGCAATCTGGGCAGCCTGGATATTCAATGCCGGAGCCCAGATATAGCCCTAGCACTGAATATCCAGGTTTTAAGTATGTTGCAGATGGCTAGCTGCTTCAGGAACTGAATTTCAGGCCCAGTATTTTTAAACAATGCTCAGACTTGATATAAACTTTTAAACCTTGCAGCTGCTCCTTATATTTTTTTCTTAAACATTTTCCTCATGTTATTATAGTCTCCCTTTTGAAAGTTAAATGCTAGCACAGTACATTTTCTTGCTGTCCTCCCTTCTTTGATTAAATCAAATGTGATCATGCTATGATCACTATTGCCAAGTGGCTCCAACATTACCTTTTGTACCACCAGATCCTGCCACTAAGGACTAGGTCTAAAATAGATTCACCTTAGTTCATGAAACCAACTGCTCCATGAAGCACTCATTTATTTCAGCTAAAAGCATTATCTCCCTAGCATGTCCTGCTGTGACATTGACCCAGTCAATACTGTGGTAATTGAAATCACATATTATGACTGTGTTATAAATTTTCTTAGCTTCCCTAATTTTTTTCAGCATTTTGGCATCCTTCTGTTCACTCTGGCCTGGAAGATGGTAGTACACCCCCACTGCCATTCCTTTCCCCTTTGTACGTGGAATGTCTATCCATAGAGATTCTACAGTGTATTTTATTTCCTGCAAAACATTTGTCTTGTTTGACTCAATGCCTTCTCTAACATATGGCGCCACCCCTCCACCAATGTGATCGACCATATCATTGTGATATAGTTTGTAACTTGCTATCACAGTATCCCATTGGTTATGTTCCTTCTGCCAGGTCTCTGAGATGTTAATTATATCTACCCTTTCATTAAGTGCTATATATTCTATCTCTCCCCATCTAATATTTCAGATTTGTATCGTTTGCATAGAGGCATTTCAAAGTTTGTTGTTTATTCACATTGACAATTTGGTTATCAGTTGACTTGGGTAATTTGGAATCTTTCAGCTCTGTTTGCTCTGTACTTAAAGGTACATAGGTTACTTTTACCTTTATTAGAACCTCTTTATATCCTTCAAAAAGACATCATTTCAAACCATGCTCTCTAAGGTGACTATCAGCTTTTCCCCCATTATCTAGTTTGAAAACTGATTTATCTTCTTTTTAAAAGTTAATGCCAGCAGAGTGGGTCCATCCTGGTTAAGGCGGTACCCATCCTTTTGGAAAAGCCACCTCTCCCCCTCCCTTTCCCAGAACGTTGCCCAGTTCCTAACATATCTAAAATCCTCTTCACCATACATTGAGACTCCGGATCTCCTCTTCCCTGCATCCATACATTGAGACTCCAGATCTCTGCCTGTCTTTTGGGTCCTGTGCGTGGAATGGGAAGCATTTCAAGAGATCTACCCTTGAAGTTCTGTACTTCAGCTTTCCATCTAAAAGCCTAAAAATTGGGCTTCTGGAACCTGCTTCCCACACTTTCCTAAATCATTGGTATCAACATGTACCAAGGGACAGTAGACTCCTCCCCAGCACTATCTAGAACTTTATCTAGATCAGCGTTTTTCAACCAATGTGCCAAGGCACACTAGTGTGCCGGGAGATATTGTCATGTGTGCCGTGGGAAATATTCCAATTTCATCCGTAACATGTGTGGCCTCGGCTCACAAATAGGGTTGCCAACGGCCGGTTTTCAGCCGGCCTGGCCGGTTTTTCCATGGCCAGGCCGACTGCCGGCACAGTTGTAAAACACGGCCATTGAAAAGCCGTTTTTTGCTCTGGCCGCAAGATCGGGAGCGGCCAGAGCAAAAAACCGGCTTTTGTGCCGAAGTCCGCGGCGCGAACGCGATTCCCTATAGCAGTGCAGCCGCTGGTTCTGCTTTGTACAGAGCAGCGGCTGCACTACACTTACATGAGTCAGTACTTTGTTTAAATTGTTACACCATCTGTGTTAGTTGAATTATTCTGCTTAGTTTTTAAACCTATGTGTGCATGTTATGATGTTCTATGTAAAAGTTATTCTGTTCCATGTAAAACAAGCTCTGCATTGTTAACTGTTGTTAATTGTACACCGCAACTGATCGCTGGAAGATGCGGTATATAAATAAGTGTTAAATAAATAAATAAATAAATTGAAAAGTAAAGAGAAACTGTGTCAGGAGCCCTCCGATCATGCAGAGCCCGAGGAAGTGATGTCATGGGGGTGGGCTCCTCACAGGCTGTCTTTCCTTTTCAAATTAACTTTAGCTGCAATAAAGTTAATTTGAAAAGGAAAGACAGCCTGTGAGGAGCCCGCCCCCATGACATCACTTCCTCGGCTCTGCGATGACCGGAGGGCTCCTGACACAGTTTCTCTTTACTTTTCAATGTAAGTGTAGTGCAGCCGCTGCTCTGTACAAAGCAGAAGCAGCAGCTTGGGCAGAGGGTGTGTGTGTGTGTGTGTGTGAGTGAACCAGCAAGGGGGGGGGAGTGTGAGTGAACCAGCAAGGGGGGGGGGGAGTTTGTGAGTGAACAAGCAGTGGAGGGGGGGGGGGTGGTGTGAGTGAACCAGCAAGGGGGGGGCGATGGTGTGAGTGAACCAGCAGGGGAGGGGGGTAAGTGAGTGAGTGGAACCCAGCAGGATGGGGTGAGTAAGTGACAGGGGGGTGGGTGAGTGAACCAGCAGTGGAGGGGGGGGTGTGGTGTGAGTGAACCAGCAGGGGAGGGGGGTTGGGTGTGAGTGGTTTGATTCCTATTCAAGAGAATTACTATATATATAGTCAATATAGGCACAGAGGTAAATTTTTTTAACATTTTCTAATGGTGGTGTGCCTCGTGATTTTTTTCATGAAAAAAGTGTGCCTTTGCACAAAAAAGGTTGAAAAACACTGATCTAGATGATACATTGTAGCAGCAAAGCGCAGACAAACCAATGATACCAGGAGTCTGTTCAGAAGGTCCAAATCATTTATTTGTGCACAAGTCTCGAACCAATCAATTTCAAAATGGCTGAGCAAAGGTGAGCAAAGTTTCAAAGCATTACAACACTTTTATAGACTTCTGTTCCTTTAGGTATAGAAAAAACATTTCATTGTGGTCCCGGTACTCTCCCGTACCTCCCGTACCTCTTCTATTGGTCCCGGTACTGATAAGTTTATCCAGTTATGTCCCTCCAGTGGGGCAGGCACCTGCATACCCCCTTCTAGTCCCAAATTACAATGGTCAGTTCATCAACTTGTTACTTTCACACTCTCAAGGTTATAGAACCAATTTGTACTGTGCAGAGGAGCTGGGCTCTGCAACTCATCTGTCAGCACTCCCAATTATTTCTTTGCAGATGTACTTTTTCTTTATCAGTAACTTTTAAAACATGTCTTTTCTGTATTTTTCCATCTTTCAATACTGTGCAGTTCTGCTTACCTAAGCTAATTCAATACTTCTAACTGAGTTCTATCTTACAATTAGCAGCATATTGGGGGATGTGCAATCCTATATGCCTCTCCACAGGCCTCATTTACAGGTCAAGCTAGCCATGCTGGCCTGCTTATGTTCAGACACTGTGGGTCACAGGCCTGCACCTGCCACATTCCCCCCTTTGATTAATCTCACCCTATTACTTAATAAGGTGTGAGAATTAAATCACTTTCTGAAGAATCACATCCTGGCTAAAGGATTTCTGCCAGGACTGGCTGTATATAAAAGCCATGATTTTTGTTGCGGTCTTCCGCTCTACTGTACTATCAATAGTGTTATGAATGGAAACGCATACAACATGGGATTAAACATGGTAATAAGAAGATAACAGCAACAAGGATTAGTACCAATACGATGAAAGTCTTAAATCCTCCCACCCATGAAAAAGGTTAGCAAACCAATTAGGAAATTTCAATGAGTGCCACGTCTGCACTGGCCACATAAGCATGTCTTTGCATATCTTTAGCAATTTCTTCAACTACTTGACCTTTATCATCTATTTTCAAACAGCAATTGGTCAAATCAGTTTACCACATACTCCTCCTTCAGCTGCTAACAAATAATCAAGTGCTAAGCGGTTCTGATATATCGCAGTGCGCATCTGTGTACTTTGTCTAGCTAAAAGCGTAAGAGCATGACTAGTTTCGTTAGTTATTATTTCAACTACTGCTTGTAAGCGAATAATACGATTAATCATATAAATTGGGGTACGATAACCATACATACTATCATCATTCCAAGTGGCGGGTCCATAATATTCAATGATTCTTTCTGGTGGCCAATCATCACCTTGCCATTTCTCCCACTTGCCTATCTGTAAGGCCTCTCTCTTCTGTCTTAGTGCTCTTTTGTGTCGGTGGGTAGTGTATACATGGTATCCTAATTGTTCTCCAATATCAGTGATTAAAAGAAAGAAGTAAGGTATGATGGTTCATAAGACACATGCTCCTCCCCAGTGTGGCGGGAGTTGTGCATATGCTCGGTTTCCACAGATCCAATATAGGCCAGGTGGGGCTTGCCAGGCTTGGACTTTGGCAAGGTTAGTCCATAGACCTGCAAGTTCAGGAAATCTGGCTAATGGGTTAGGAGGTTCAGGATGTTTGAGTCCTGACCACCATGCTATCTTCTTGGTCGTGGCATTATAGTACTTCTGGCTAAGACAGACCAGCTGTCCTACCATTTGAGTGAACTGGGGTCCAGTTCTGGCATAGCAAAGACGTCCAACGATTGAGTGCGCTAACACCCATTCACTGGTAGTCTTGTGTAATTCAGTCTGATTGTAAATCATGGAATAATTCAATTCTTGGGCTTCCCATGGCCACTGATCTCCCATTTGGGTTCCGCCACAGAAATAACAATCTGTGATCTTAAGACTAGATATTACCTGCTCCGGCTAATTCTAGAAATAAATTCTGTGAGGGGTGAGGGATCTCAAACTTATTTACATGCATGGCTTCATAAAAAGTATTATGAATATGATATTTAGATGACTTGTGGGCTTGGGTATTCAATCTGATATACACAATGGTCCCTGGATCTATTGCTCCTCCAGCAATACGTAAACCAAACTTATATCCTTGTTTCCATGCATGGGGATTGTGTATACGTAAGTGTAAGGGGTTACAAGCATCTTTCTGACATTTATCATTTGTGGTTGGCTTGGTTAAAGTAGCCATCCGTTTATCTATTTTCTCATCAGTTATACCAGTGTTCCAGGTAGCATAAAAAAACACATCCCCAATACGGGCAATAGTAGTCTGCTGCTGGGGCAGTACTATAGCCTGGTTCCTTTTTACCTGTACACTTTCTCCATCCCGTGGCACCTTCTGGACACATATACTTATGGTCATTTCGATACGCTTTCTCCCATGTACCACAGGTGGAATAAACTATCTCTATTAATAGCATTACATGCATCAAAATTCAAAACAGCAGGTTTAGTAATGTCCTTAAGTGGTGGCGTAAGCAGCTAATATAGGTCCATCTGCATCCTTCCATCTTATTTCCATCGTGTAATAGGATGGATTCTGATGCGGATTATAGCATACTTTAATTTTCCCATGAGTGCAAACATTCAGTTCAGTGGTGTTATAGATGCACCGGGTTACTGTCCCCTTGCAGGTTATAGTAAGAATGATAAAGCAAAGTCTGAGTTACTTTCAGTCCAATTCTAGTAGAAGTAATGCAGGCAGTGCATGGAGGTAAAGCATGAGTCTGTTCAAAACCTCCAAAGAAGGCAACCAAAGCAAAGCAGAAGTAAAGATACATGTCGATGTTGATTGGAGTTCTTCTGAATCCTCAGCTTGCTGATTTTGATCACGACGGTCTTTTATTCTTCGTCCCGTTTGCTAATGAAGCAATTTAACGGGTGCTGAGTGTTGAGTGAAGATCCTCAAGTTGTCCATCACACCTAAACCAACTTGGTAATTCAGTTGGGTTTTTGACCAGTATGGTTCAATATAGTATCAAAGTAGTGCGCAAAATCGCACGCAGATTGGGTTCGTGGAAACAAAGCTGTTGCTGTATGGGAAACAGCAATCCTCTTCGAAAGACTTGGCTGCTGCAAAGCACTTGTGATGAAGTGTCTAAGCTGCTGGTTGCCATCTCAAAGTAAACTCGCAAGGTTGCATCAAGATGCTGTTATGCTGTCCACTGCTCAGGTTCAGGATCAGCGGCGGGCTTGACTCTGCTGTGGTGGATCCAGGCGTCGATCTCGCTACCTTTACTGCAGTTGGGGTAGACAGGATGACGGTGTACGGTCCCTTCCAATGGGGTTTCCAGCGGTGTCTTCTTCCAATCTTTGATCCACCACGAGGTACCAGGCTGGTAGGGATGCAAGGGTTCCGTCAAGTTGATAGGCCACTGGTCTTGGATCCACGTATGGCGAGTCTGGAGAACAATTCTACGTGCTAGAAGTTCTTGACTGGTTATTTGCGAACCACTGTGGGGTAGACTTCCTTTGAGTCCCTGCACTATTGGTGGGGGTTTACCATACAAACCTTCAAAAGGGGAAAATCCTGTTGACTTTCCAGGAGCTGAGCGTATTCTGAATAAAGCGATGGGGAGCACTTGGGGCCACTTCAATTGTGTCTCCTGACAAAGCTTGGACATTTGGGCTTTTCAAGGTACGATTCATTCGCTCAACTTTCCTGAACTCTGGGGTCTGTATGCAGTGTGGAGTTTCCATTGTATCTGCAAAGCTTTTGCTCTGCTGAGTAACTTGGGAGACAAATGAGGGTCCATTATCTGACCCTATTACTGCTGGAATTCCAAATCTGGGACAATCTCTCTCATTAAGACCTTGGTAACTTCTCGGGCTTTCTCAGTTCTGGTTGGGAATGCTTCTACCCACCCAGAGAAAGTACATACTAATACTAATAGGTAATGGTACCCATTGGCTTTTGGCATTTCGGTGAAATCAACTTGGAGGTTGTGCATGGGGGTCACACCTCTTGACTGAACTCGGGGTGCTGTAATAAGGCCTTGCTTGGCATTATTCTTGGCACAAGTTTGACATTGTCGTGCTACTGAAGCTGATATGGTTGTCATCAGAGGGATGTAGAAATGTGGTCTGAGTGCTTTTTCCATGGCACTCTTCCCATATGGGTAGCTTCGTGGAAAGCTTTGACAACGGCTGGTCCTAACAGTTCAGGGATTACTATTCGTCCAGGAGGTTGACTGCCCTCTTCTGGAGGCAGCTCAATCCATCCATCTTTCAGTACTCCATTTTCTCTGTCACAATAGTAATCCAATTCTTTGGTGGTATGATCGTGGGGTCCATAGAATCAAAGGGACTGTAAACAATTCATCTTGCATAGGCATAGCTTGAGGGGCAATTTGACATCTCAGAGCTGCTAGTAGTGCTGAGGCATCTGCAAAACTATTTCCTCGGGCAACTTCTCCTTTTTCCTGCTTGATGTACTCTGCAATGCATTACAGCTACAAGTGTTGGGGCCCAAACTGCATAAAGTAACATCAATATCTCGGGACCATATTTGACTGATTTTCCTCCGGATGTGATGAGTCCTCTTTCTTTATAGAGAGCTCCATGGGCATGCAAGGTAGTGAAGGCATATTTGGAATCTGTATATACATTCAGTATAAGTTTTTCTCCTAACAACAATGCTCTGGTGAGTGCTATCAAGTCGGCTTTCTGGGTGATGTGCCTGAAGCTAGGGCTGATGATTCAACTACTTCATGTTGAGTGACGACTGCATATCCGGCACAGCGTCGTCCATCAAGGATGAGACTGCTCCCATCACATAATAGGTTTTGGTCAGGATTGTATTTGGGCACATCTGTCAAGTCGGGTCGACTGGAGAACACAGTTTCCATGACTTCGATACAGTCATGTTCTGGGAGTTCTTCACTGATGGGTATCAAGGTGGCTGGATTCAAGGCATGGCTCACTTCAAGTTGTATCTGTGGGTTTTCACATAACATGCTTTGGTACTTCAACATTCGGAATTGGTGAGCCAATACTTTGCTTTCTGTTCCATAAGGTCCAGGACTGCATGTGGCACAGTGACTCGTATGTGCTGTCCGAGTGTGAGTTGTCTGCTTCACTCACTAGTAGCGCTGTAACTGCAACTGCTCTCAAGCAAGGTGGCCATCCTTTGGCCACAGGGTCCAATTGTTTCGATAGGTATGCTACAGGTCGCTCCCAATTTCCCAACTTCTGAGTCAACATGCCTAAGGCATTTCCCTGTGCTTCATGTACAAACAAGTGGAAAAGGATTGTGGACATCTGGTCGTCCAAGTGCATGCGTGATGACATTAATCTTTCTTTTAAAACGTCGTAAAGGCTGTTATCTGCTCAAGTCCCCACTCCAGTGGCGACTTTTCTTCTCCTTTTGTGACTTCATACAGTGGTTTGGCAATTTGGGCCAAAAGTTGGGTATCCAAATTCGGCAATATTCTGACGCTCCCAGAAAGGGCTTCTGACTTGCTTCTGGTTGTTGAGTTGGAAAATGCTGCATTTACTGCTTTTCTTTTCTTTGCTCTGCCTAATCTTCTGCTTCCTTGGGTGATAACCGAAAACCCAGGTATTTTCACTTCTTTTTGGCATAGCTGGCTTTGGCTCTGGAACACTTTGTATCCAGGCTTCATCTAGTAACTGCAAGAGATCTTTGGTGCGCTAGTATTACATTAACTTTCCGAAATGGCCGCTATGCCAACAGATCATCCACG
>CM066031.1:808207788-808373042 GCA_033557465.1 Ichthyophis bannanicus
AGGACACAATACAGTACACTGTAACACAGGTGCTGTGTCAAGTAAATGAGCACATGTACACAGATACTACAGTGATGTTTTAATTTATCCTCTCCCTCTATCCTGTGCCGTACCACTACCTCAGCCTCTCTCTCTCAGACTCTGCTTCAATATCTATATCCCGCCTTCCTCTGACGTCTTGCCACCACAGCCTCACTCCCTATTGCACACGTACCTTATGTCTCACACCTTCCTCTGGACTACCTCTAACCTATCCTCTGGCTCTGGCTCACTCTTTACCTCTGTGTCTGTTTGTGAAACTCCTCTAACATCCCTCACCGTGGGCCACGTGTTGAGGCCTATTATACGGTATTTGCACGTTTTGATTTCTGCACATGCGCATTTGTGCAGGCGTGTATTTGGTGGGACACGCTCGTGCGTCGCGCTCGTGCGCCGTGAGTGTGACGTCATACGCATGGGCGTTTGCAGGCGTCAACACACACATGCGCCGAGGGAAATAGTGCTACGTATGTGTATGGTCACGCATACGCATTACGTGGAGTCCCGCATGGGCGTCTGGGTGCTTTTTCCGCATGCGCAAGGCGATGCGCATCTGCGTGTCACCACGCACATGCCGACACCCATGCGTAGAGTCGCGCATGCGCGTGACTCTAGACCTTCGTCTGTGAGCAGATGCGCATTCGCATTGGAGTCACGGCAAGGAAAAGGAAAATATAGGTGGAGGGAGAACCGCTTGTCGACGTTGAGGGTTGTAGGCGGAGAAGAGTAGAAGTGTGTTTGGTGAGAGACAGTAAGGGAGTCCGAACAGGTGTATGTGTAGATTGTTTGGCTGGTGTTTGTATTGAGGATTGTATTGTCTTGTGTGTGTATGGTCTGGTGTGTCTTGTAGTTTGTACAGGGCTTAGATAGTTTATTGTGTGTGACATAGTTATTTGTTTCTTAGTTTGGTGGGAGGAGCTTATGGCGCATGTCTATGCTGCTGCATGTGTCCTGTGCAGTGGGCAGATGCTTGGGTTGCCGAACACGGGGAGATGGTGTCGATGGGGCTGGGGCACAGGGCATGGGTATAAGTCCCGCAGCAACTCAGACCTGCAGCTGTGGTGGCGGTCCAAGCCTGTGTTGTTCGTGCACGGCGCAGGGAGGTGTGCCGAGGTGCAGGCTCGGCAGCCACGCCTCTACAGGCCCCGTCCCAGCTCTATGACATGCGAGAGGACCAGGTCATCTCCCTTTACCGACTGAGCACAAGGGCTATTAGGGGTCTCTATGAGGATCTTAGACCTGACCTCGAGCCCCTGACTGAATCGGTCCAATGCCATACCTGGTTTAGTCAAGCTCCTTGCTGCCTTACATTTCTTTGCCTCCGGCTGTTTTCAGACATCTGTGGCCGCAGTGGGTGGCATGAGCCGGCCCACCTTCTCACGATGTCTCCACCAGGTACTGCGAGCCATGGTCAGCCGGATGGGGGATTACATAGCCATACCCCACAACTAGGCAACAATGGTGGCGGCCCTGAACCAGGCCTTTGAGGCATTAGCCGGGATACCACACGTGATGGGAGCTATTGATTGCACACATGTTGCCCTGGTCCCGCCTAGAGACAGGGAGGTAGTAGTGTAAACCGCAACCGCAAACACTACCATTCCCTGAAAATGTTCAGGTTGTATGTGATGCAAATCAGCATATTCTGAATGTGGTCCCTAGGTTTGCAGGGTCCACCCATGACTCCTATATCCTGCATCACTCGGCAATATTCACACAATTTGAGGAGGGACGTTTTGGCGAATGTCATCTTGCTGGGGTGAGTATGTCAGGGTCATTTTATTTCTGTATGTCATTATACATGTTTCTATTTGTGATCACAGTAGAGGTTTTATATAGTTTGACACATGCACTTTGCATATGATTGATGTTAGTCACAGGACTGGTGTTGGTATACATTATTACATGTTTTTGTATGTCTGGTACGACTAGAAACATTAACCCTACATCATGATTATCCTCACAGTCTATGACCGTAATGCACATGTTGTACATGTGCTGCCACCTCAGTGCAGACATCTATGTTGTTGATGATGACCTCATAGTGCATGTTGGTAGCATATGCAAACTGGGGTGGTTGGTGGGGTGGTTTTGTCCACAACATACACCTGTGATGATGTTTAATTGCTGGATAATGTTTCTCCGTCATTTAACATGTCTGGTTCTGGATAACCCTAATAGTACACACAACATGGTCATGTGCGTGTCAGTTTGACACACGCACTCTGTGATGGAGTTGTCACCCAGGGCTCAATATCTGACATGAGTAGGTGTATATTAATATTCTGATAGATGATGTTGAGGTTTCCAGCAGGGAAAACACGTGTGCATATATTTGGCCAGACATATTGCCTATGTCACAGCAGACTTGCAACAATATGTAGTGCTTACAGTAAGCCTCTGACACTGTAGTTGAGGGTACGTTTGTGCCATCTTGTCTGGCCATTCTCATTTCACATCACATTGTGTAAAATGTTCAGTTACAGCAAGGGGACTACGTGGGTGCATACACAGCGGTATGGGAACCAGCTACAGCGGACGGTTATGTGCCTATGCATATGTTTTGGGTGGCAAACTAATGACGGGCACAGTGTGCATGTTGGACGACCGCACCTTCAGAGGGATGTGTACAGGATGGGGACTGGGAAGACTATGGCTATGACAGGCATTGGCGCGCAACAATACACAGTTTATTTTGCCTGACAAAATAAACATCATATGTTGCCATTCATAAACAGGATGTCTACAGGTGATATGCTTTTCATTCTTACCTACCACCATGGCATACCTGGTGTGTATGTGTGCCACACGCAAATGGCTGTGTGTTTTCCCTTGGTTATTGATGAGACATACCCTGTGATTATGGGAGCATTGGATTGCTATTGTGGTGTCACCATTGTGGGTTTGCAGATGTGGACAGTAACTGCATCACCATATGCATGTAGCACACACACACACACATTATTTAAGGGTGACTATGGTCGTTTGTGATATTTGATATGTGTTTACGGGCTGGATAAGCCATGTTTAGCTTGTATGTCATCATATGTATATCTGATAGAGCTGCATAGTTTGCAGCTGTATATTGTTGTCACACTGTCTTGTTGGTTTCTTTCTCATGTCGACACAGCTGTCAGGACTGTGTCACATGGACCCCTACATTTACATGCAACATTTCTTTCTGCAGGTGATGCAGGATATGGTTGTCGCCCCTGGCTGCTGACTCCTGTTCGTCAGTCACGGACACGTGCAGAGCAGAGGTACAATGAGGCCCATGCCTCCAGCCGCTCTGTCATAGAGCGCACCTTTGGCGTTTTGAAGAGTCGCTTCAGGTGTCTGGATAGGACAGGCGGGGCCTTACAATATGAGCCACGCACTGTTGCCGAGATAATCATAGCCTGTTGCATCCTGCACAACATTGCTCTCAGGCACGATATCCCTGCAGAAATTAATGAGGATCTTGAGGAGGATCCATTGTGCCCCCCTGTACGTGCCAGTGGTGACACACGGGAGGGCTCAGCGTTCAGGCGGAGGTTGATTGCAGAGCTGTTCACATGTACGTATTAAGTCGCTTACGACACACATGTGCTATACAATGTGTGTAATGTTTATTGTGTTATGTGTTAATGTTAACATGGAATCTGGATGACACACTGCAGTACCAGTTGACTCTGAATGCCAACATCACATATGTCCATGGGTGTGCCACAAATAATGTGGGATTTGCACAACAGCAGTTGGTGGCAGATGATGTGGGGGTTTGTTGGTATCTGTGTGGTTTGTTTGGAGGGTGCAATTCACAGGTAGTGTATGCTTCTGATATAAACAGCTGTTGTCAGACCAGAAGGTGTTATCTTACATGATATGTGTGCCACACAGTGTCAGCCATATGTTGATATGTTCATGTTGGACGGTCACTCCCTGTTTGTTGACTGTTGTCCATTGTGGAGCGCTACGATTAGACACATTTGTGATGTTTATGTTGGTATTAGGCTCCTGTGACATACCTATGTTTGTGTGCTCTTCATGTGTGTAGCAACATGTCACATAAAGCACAATAAACATAGTTGATGCTAGTATGGGGAGATGATATTAACAGTTTGGGTGGTATGTGGATGTCAAACATGACGTGTGTCAAAATGTATTGTTGATCAGGTAGCCATGACATGGATGTGGTTAGGGATGGGGACCTTCTGCATTGTGCAGCCAGGGGGTTGTGATAAAACACTTTTAACTTGGTGAGTCTACCTTCACTGCAGTGATGGGTATCTACACACATGGTGAGATGTATCAGCCAGATACAGCAAAGGGTGTTTTACAATAGCCAGTTGGATCACAGCATGTGGGTGTTGCTTGTGTTATAGCAGGTATTTAATGGATTGGATGGCATATCTTGCTGATGCTCTTGCAACATCATCCATCATGCGTTAGCTACAGGCTGTGTATGTGTGTAGGTCACGTGAACACAGACCATATGAGCAAATATCTTGCAGACACAAGCAAGGCATGATTATGTTGACTTACATACACAGACATAGGTGCCAGCTATTTATCAGAGGTGCACATGTAGGGTATGCATGTTTCAACGTTCAGACTAACACACATTGGGATGGCATGCAGCCCTCAGGGGTTTGTCACATGCAGACATGGGGTGGTCCATTTTAACACATGCAACACATTATGCATGTTATTTGTGCACATCATCAGAACATAACTGTTAATATTACAGACGGTATGAGATGTACAAACCAGGATATGTTTATGATACGGGAATACATGAGGTGGGAGCGCAGATATCCAATGCTTTTCCCTATTGTAAGTGGATTAACATACAACTTTGGCACAACATTAAACAGGTAGAGGAGTCTTTTGTCACAATATGGTGATAAAAGGTTTATAGTGCACTCTGCGACTGAGACAACAGAATGGTGTGCGCATACCCCTGAATTGCTCTGTGTGTACACGGACAGCGAGGTAAGGGAGGGGTCGGACACACTACACACACCTCAGGATCTCGTTAGACATCTCCGTGATGCCTCTGACATGTATGTGATCTGTACATTGTGATAGGGAGCAGTCATTAATTGAGGGCTCTTGTGGGGTGTGATAGCTGGGGACATGACGGTGCAGTGTGTGATTCATGGCTATAACATGACATTTGTTTGCTTATCTTGTGTCTCCATGTGCAGAGGACATATGTGGTTTGGATGGTGTTGGTCTGGTGCTTTGCCATGTGTCTCTACATCAGCAATTAATCATTTTGTTTTGGTAGGTGGTTGTACATAGACATTGTGTGTGACCGCACTAATTGAAATCATATGTTCCTATTGATCTGTCATATTGCACAGATGATTTGTTTTCCAATATTCTACGTTTAGCATCAGTAAACCATCTCTTGCTGGTGTCACTCATATTCCCTTGTGTCTTGGTTAAGCATGTCCTCTACCACACTTTCACTGTGACATGTGAAACAGACCTGCATGTGTGTGTAGGTTGTTGTATTGTGATGTTTGGCTGCACGTTTTCTGTCCCCAAACAATGTACTCTCAGACAACACCATGATATCATTGCATGGTCACTGGGCCGTTATATCTACAGATCTACACCTGTGCACATGCAGGCCATGTGTTACAGATGTCAATTAGACATTTCCATACTGTGGGTGTGTGTATTTGTCGTTTGCCTGTGTGATGTTGCATTGCTCCGACATCATACATTATCATGTGCTGTTAGGGGTGTGTGCCTCTGGGTGTCTGTTGTGACTATGCTACCTCTTACATAGTGGTGTAAACGTTGTCAACATTATGGACATGTGTTGTGTGCATTGAGAAAACATGTTTCTTTTGTTGTCATTAAGCACTGGTCTGTTTTCATTTGTGTTTACAGATATGCACATAATCTGGACCGTCATCAACGTTGGCTTGCCATGGTGAATCTCGAGCTTTTGCTGACATTGTCTACCTTCAGGTGTTCCTGATATTGTTGTGTAGTGGCTCAAGCGATTGATGAGCTACACCTGATGCACACACACGGTATGTGTATTGGTTTCTTTTGGGGTTCATTACATCTGTCTTTCACTGTTGATGATATAATGTTGTTCTGATGGGCATGTAACATTTTCTCTAGACTCACATGAACAGCTGCATATGGTGTGTAGCTGCAACACACCTGTGTGACAGGCGCATGGACATTAACATATCCATGTGACAACCATGTCTGTGTTGAGGCATAATGATGTTGGCCACATGGTTATGTTTCATATTGCTATCATGTCCTGTTTGACTTTGCATTCCTTTCTTCAGCATTTGCACAGCTGTGACGTTATGACATTTGTGTTTCTTTTCAAAGGTGTCTGACGATTACATACCTCTCCTCTCCTGACACAGGACAGTGGACATACCGGGCACATCTCTTACACTGCAACTGTTGTCAACAACACCCACCTGTTTGAGGACAGACCACCATGCAACTCTTTGCTATGACATTTTGCCATTGGATGTTTTACCTCTGAGAGTGCAACACATGACTGGGATAGACATTATTGATTTTTGACTACTGCTTTCACCCTGACAGAGGTGTCGATAGCACTGCTGATGCAATTGATTGGCAGGACGTGCTCCTCATTGTGGGGGACACACATGGACTTCGAAGGACTATGGTATATTGATCACAGACCCCTGACTATGCATGTCTTGAGCCTCAAAGACACTTTTAACATGAGTGTTTGGATTTTAGATACAATTCTGACGTTTTACGATGATCCCCCCTTGTGCAGCAGCAACTGACATGGACATTGTAGGTGTTACATTTTGTCACAGTTGGGTGTCTCATGTTTTGTACCATGGCTGTGACATGGCACCGATGATATTCTAATGTTTTTCTTACAACACAAGCATACAGCCCATGTATTTGTCATGTGGCCAACGATGGAGTGCTCCTATTGTCTACGTCAACCTATTTGCCACCTGGACATGATCCCCATTTAAACTCCACAATGTTTTCAAACACAAGACCATCTTGGGATGATGTTTTCAGTGACCCATGGGTGTTTACATGCATGTGTGGCATCACTGTATCATGTTGCCATGTGGCTGGTGCTTGTGCATCTCACTGACTATGTTTCTGTGACACCACATGTGGACCTATGGCTTCTGTGTGGATTTAGGTGATATGTTTGTCCATTATTTCCTTATTTATATGCTGCTTCGTGTGTTTGCGTACTGTGCATACATGACAGTCTGCATGTCTGTACACACCTTGCATTTCCCGTCTTCACGGTCATGACTATGGCTTGTGTTAGCGACACTCACATTGCCACATTATGTTTGCAGTGTGGCAGTGTGGGTGTCAATACTACTTGTTTACTGGGAAATTCCATGTATCCTGGTATATGTGACGATGCACTGTTTCCCCACACCAACACTGCATGTTGACCTCCTTGATGGTGTAATATGTGCATATTTCTGCTGGTTGTTGAGTTGGTATTATGTCTGTGGTCATGTGCATGTGGTATTTGTTAGCAGATGCTTATTGTGATTTACATGATTGTTTGTGTCCATAGTGGTGTAGCTTGTACTCCCATATCGGGCATTGGGATGTGAGTATCATCATTACTTTTCTGTCATGTTTTTGAACATTAAAGTCCTTTGCACCAAATATCTTTTTGGAGTTAGTCTGACCCCTGTTTTGACAGTTGGGTATTTTCTGAGGGACAGATGAGGTGTATTGGGTCTTCAGCATGCATCATCTCATCTGTACATGCACTCATATGTGGGTGACACATTTGCGACATGCAGCAGCAAGGGGGCGCTTGGGGTCTGGTGTCAGGTGCAGAGTATGCACCTGATGCACATTATATCTGGTGTGGATAATTTGTTGTCAACCAAGTTACCTTTCTGTAGGAGGTGGCTTTGTGACATGCTAAAGGTTTTGAGCACTTTCCGAGGTGATGCGGCCAGCCCTGATATTATGATGGCACTGTCTACACTATTTGTGATGTGCAAACCAAATAAAGTTCTGTATTTACCCAATATGTGTTTCGTGTGGTGTTTGCATTTCAGGTCTGTCATCATGCTCAATGTGTGACTTTGTATCAGTCATGACTCCTTGTGAGCCCATGGATCCATCATTTTCCTTTCAATGTCACAGGGTGTAGATGATGTTTTTGTTGTTGCTAGGTGATGGTGGGTTACATGACCTGCCATGGGCCACATGGGGTGCTTCTGTGACTTGTTCACTGTTTGTTTGGTGTGCAAGCCATGTTTCACTTCACTATGTTAGTCCTCCGGTATTTGCACATACATCCCCTTTATGTGTTTGTTTGCTGGACATGTACATGGGTCACCTATGCTCACATCCTTGTACAGTGCCAGCTGTGTTAGTGACAGCCACATGGCACATCACTGTCTATGTACGCTTGACATCCACACACGCCCTTTGGGATCTTTGTGTTAGAGTGTGCTCATTGATTGCTTTTGTTATTGGCTATGGTCATGTGTTTGACGTGTGCTGTATGCATGTTTTTTCCGCACATGTTTTGTTTTTAACATCTCTAATGGCCTCACTCGGCCATGAGGTACCAACAGGTTCCTCAGCTCTACACACACCCTTTACTGTCTTCACTGTAGAAAAGGGTGCATCCTGTGTGTTGCCTAGCCATGACATTTGTTGTGTAATAACGACCTCACACTTTAGGGTCTTTACATCCTGTTGCATGTGGCCCTTTCTTTTTGATGAGATTCAGGTGTTTGGTGTGCTACACCTTATTGCATGTTGAGCTGTCTCCTGTTCTTCTCCTGATTATTCACCTGATCCAGGGAACATCCTCTGATGGCGTTGTGTTTAATTATATCCCTGTTTTGCATGCTGTATTCAGTGCAGGACATTTCATTGTGTTTGTGCAGGTGTTGTTGTTGCAAGATACAGAGTGCAAATTCTTTCTGTACATGGTGTATCTGCATGTGCATTTACTACAGATTAGTTGTTTTTGTGTTTGTTTGTCATGGCAGCCAGCAGGCGTTTTGTGTACTGGCATGCGTTATTTTGGTTATGTAGACTTTGTTGTGCCTCACATGGGCGGTGTGTGTTACCATTTTAGGCGTCTACATTTGTAGTACTGGTCGTTTGTGTGGTTCCTGTCTGCAGTGTTGTATGTTATTGCTTGTCCTGCATATGTGCTTTTCATTAGTGTGATAGTCATATGTGTGTACATCAGTGGCATGCCCACATTGTACCATTAACTGAGTTGTGCGACATCCTTCCATCCATCCTTTCTCTGCCAGCTATGTGCCATCCTACCCTGATGTGCATGCTGCTAAACCACGTCATCGACTAACACACATTCGTGCATTGCATCTCAACCTGCTTGCCTCTCCTGTGTGTGCTCTGCCTAGCACTTGTACTCCACCGTCATCCTGATATTTCACATATTCTTCCATTTCAGACTCCCCTACTACACACATCTGCACATCCTCTGTCTCACACTGTCAGTGTAGCAGGGTACATTACCATCAATCTGTGCATGGATATAGCTGCCCATGATATGTTTTTCACATTTTATGGGTGTCACATGGCCTGCAGCTGCTTTCGGCAGCCCATCAACTTATGTAGGTCCTTCATTTAATTTGATATTGTCTGTCTTCTCTGCTCTGTGCAGTGTTTGTGTTATGTGTGTGTTTAGCACATTCCTCTGTTTGCATTCAGCTTGGGGGATGTTACTGTTATTGGCTCAGCTTTCTGCTTTTACCTATACGTCCTTATGGCATCTTCTGGCACACCTTTGATTGACACAGCTTATGATGTACCTACGATAGTGGCCTGGGAGTGGACAGCCTTTCAACATGGCCTATGGACATAGATTACAGTTCACCTTTGCTGACAGGGTATGTTTGTGATGTTACATCTGCTGCACCATAAAAGGTGCAATAATATATGGCACAAGGGTGTAATTGTCTCACTATGCCAGGAGTGGTTGCTGTACACTTGATCACAGAGTGGGAACATACCTCACCCACCCTTATTAATTAACTGGAGCAGACCATGACCCCTGCAACATCATTGCTGTATTCACCAGTTTTCTACATACATGACATAGGCGTGTGTGTTTTTTCATCAGACCTTGGCTGTCATGGAGCTGTGTTACTCTGTGGATTTCCATCTCCAGAGGTAATGGGGCAGTTTAATGGATGATATTGACTTTGATTCTGTGTTGATATGCGTCACTTGGGACTGTCTGCAGCCCCTCCTTGGTGTGTAACTAATGACTGACCCAGGTCTGCCATTGCTGATCTCGGAGCAAAGGGCTGCAGACAGGCCCAGGCTGAGGATTGCAATATGAGATTAACTCTGACACCCTGTGGATATCAGACACCAGGGGCTGTCTGCAGTCCCTCACTGATAAATCACATATGCACGAACTGTGTCAGCACAACTACTTATGTTTTCCATACGTTACAATGCACAGTGCTAACAGCAGAAAGAGTGCTGTGACCTTTCCCCGCCTCATAGGGCACCCTATGTGGCGCCCCCTCGGCCACTATTTCACCAACATTGTTGGGTGGCGTGGTGGACACTGCATTTGGAGATGTGTCCTGTGGGGTGACTTCAAGGGCACGTTATGTTACAGTGCTCTGAGAGTACATTTGCTGGAAACCACTTATTCCACAGATATGCGATAACACCCTAATGGGGCTATCTTACCCCTTACAGGTGCTGTCTCTGCCAGACATGTTCATTTGCCATTGTGTGGGATTGCACCCCTGATCCCTGCACCATTGTACACTGATTGTGTTTGGGTGCTTGCAAATCAGCACAACACCATTTACCTCTCCCAAATTATTATTCCTCATAAAACATTGCCACACACCCTTCTGACCAGCACCACAGCCCCCTATGCCTCAGCCAGCTGTCTTTAGTGTGCACTGCGGGTGTTCACAGCCTTGCTCCTTACACCATTGGTCAGTGTTCTGACCATCATGCTGTTGCTCGGTTCCTCTGCTTTCCCATCATTGCGCGACTTATGCCTCCCAGTCATCAGAGGCCTCCAATACCATTAGTGCGCCGCTTTACGTACAGCAGCGCACGCACCTCTGGCGGCCATAATTTCTGTGACTCCAATAGAAAACAAACACCGACAACTGCCTTCAGTGTACACGGGGGGGGGGGGGGGATTGAACCCCTGCTCCCAGCACCATTGGTCAGTGTTTTAACCAATGTGCTGTGGCTCCGTTCCTGTGCTTGTGCCTATCGGCGCACCGCTTTGTGCCTATCAGCGCGACGCCTTCTGCCGCCCAAGATGACCGGTGCGCCGCCTTCTGCCGCACAAGAGGACCTGTGCGCCGCCTTAGGCCGCCCAAAAAGAACTGTGCGCTTCCTTATGCCGCTGAAAGAGAACTGTGCACCGCCTTATGCCGTTCAAAATTTATTTGCCTCCTAAAATAATTTTAATCATTACAGTTGCTGTCTCAGCTGGCCTTTGTCGTTGTGCACAATGGGGGATTGAACCCATGGCCCCTGCACTATTGGTCAGTGTCTTCACCGTTGTACTACGGCTCGGGTGTTTTCTATACCCGGCAGCGCGCCACTTTGCCTTTTGGCGCGCTAATGTCGACCCCGCACATTACCGTGACGCGCACACGTCCGGTTGCTTACTCCCGGTTTTTTTCTTTTGGCAGCCTGATCCGCCCACTCCTTATATGGCACAGGTACACTACCGCGGCCCCGCACGATAAGAATGTTTAGTAAACATGCCCTTTGATCTCTTTGTGCCTTCTGTGGCTAGACAATATTTAAACCACCTTCAGAAAATCATATACACTTTTTCCACAGTTTCCTAAGTTTTAGAATATTTTCCATATTTATGCCTCTCTAACATATTAAACTCAAGTAACATGTTGCATATGTCTGCCTCTCATACTAAATAACACCACCCCCTCAAAAAAAAACCCCTGCCTATTAAAACTTTCCAGGCCCTGTGTTACCTCCAATTGTCACTTCTTAAAACATTTTTATTTGATAGCTTCCTCACTGTATTGCTGTGATACCAAAATCAGTTCCAGGTTCATGGCTGTACTCCTGGCTGTGATGGTAGCTATTTCTATATTATACATTTTTTTTAAAAAAAACCCTTGCAAAACACGCTCCAAGCTTCTCCTTTCCACAGATCCCTACCTTTCCATCCATTCTCGGGATCACAAGTATTATATTTTTTCAGCTACACAGTTCCCTATTTAATTTCCTGCACTACTGCTCCTGAATACATCATCTGTTATTCTCATAGCCTCTTCTATGATTTTTATTCAAATATGGAACTCCTCTCAGTGTCTTCTTTCCCTATGATAGACACATCCTGAATGAGAGGTCTGCTCTTTCAGAATGGGAATATTCTGCCCTCAGGAACAGCTACTTACAGTGAAATGCCAGATACACCACCAGAGGGACTTTACTCCATGGTCCTCTGCACCCACTGCAGGAACGCAAATGACAAAATGCCTGTGACCTTACACTCCAATTTCATCTTCAATTTATTGAAGCAGAAGCAGAAGACTGTTGCTCTTTTACTAGCTCTGGTTCTCTGGATAACAGTGCCATGGCAAATGTTCGGGCTGCCACCACTTTTGCCCTCTCCTGAGAGGACCATAACTTTAGAAAAGACTCCACAAGTCCCTTTCCACAAATCTCTCTTTCCCAGACTGATCATCCAATTGCTGTTCAAGAATTGTACATTACTGTTTGTCATTCACATCTTTAGATAGGAATAATAATAATTTCCAAGTATTTCACTGACCAGAAAAAAATCATGTTGATGTATACAAGCTGTATTTTAGAATGCAAAAGTATCTGAACAGCTATAATTGAGAATTTTGAAATTTTGAAAAAAAATGAAGTCATTACAAAACAGTTTTATGTTGTAAAATTATTCTTTGGGTGAGTCAGTCTCTTTATATCCTAAAATTTCTGTACAGCAGTGTATGTATTCACAAATATTCACTAAATTTAAGGACTCTTAAGCAAAAGTAAGCAGCCTGTGGAAAACTCTGCATTCATCACTAAGGGGTCCTTTTACTAAAGTGTGGATGCACATTTTGAATCAAAATCAATGTGTGTTAGGTTCAATTGCTCTGCAGTAATTGTGGGGGTTTGTCCAGTGTGTGCTTGAGTTACCATGTAGGCAGGGGCGGCCCAAGGGGGGTGCGGGGCCATGTGCGGAGACGCGGTGTGGGGCCTCATTTGCATAAGTGGCCTTATTTGCATAAATATTTGCATAATGTTACCATACACTAACTTTTAGTAAACATGTCTCTTAATGAGGGTATGGATAAAGAAAGACTAAAAGATTTCTACATTACTATAATCCAGTGCCAACCGCCAGGCACATTAGGAACTACTACAAACGCTGCCCATTTAGAACCCATAGCAAACCCGCCATATCCTGACAGCATTACCAGGACTCACAAAGCACCATACCCTACCTATCAAAAGGCAACACTGCAAATATTAAACCAATACATTTCAGAGAATACTGGGGAAAGAGAACAAGTGGCAATGTCAAATAGGAATTACATAAACAGAATACCTCAGCTCAGTTACACATGCAGAACATAGACCATCATCAAACAAGGAATCACAATTTAGAAACAGGAAGGCAATAATTAAACTGGGAACCCCAAAAGCCAAACTTGGAATGTACAACACCACTGTAGAAATAAAACTATAAATTAATTTTCTCTTGTACCAAACAAAGTGCAGACGTTAATGATGCACATTTCCCAGAGCTTTCATATTCCAGTTAATAAATTCAAAATAAAGAGATATCTTTCTACCTTTTGTGCATTTTTTTTCAGTTGCAATTGCTCCAGCCACTTTCTTCTGGTTTCTTCATGTTTTCTGCTAACTCTCCATCGTCTGCTGTCCATTTGTTCTTTCTTCTCTCTTCTAGTTTTTTTTTCCATTCTCTCTCTCTACATCTGCTTTAACATACTAATCTTTCTCCTTTTGCTCTTTCCTCATTCCTATTTCATCCACACAAATTTTACCCCTCCATCCTCAATCCCCACTTACTCTCCCAATAACCGGCCAATTGTAGATTTTTCATCCCTCCCACACAAAATATTTTTCCCCTCTCCATTTTACTCTCCCAGCCCCATCCCATTCTAATCCTCCCCCAACATCAGCTCCCTTCTAGTTCCAGTCTCACCCAGCATCCATTCCCTTCTAGTCCCTGCATCAGCCCATTTCCAGTCCTACCCCCCATCAACCCATTTCCAGTCCTAGCTCCCCCATCCATTTTCAGTCTGAGTCCCTTCATCAGCTCATTTCCAATCCTAGCCCCCCATCAGCCCATTTCTAGTCATTTCCTAGCCCCACCATCAGCCCATGTCAAATCCTAGCTCCCCTCCACTCAGCCCAATTCCAGTCCAAGCCCCCCCATGAGCCTACTTCCAGTTCTAGCCCCTCCATGAGTCCATTTCAATTCAAGCCCCCCAACAGCCCATTTCCAGTACCAGTCCTAGCCCCCCATCAACCCACTTCCAGTCCTAACCCCCCATCACCCCATTTTCAGTTTAAGCCCCCCTATAACCCATTACCAGTCCTAACCCCCCCTCAGCCCACTTCCAGTCTTAACCCCATCAGCCCATTTCCAGTCAGCCCCCATAGCCCACTGCCAGTCCTAACCCCCCCCATCAGCCCACAGCCCATTACCAGTCCTAACCACATCAGCCCACCTCAAGTCCTAACCCCTCCCCATCAGTCCATGTCCTGCCTAGCCCCCCCATAGCCTAATCCTTCCATAGCCCATTACCAGTCCTAACCCCCCATCACCCCATTTCCAGACAGCCCCCATCAGCCCACAGCCCATTACCAGTCTTAACCCCCCCCCAGCCCATTACCAGCCCTAACCCCCCATCACCCCATTTCCAGACAGCCCCCATCAGCCCACAGCCCATTACCAGTCTTAACCCCCCCATAGCTTATTACCATTCTTAACCCCCCCCACAGCTCACAGCCCATTACCAGTCCTAACCCCTCCCCCTGTGCCTGTTTCCTGTCCTAGTGCCCCCATAGTCCATTATCAGTCTTAACCCCCCCATAGCCCATTACCAGTCCTAAACCCCATCACCCCATTTCCAGACAGCCCCCATCAGCCCACAGCCCATTACCAGTCTTATCCCCCCCAGCCCATTACCAGTCCTAACCCCCCATCACCCCATTTCCAGACAGCCCCCATCAGCCCACAGCCCATTACCAGTCCTAACCCCCCCAACAGCTCACAGCCCATTACCAGTCCTAGCCCCCCCCTAGCCCATTATCTGTCCTAGCTCCCCCGCAGCCCATTATCAGTCTTAACCCCCCAGCCCATTACCAGTCTTAACCCCCCATCACCCCATTTCCAGACAGCCCCCATCAGCCCACAGCCCATTACCTGTCTTAACCCCCCCCCCGCCCGCAGCCCATTACCAGTCTTAACCCCCCCCCCCGCCCGCAGCCCATTACCAGTCTTAACACCCCCCCCAGCCCAGCCCAGCCCAGCCCATTACCAGTCTTAACACCCCCCCAGCCCAGCCCAGCCCAGCCCAGCACCAGTCTTAACACCCCCCCAGCCCAGCCCAGCCCAGCACCAGTCTTAACACCCCCCCAGCCCAGCCCACCCCATTACCAGTCTTAACACCCCCCCCAGCCCAGCCCAGCCCAGCCCATTACCAGTCTTAACACCCCCCCCCCAACCCAGCCCAGCACCAGTCTTAACACCCCCCCATCCCATCCCAGCCCAGCCCAGCACCAGTCTTAACACCCCCCCCCAGCCCCTCCCACACCAGCCTTAACACCCCAGCCCAGCCCAGCCCAGCACCAGTCTTAACACCCCCCCCCAGCCCAGCCCAGCCCAGCCCAGCCCAGCACCAGTCTTAACACCCCCCAGCCCAGCCCAGCCCAGCCCATTACCAGTCTTAACACCCCCCCAACCCAGCCCAGCCCAGCCCCAGTCTTAACACCCCAGCCCAGCCCAGCACCAGTCTTAACAGCCCCCCCCCATCGGCTTATGGCAAATTTAAAATTAAAAAAAAAACCTGGCTCTGGCTGCTGCCGCTGCCGCCGCAACAGCAGCAGAATGGAGTGTCCCGCGGGGCCCCCTCTCCTCGCTGAGCCTCTCTGCAAGGGCTTTCAGATTCGCGAAGGGAGAGTGTCTCCCTCACATCTCTGTTAAGCCCGCAGGGGCTAATGGGAAATTTCCCATCAGCCCCTCGCGTCTAAAGGGGCAGATGGGAAATTTCCCATTAGCTCCTGCGGGCTTAACAGAGACGCGAGGGAGACACTCCCTTCGCGAATCTGAAAGCCCTTGCAGAGAGGCTCAGCGAGGAGAGGGGGCCCCGCGGGACACTCCATTTTGCCGCGGAGGCCGCAGCAGCAGCCAGAGCCAGCTTTTTTTTTTTTTTATATAATTTAAAAAAAAAAGCAGAATGTTCTTTGCGCGGGGCCCCCTGAAACGCGGGGCCCTGTGCAAAGAACATTCTTGCTCAATGGACGGGCCGGCCCTGCATGTAGGCAATCCCCATAGTGCATTTTCCGGCCCTTTGGCTATCTGCAACTTTAGAAACATGGCGGCAGATAAAAATCATATGACCTATCCAGTCTGTCCTTCCATGCTAACTACTGTAGTCTTTCTTTTCCTTTGGAGATCTGTGTTTGTCCCATGCTTCTTGAATTCCAATACTGTCCTCGTCTCTGCTGCCTCCACTGGAATTCCATTCTATACATCTACTACACTTTCTGTAAAGAAATATTTTCAAATATTACTCCTGAGTCTATCCCCTTGCGCCTTTATCCTATGCCACCTCATGCAAAGCTCTTTTTCAATTGAAAGATGCTCTCTCCCTGTGTGTTTATGCTATGGAGTTATATAAATGTCTCTCTCTTATCTCTTCTCTCCCGCCTTTCCCCTAAAGTATACATAATGAAATCTTTAACTCTGTCCCCATATGCCTTAGGACTAAGCCCACTGACCATTTTAGTAGCCAACTTCTGCACTGATTCCATGCTGTTTATATCCTTTTGAAGGTGCGGTCTCCAGAACTACACACAATACCCCAAATGAGGTCTCAAAGATTTATACAGAGACACTATCACCTCCTTCTTCCTGTGCATGATTGTTTCTGATGATCAAAACAGGTAGAAAAGGCAACGGCAAAAGCCAGAAGGATGCTTGGGTGCATAGAGAGAGGAATGGCCAGCAGGAAGAAGGAGGTGATAGTGCCTCTGTATAAGTCTTTGGTGAGACCACATTTGGAGTATTTTGTGCAATTGATTAGCGCGCTATTGATGCCCATACCAACCACAACTGCAGTCAACACCCACCACCTTCCCCAACCCTGCCCAGACCCTGCCTCATCTTGTGATGCAGTTAATGAGCATTTCAAGCACAGTAATTATCCTGCAGCACTTTCACTGAGAAAATGGAATTTGATGTTACCATGCCAAAGTGTTCTGCATTCACATGTGTTATTAAGAAACTAGCTATTCAAATGAGATATTTTGAGTGTCACATAAATTGGTGCATTCTTTACTAAAATAGTTAAACCAGAACAATGGCTTATACAGGAATTTTTCTTTGCAAGACTTTTACATCACCTCAGAATGCCATTAGCGAGGGACGAGCATGTTCTCCCGTCTGATTGTCCACAGGAAGGTGTGAGTGACACCACTACGGAAGAGAGGAGGATGCAGGAAGTAATGCTGGTAAATGGCAGAAGACCGGCACAGGAGCTGGTGGATAGAAACGGGGAAGGATGAGCAAGCGATGTAGAAGAAAGACAACAGATATTGTGGTGCTGGTATTTAAATAATTGCCTTTCCAACTCCAAGTTCAAGTCAAGTTACAAGTTCAGATACACAAGTTATTTCCCTGTCCAAATGGACTTACAATCTAAGCTATACCTGAGGAAATGGAGGGTGACATGACATGTCAAAAGTAACAATGAGTTATTGAGGGAAATTGGATTTGAACCCTGGTTTTGCTAGGTCTTAGCTAGTTGCTCTGACGTCTAGGCTACTCTCCCACTCTGAAATGATGTGACAATCATTCAGCTGAGAAGAGTCTATCATGCACAGACCAGGGAACGAGATCTTTTTGATATATACAAGCTAGAAAATATCTTAGGTATTATTGTTGCCAGTTGGCACTTTTTCAGCATGCAACAATCCAGATCTAGCTTTATGCCAGTTATGCAAGGACTTAAAATTCATAGATCCCTGTTTTGTTTCCTAGGAAAAGCAAGACTATGGTGTATGTTTATTAAGCCGGGATAGCTGTTAACCCAGGCTATCTTAAATATGGGGGTATGTTTACTAAACCGTCTTAACGTGCGCCCGGCGATAGTGTGCAGGCTGCCATAAAAGGAGTGGGCATTTCAGTCTTAAAGTAGCAAAATGGGATTATCGCGCGATAATGTGTGCTGCTGCGCACATTATCGGGCGAAGCGCCGCTAAGCGCGTTACCGCGCGGTAATCTTAAGTAGGCTCCCAGATAGGCAAGCTTTGAAACAGAGGTGTAGCACAATGGTTAATACACTGACTGTTGATACAGGGGTCATGAGTTTGATCCCCCAGTGTGCCTAATGCATAAGGATGGTTGAGGCATCAGCTTTGACATGTAAGTTTTGTTTCTTGAGGCATTTTAATTATTGCTGCCAGCAAACACACCCTCACGTGCCGTAACCTAAGGTGCCGCATAAGGCACCCTATAAGGCACTCCATAGGGCACATTATAAAGTGCATTGTCCGCCACGGCACCCTATAATGTCCCATATAGGGCACCCTATAAGGCACTCCATAGGACACCTTATAAGGCACCTTATATGGACTGTAACCATAAGGTGCCTCAGAAGGCGCTTTATAGGTCACCCTATAAAGCGCCTTCTGAGGCACCTTATGGTTACAGTACTCTGAGGGTGTTTTTGCTGGCAGTACTAATGTACATTAAAAATAGATAATGCTTTGGACAGCCCTATCAAATAACCCCACTGTGGGTTTAGAATCCATGACCTCTGGCTCCACAGGCAGTGAAGTAACCAGTGGGCTACAGCTCTACAGCTGCTAACAAACCCCTGGCTGGCTGCAGAAGGACTGCACGTCACCAAACAAACTGTCTGCTGTGATCACCAGGATAGGGTTAACCCACCCGCACCCATGATGCACTGCACATGCAAATCAGCAGTCTACAGATGATCACAAGATGGGGTATGCACCCCCACAGCACCTCGGCCTGGTAGGGGGAATTGACCGTGTGTGTTACTGGCACAGAGTAGCTACACACCGTCACATTGTGATGAGTGCCAAGCTAACAGTAGCTTAACTACTGGCAAGGTCTCCCAAGATGGGCAGTGCCAGACCAAGAGAAGCCACCTATCTTGGCATCAGCAGAATGAGATGGTGTTGGTGGCAGAGGATAACACTTCTGTGACAATGCCAACACTAAACTTAAACTGCATGGAAGAAAGGCCTTCAATCTATTTCAGTATCTTGCCATAAAAACCCAATGGATAGTCACAACAAAACAAATTGCACTATAGTGCTGGAAGATGAGACCCCCAGGTCGTAAGGCACTCAACTAGGTACTGGAGAGGAGCTGAAGACTTTTCAGAGTAAAGCCAGCATTTATGATGTGGTTGGATCAAAGCCCTTGGGATGTCTGACTTCTGATGTAGCTGCACATGAAGTGAGTCAGAAACTGCAAAGATGTCTTACATATTGGGACATGGAATGTACGAAGCATGAACCGAGGGACATTGGAGGTGGTCGAGAATGAAATGGAATGTGTACAACTCGATCTGTTGGGTGTCAGCGAACTGAAATGGACAGGCATTGGGCACTTTGCATCTGATGATCACATGCTGTACTATGCTGGAAATGAAAGACAAAGAAGAAATGGTGTTGCATTTATAATTAAGAAAAAACTTGCAAGAACTGTAATAAAATGCAATGCAAGCAATACCTATCAACACAACTATAATTCATTCCTTCCATGCAATCCTTCCCAACTGATCCAGCTCCCTTCTCTGTATCTACCTATCTTACATGTTTGTATCTCCATAACTGGTAACCACTGCCTATCTACCATGTAAATAGTTAAATGTTAACCAACTTCCACCATACTCCGACATGTGTGGACAGTTTTATTTAAATAATTCAATGTAAATTAGTTTACAACACCGTTCTTTGTAATTGACATTTGTTTGATGTAAACCACCCCTGATCGTTGGAAGGGGCAGTATAGAAAAACTTTAACGAGTTTAGCTAACAAGTCAGTCACTGAACATTGCAACTGCTCAGTTAGCTAAAATGCTATCTGAGCAGATGAATATTCAATGCCAGTGGCTGGATATAACCCTGATATTGAATATCCAGGTCTAAATTAAAATGGCGATTGCCAGTCACTTTACTCGAGCTTGTTGCCACCATCGAATATAGGCCCCTATATTTCCAGCAGCAGAAATGCAAAAGTAAATTTACCTTCGAGATTCACTAATCTACAATGCTGAAGTATAGCAGGTTAGTGCCTCTGGTGGTATATTTTAATTTGGTAAAATAGTGCAACAACCAACTATTTTGAGTAATTACTAAAACCCTTAGGGCCTATATTCAGAAGCCCTTATCCAGATATCCATGGAGGATATCCAGATATGAGCATCAAGAGAAATATCCAGTGTCGCTAAACAAATAGTGATGCTGAATATCTCCGCAGACCACCTAGGGGGCAGCACTACAAGACCGGTGTCATTTTGAACAGAGCCAGAGATGAGGCAGGAGCGTGGGGGAAGCCCCTCTGTCCCCAATGTCTTTACCAGGGATGGTAAAGGTAAGGACTTTGTAACCTTTAGAGGTGTGGGAAGGCCTAAAGCCATTGTCTGACTGGCTAGTCTTGATGTTGGTGTTGGGCAGGGGAGAGAGGGGGATAACTTTCCTGACTGGCTAGCTGAGACATTGGTGTCAGCTAGTGGGAGTGCCCCGATTCCTCTCCCTGGACACTTTCCCAAAAGGCTTGGGAGCTGTTCCAGGTGGCGGGGAGGGGGGCAGGTGCTGGAGGGGGAAGGATGCCAGACCGATTACTATTGTTGGTGCCTAGGATCCATGGCACTGGTAAGTTTTAGATGTTGGGGTAGACATAGAGGGCCGAGGAACTATTGGGGGGAACAGAGAAAAAATGCTTACTTTGTCCTTCCCTTCCTCCTGCCCAAGATCTCATGCTCCCTGCATCCTCAAGTAGCACGAGACTACCTACATTGCCTGCCGCTGAAGGGATTGTGGATCACTACGATAAGTGCCCCCTGACCTCCACAGTATCTGCAAGGCTGGTACTGGACACTCCCCCTGCAGATACCACACACTTTTTGCAGTTATTGCATGAACGTTTTACATATAATGTGTGGTTGCTGCAAATGCACTTACCGTCCTTTAGTAAAAGATCCCCAATATGTTAGCTCGCGCTATCTGCCACATGCGTCCATAGGAATAACATGGGCACTGCAGCAGACTGCCTGCTAACGTTTAGCATAACATGACTGTTAGATTTGATCTAAGTCACATAGGAAATAGCTATTGCCAAGAAAAGCCTTACAGTTATTCGGGATGTGCTTCGTTAGAGCACAACTAGTTCATGAAAAATTGATTTAACACACATTAATCTCTGATTTAAAGGGTGTGCAATTGATTTGCACTTGTTAAAAAGTTCTAATGCACATCAACATTTTTTATTAAAACTATGCATGAAACAAACTAAAAAATGGCTGTAAATTTGGAAAAAGTCCAAAAAACCTGAAAATGAACCCATTTTTTTCTCCCTGTGCACTTCCATACAGCTATAGAATTCTCTTTGTACTCCTTGATTGTATCAGTGAATGAAAACAATGGCTGTGCTAAAGTTATTCATATTTCTACAGTGCATAAATGTCATGCTTCTGTGACTTCATGGTCTTTTTATTTTCTGATGGCTACATTTTATTGCATTGCAAAATAATGGCTAACAAAATCTTCAGAGTCTATCAAAATGCATTCTGTAATACATTTTCTTTTACATGTTGATTTGCAGTTTTTTTTGTTTTTTTTTTAATATGCAGTTTTATATTTTGTTTCAGAAGATATGCTAAATGTACATTACTAATTATTTCAGTCTTTTCATTGACTTCATAATTGCTGATTATAGAGGTACCCTTTAGTAGAAATCATATATATAATCATGTGCACTCTGTCCAAGGTGATGCTCGAAAGGGTCCAATGAATATCTGAATGACTGTGTGTGGCATTAATAGCGATAATAATAATGATAATAATAATAGTAATGGTTAGAACTTGACTCACAGAATTAAAACTAGTCCTGGACTGTGTCTTCCTATGAAGAATCCACTATATAATAATTATAATAATAATGTTTTTCTCTCAGGACCCTGTCTGTACTTTCTGAATGTTTTCTCTATATTTTTTACAAGTTTTTGACTGCAGCAAAGTGATTTCTGAAATTAGCATCTTTTAAATGACCTTTATTTATTTATTTGTGAGTCTATATACCGCTTTTTCATCATAATCAAGGTGGTATACATATAGCATTAACAAACTTGTAATTGTTTACATTAAAACAAAAAGTGATATTAACAATGAAGTAAAGCAAACATAACTAAACTCAAAAATTGTAAAACGTATTTATGTATTCATATAGGTGTTTGCTTGATGTAATTAAACATGTAATACAAATACAAACAGTCTTTAATAGGCTTATTTACAGGGGCAGTTGGGGGGTTGCATGAGTAGCATTGATTTAAGTATTCTTGGTGTAAAGATAGTTATATGAAGGCTTAGGAAAGTTGCTTTTGTTTTATAGTTTGGGATTGTTGGTGTTTATTTTTAGTTTCTTGTTCTGCTGACATTATGGGGGTGATTCTATATTCATTTTCACTTGTATGTGAGCACATTACACTTATAAACTGCCTGCTATAAAATTGCAACTGGTGCAAAGGTATGCACATATTTTACCAGTGCAAGCACAGAATATAAAATCTACTATTTGATGCACTTAGTTAAAAAAAACATAGGTTCGGACATTTATATCTTCTCAAGAACATTGTAAGTACAATGTCTGCCATTTATGTTAGTATTTTATAAAGACACATAAGTGCCTATCAGGCCCTTTTACTATGGTGTGGTAGGTTTTTACACTTTCAGAGCATTAGGAGCAAAAACTAGCACATGGTAAATGCAACCATACTAATGCATGCCCATCATGTACCTTGCATTTACTGCATTGAAAAGTCCCTTCCATGCATCAAGGTCATTCACAATTATTATGGATGGTGTTAAGTACTCCCTTGATAACTGTAACATTGACTGCACAATAACTAACTATCATGTGCAGTCCACACTCACTCTTGGCCCATAACCTAAATGATCAGTAGTAGTAGTAGAAGATGAACAGAGACCAAAATTACAGAATCTCATAATCTCTTGCAAGCAAACCATTACATTTCCTGGCCATAATCTGCAAATACTTTAGATCTCTCATGCTCAACTTTAGAAATGAGATACAGCTTCTGTCTTCTCACCGTTTTTACAAACTAAAGGAGTGCCCTAATATTGGATATTACCTTTTTCCCTGTCCTTAATTTTGAGCAACTTCTCTAAATGAGTGTTAGAAGAGTTGGGGAGAGCAATCACACTCATTAGTTATTTGTAGGAAGGTCTCTAAAGGAAGGAGTCATTTGCTTTTGAAAAAGCCAGAAGACAGATCCATGGAACTCCCTAATAAAACCTGACTGTTTGGCATAATAATATAGAGTTGAATGATACAATGAAAGGTTTAGCCCTATATTGGCAGGCAGGTAGTGTTAAATTGCTAACTATTGAATATGAGGTGGTTTGCTGTGTTGGGGCTGATGCTAATCATTTTAGTCTGGGGTTTAGTAATCTTCAGTATGAGACTGATGGGAAGAGTCACTTTAGCTTAAAGCAAATGTGAAGAATTGAGGGTCGAAGTCTGAATGAGCTGGTAGAGATAGGTTTTACCAATGATACCTCTCCAAGGATGTGCAGAATAGAACATCTGCTATGGGCAGTGTTGTATTGTTTTATCTGCTTATTTTCTCTTTGTTTGGAGTCTGAGGGGAGTTTTTCTTTTAGAGAAGAGGGAAGAGGGGTTTGGTTGGCATATAAGAGGTTATAAAAAGATCCCTGGTTTTCTAGATAGATAGATAGATAGTGTGATGTAGAAGCCCCTATAGAGCCCATGGAAATAGAAAGAAAGGAAAAGGTTACCTTTAAAATTGACAGTCAGCCAGCACACATAGCTCACTGTTTACAAGAGGAAGACAAACAGAGGGAGATAAGAGCTGAGCTGACACGCCCAAGCTCTGACGTAGCAGCAAGCCTGGAGCTTGATCACTCACACCTGTTCAGAAAGGCAGGGCCAAGCCTCAGGGAACAAAAATATAAATGCTGGTTGGGAGCAGAGAAGGGACAGTGAGGGCAACAAGAGAAGCAAGGAAGGAAGCCAGAGAGGGAGCAAGAGGAGAGAGCTCCTGAGAGACGTGGTTGGAGAGGCTCAGGAACCCTAGAGAATTGGAGACTGGGCAAAGAACCTACCTGCAGTTCTGGGAGAGAAGCTGGCAGACTAGAAGGTGAGAAGGCACAGCCTGTTGCCAGGAACCAGCCTGGGCAGAGAGAACAGGGAGCCCTTCAGTCCTTACCACCTGAGGAAAGGCTTCAGAGTTTACACAAGTGGAGACCCAGCACCAAAGCAGGGAGATTAAGAAGCTCTACCTGGAACAGAGAGCCAGGGGGTGGCTCTAGTCAGGAATTACAAATGGAGAGTCAGAGAGCATTTCCTTATAGCTGGAAGGAACTAGATGAGAGCCAGAGAAGAAGCTCCAAAGCCACAGGTATTTCAAACCCTTGCTGTCTAGAATTGTATACAGGGGAAACACCCGAGTTTGCAGAGGGAGGTTACTTTAAACACAGTAGTAACCGCTGGCAGCCAAGCTCAGTAAATCCTGAGCTCGAAGATATGCAGACTATAATGTTAATGACATAGCTGAAGTTCCAATGGATTGCACGCTTTGCTTAGCCGATGATATTGAGTCACTGTGTTAAGTCTTTGAGTCAAAGAGCTGTGAAACAGCAAAGGAAAAGAAGTTATTTTCCTTTGCCAGAAGAAGCTGTTTGGTTTTCCCGTTTTTGTTACTTGGAAAAGGCACAGCACGTTTGGAGCCAGAGTGTGAAAAGAAGCTACCTTATTTGTTGTAAATAATCCTCAAGCAAACACCTGGACACTTTCCTATTTTGTTCTACACTAAGTCCTAATGTGAGGGGAATAAATTTCTTGTCATTTTGCCTTAAACACTCGACTCATAAACTATTCCTTTATCAGAGGTCCAAAAAGGGACTACAACTCCCAAGAGGCTTTGCAAAAGCAGAAAGGTGTGGTCTCACTTTCTGATTAAAGGACATCATGGCAGACCAGCTCTCTTAGCCCTAGGCGGAAGGCTGGCCTCATGACAATAGATAGATAGATAGATAGATAGATAGATAGATAGATAGATAGATAGATATACACCATTTGTAGGCTGATCAACGCATTTTAGTGATGGGAGGAATTATGACTAAATGAGAAATATGGAATGCCTGAAGACTTAAAAATCTCATAAAATGGAAGAGATATCACACTTAAAGAAGCTACAGGTGGATATAGCATATTTACAGATGACACATTTGACAGGACAAAGAGCATCAAACTGAAAGGGCAATGGTTTTCTCACATTATTTCTTCCTTTAAATCTCATAAAAGAAAGGTGGACATTTTGATCTCAAAGCACTGCTCATTTTTGATTCATAGGGGTATGTTTACTAAACGATATTAAAGTCGCAGCGGTGGTATTATTGCACGATAAGTTAAGTTATCGCGTGATAATTATCGCACAATAACGTCACTTAGCGCGCGATAACGCGGCTGCGGCATTAAGGCACACTAATGCTGTGAAATCCGGCTCTGAAGGGTGGAGTAAGGCTTCCCAGAGGGCAGAGAGAAGGGGTCAATGGGCGGAGAGTGGGAGGGGAGAGGCTCCAGGCACACTAATGCTGTGAAATCTGGGTCTGAACACTAACGCCAGTGAAACCCTCGCGTTAAGGCACATTTGCAGGAAAGAGAAACCATTTCAGTCAGCAATGTACAGCAAAGCCAGGGAAACCCAGAAACATGATAGCAGTGATACATGTGCAGGAACCAAAAAGGAAAATAAACATAGAAAATGACCTGAACCACATTTAAAATCCCAATAACCAAGCTGGCAAAAAGTGATATTAAAGATAGACATAAAGCAACACCACTGACAAAGCTAAAAAAATAAGATATCATGTTTGGAAGGGTCTATTCTCTGTCTCCCTACAAAGTGAATGATCCCACATTGAAATAGTGCTGATCAGGGTTTATTCACGTCTATATTGGGCAGGTTTGTTATGGCGTGCACATGTGCAGTAACAGCAGAGTCGGCATATAGGAAAGAGCAACTGTACTGATGCTGTAAATGGGATATAGAGGGCTGCAGGTGGCACATGCTGTGGTCCAGCTGGGGCACAGTGCATGTTAGGCAGATGCCTAGGTGCCGAAACTGTTAAGCAGCAAGATATCAACTGACGAGGGTCCAACATGGGCATGAGTGTGTGTCCCACAGTGTCACAGGGGAGATTATCCAGCAGGTACCCCAAAGGGCACATAACATTGGCAGGCGGTGTGTGTGTGTGGGGGGGAGGGAAGCAATGTAGGCACCCCTACCCGAGAACCCACACCATAGGCAGCTGCCATACTGGATGGCCTGGGACTGCGCACCACCAGCACCACCAGCATAATGTCATGGCAGCATGGTGGCGGAGGGGTGCTGGTGGCGGAGAGGGCAGTGGCATCTGCCCACAGCAGACCATGGCCTAGCCCTGTTTAGGTGGGTACCGTGCACTGCAACAGACAGGGTCTGTCTGACGAACAGCCATGTTAGCCCCAGGGAATGAACTGTCTGTGTGGTGCAGTACACGCAGCCAGTGTGTTCAGGAACAGAAGGTCACAAGTTCAAGTCACAGCTGTGGCTCCTGCCAATTCAGTCCCCATATTTTACCCAGTACTAAACCGTGGTAATAAAGACAGAACCTTTATTGCAGATAACATAAAAATGCCTGAAACACCAATATTTTACCCTACAGAGCACAGACACCATAAACATGTGCAAAACATAGAGCGAGTTTCAAGTCTATTTATAACATGGTTTTATATTTATTACGTTTGTTTTTATTATTGTGTTGGTAATATGTTTTATTATTGTACCTCAGCCAATTTCAGCCCCTGAGGAAGTAATCACGAAACACGGCCTGTGTCGGGCCTGGCTGTTTTTTAAATTATTTTCAATAAACAATTCTTCCATTGCAATCCATGAATTGTACTGGGTTTGCACTGCGCCCAGGACTGGTGTGGTGGCCAGGGCTGCCAAAAGCCTCTATATTTGCACAATGCTGGCATAGGTGTGGGAGTGTGTGTCTGTCTATCCAGTGTGTTGTGGCTGCCTACACCTTACTCAGCCCACACTGCTTGCACTGTTTCCAGTGTTAGCCTGCCAATGTGCATAATGAGGAGCAAGGTACTGTGGATATAGCCCGGACAGAGTGGACTGGGCAGGATGCATCTGCACAGGGCATAGGGCAATGGACATTGCAGTGCCCGGCCACCAGCTGCATGGACAGGCTGGCCACAACATGTCCTGCTGGGAGGTCACTCTCACCCTGACTGGCAGTGACCATGGCATGGCTAGGTTCCCCCATTGTGCTATACCGTATTTTTCTCAAGTGATATTTTCGGGTTCTCTTTTCTGTGGCCCAATCATTGACTTATCTGCTTAGTGTGTGTGCTCACATCCCACTTTTGGGTGCATGCATCTCCTCCAGGAACATGTACTATGGACTAGCTAGCAGACTGTCAGCAGTTAGTATGTGTATGGCTGGAACACCTTGCAGGGTGCAGTGGCTGGAGAATGTCAGATAGTGGTGTGGGCAGCTGAGCATTTCCAGGCCTACTGTCTGTCTGCCATTGCCTTATGAATGCATACAGATCTGCATTGACTGCCCTGTAGGGTGCCTGTTCCCCAGCGGGACTGGGGTTGATGGTCCCCTCTACTACCACCATTGCAGGGATGTAGAATATGGATCTGTTGGTGGGAGAGCCTGTCCCCTACCCTGGGGCCCCAGAGGACAGATTGGGTGCTGCTACATAATCTGCCTATAGGTCCAAACACCCCCTTCACTTAAATCATGTGACCATGGCACCCACACAGGATATGCACTATTCTGGGTGCATCATAATCCACAAGGGTTAGACATGACTGGGAAATACAGATGGACACAGGTGTAACCTTGGTGCATCTGCAAAAACTATCTATCACACACTGGCACTGATGACAACCTGCAGCGTAGCCTATCTCACCTAACTCAGGTGCTGCAGACCTGGTGCTGGGCACCCCACCTCACCCTCAAGGTGAGCACAATACCCCCACAATGTGTCGGTCTGTAGCTACTCTGTGCAAGTAACACACACAGTCAGTTCCCCCTACCAGGCCGAGGTGCTGTGGGTGTACATACCCCATCTTGTGATCATCTGTAGACTGCTGATCTGCATGTACAGTGCATCATGAGTACGGGGGGGGGGGGGTGTTAACCCTATCCTGGTAACCACAGCAGACAGTTTGTGTGGTGACCTGCAGTCCTTCTGTAGCCAGCCAGGGGTCTGTTAGTAGCAATGGAGATATAGCCCACTGGTTTCTTCACTGCCTGTGGAGGCAGAGGTCATGGGTTTGATCCCACAGTGGTGTTACTTGATAGGGCTGTCTGAGGCATTTCCTTGTTTAATTTAAATTAGTGCTGCCAGCAAAAACAACCTCACAGTGCTGTAACCTTAAGGTGCCTCATAAGGCGCCCTATAAAGTGCTTTATAGGGCGCCCTATAGGGAACATTATAAGGTGCCTTTGCAGACAGTGCACTTTATATGTGCCCTCTGGAGTACCTTATAGGGTGCCTTATGCGTCAGCTTAGGTTACAGCACTGTGAGGGTGTGTTTTCTGGCAGCACTAATTTAAATTAAAAAAGAAAATTCCTCAGACAGCACTGATTTAAAGTAAAGAGTAATGCCTCAGACAGCCTTACTCATTAAGCCCACTGGTGATCAAACTCATGACCCCTGTTTCATCAGTCAATGTATTAACCAGTGTGTTACACCTCTCTTGCTGTGTTTTTTTGAGGTCAGCGTGCCTAATTAAGGTTAACGTGTGTTAACATGCCACAGCTCCCTCTATCGCGCGATAACGGACTTTATCGCACAATAACCCGAAATGCTACCTTAAGACCGGAACGCCCACTACCTTATATGGCATTCGTCACAGTAAGACTGCAACTAACGCCGGTAACATTAAGATGGTTTAATAAACATACCCCATAATTTTAAATGGGACTCCAAACAATTTGAAGATAACCTTCGTTAATATACATGCACCTTATGATAATGTTCACATCTTTTTAAAGTTCTTTTCACTGAGTTCAAGGGTTGGTGTAAAGGGAAGCTTTGTTTAGAGGTAGGAAGGGTGTTCAATTGTTCCCATTTATCTTCAGATAGATCCCAAGAGGTTTTACCAGATAAGCTGGGTGCTTAGATATTACAGCATGGTCTTTCAGAAATACAGTAGGATTCATGGGTTCATGATATACTTTACATCCAAAAGAGAGAGACTATACTCTAAAGCTCATAATTCATACTCTCAAATGATTTTGTGGATTATCTCCCAAGAATTACAAAGAGACCTTTGAATTCTCTTTTGATTCTTGATCATGTTATGGTGACTCGTGAGCCCAGTGATTTTACATGATGATCAGCTCCCTATTAAATGCAGCAAATACAGACAGTTCTTTGAGGACCTGTGAATGCTCTCTCAATTGAATGTGAGATGGGAAGAATTTCTTCATTTTTACTATACCCCTTCTACAGCATTTTTCAGTTCATGGGAAGTGGCTAAGGCCATACTAATGGGGCAT
Source organism: Ichthyophis bannanicus (assembly GCA_033557465.1). Lineage (NCBI taxonomy): Eukaryota > Metazoa > Chordata > Amphibia > Gymnophiona > Ichthyophiidae > Ichthyophis > Ichthyophis bannanicus. Next base: position 808,237,919 of record CM066031.1, read on the forward strand.
ATTATCTCCTTATCCAGGCTATTGAAGAAAACATCCCAAGCTAAAATTACTGTTTTATTTGCCGATCTGGTACACCTGGAAAAATTGCATAAAGTCACAATGATTCTAGACAGATCTTATTAGAGTTCCTGGGAAATGAATATTCTTTTGTTTTGTTTTTTTATTTATAAACATTTTTCATAACACGAGAAGAAAATACAAAAGCAATATTATGCATAATCCATAATCCATAACATTTTATCATAACTCAAGTCCACATCAAGGAGGTGCGCAGTATAAATTAGGAAATCCTCAAATTGGCTACTGGTGAAATAACTCCCTATCTCCATTAACAAAGTCAAGAGACAGGAAAATAAATTATAATCTCCAGGAACAAGCAGGAATGAGTCTTCACATATGGGTACGTCGGTACCGACGGAGTCTGCGCGGGAACGCTTCCCAGCGTCCAATCAAAAACGCTTTTGGAAGCATCCCACCACGCCTGCGTGCTGCCTTCCCGCCTTCCCAACTGCCTCTCCTCAGTTTTCGTTTTTCCGCGGAGCCAGCAGGATGTCCTCCTGTCACCGCAGAAAATTCTTCTTTTATTTTTTAGTTTTCTTGTGGTCGCGGCTGCCTTCCCCGACGCCACCGGTACCGCCGGTGTTTTTCTCTCCTTTTTTTCTTGTAAAATTTTCCTTTTTAAGGAATATTTTTTTTTCTTAGTGCCTCACGGTTTTCTTAGGCCTGCTAGGCCTACTCCCTTTCCTTTATGGAACCGCCAGTCACTATTCCCAAGAAATGTTCAAACTGCGGCGGTACAAAATCAACGTTAGACACCCCTAACTGGTGTCTGGCCAGTTTGGGTCCTGACCATTTTCCTCCGGAGTGTTCCTCCTGCAATAGTATTATTGAAAGAAGTCTTCAGCATCGGGCTTCCCTCGATACGCGGTCCCCATCCAGCTTCAGGGCACTGACCACTTCTTTTTCTACATGGAATCAGGTAACCCAAAAACAGTCTGTTAAGACTAGCCAGTCCTCGAGTGGTAGATCTCATGCACAGCATAGAGATGCCTCTGGCCTTGCCCTTGAGAACATACTGGTTTTAAAACCCCGGTGGGAGTCTTCGGCCTCCAAAGCCTGTGTGGGGTTTCAGGGTGTTCCTGAGGTTCACCCCTCACAGAACATACCTGTGCCATGCTCGGTGGTGGCATCCTCTTCAAGCGGTACCGATACCCCGGCATCGGCAATGGTGTTGGATGAAACATTCCTCACCAAGGATCGTTGTCTGGCGTCCTCGGTACCTACGGGACCGTTGGATACGCTCCAGGCCGACCCTCCAGTATCGGTATTGATCCCGGTACCGATACTAGTACTGACGTCGGTACCCTCCAGATGTGCTTCAATAGACTCGCTTCCTTCGATGCCGAGTCTGGAATCGATCTCCAGTCTGGAGGACTGGGTACCGACTCGCCTTGGTACCGACGCCAAACAGTACCGAAGGCACGGTTCCGATGATCCATGTCCGGCACTCTCGGTTTCTTCCATACCGATAGAGTTGTCACTGGCTGGCCTTCATCCACTGGTACCGGATACGGTGCCGAAGTCGGTACCGGTATCCACATTACCATGGCTGTCGGTGCCTTCCATGCTTCCCTCTTCAGGCTCGCTTCCCTCGATACCAAGTTTGGAATCGCTCCCTAGCATGGACAATATGCTACTGACTGTTGCTGGTCCCGACCCCCTGCGGTACCGGTGACTATTCTCTAGGGATCTCCACCATTCAAGATCTTATATTCCTATAAGGTTGGATAGATCCTCCGGTGCCAATGCTAGTTCTTCAGCAGATCTAGCCTGTCCAAAAGAATTTCCTTCTGGGGATTTTTCTTTTCAAGCTTTTCCCATGGATATGATGAGATCACTTGCCATTTCTATGCCTGGACAGGATCCTACACAAGGCAATGCGGAATCCCTGTATATTTCTGGGACAGCAAAGGATACCATCATGCTTCCTTTGCATCATTCCTTGCAGGATCTCCTTCTACGAATGTGGGAAGCTCCTTTAACGGTGCCCCCACCTTCTAGGACAACTGATCTTCTATATCAGGTGCCTCCCTCTCCAGGTTTTCAAAAGACTCAACTTCCTCATCATTCCATTGTTGTTGAATCAGCAATGAGGCAGGTGAAGAGTACTAAAAAACACTCTTCTTATCCGCCAGGTCGTGAGTCTAAGACTTTAGATGCCTTTGGACGCCAAACCTTCCAGGCATCCATGCTTTCAGCAAGAATTCTCTCATATATTTTCTATATGGGATTATCTCTTGATGAGGTCACAAAGAACTTACTATCTTTGACTCCTTTTCTTCAAGAGACTATAAGTGCAGACTATTCCTCTCTGGTTAGTCATGCTCAAAATATATCTAGGTTCCTTATTCGTGCTTCCCTGGACTCCTTTGAGTCTGTTAGCAGAACTTCTGCTATAGCTATAGGGGCACGGCGTAAAGCCTGGCTCCAGGCTTCAAACTTAGACAAATGGGCTCAAGAAAGACTGGGAAATACTCTTTGCACTGGAGAAAATCTCTTTAACAAGGAGTCTTTACTCCAGGTTGCTCAGTTAACCACTGACATTCCTGTTTCCAGAGGCTGTTCTATGCCTTCCTCTTTCCCAGTTGGTAGGACATGTCCTACCCAACTTTCTTCCTCTAGGGGGAAAAAGTTTTATTCTTCTTCTGCCCATCATTCAGATGATCCCAAACAAGGGAAACATCGCCCTAGCTTGAAGAAACCACAACCTCAACAAGGTCCACAAACCCAGCAGTTGCAGGGTTTTAAATAAGTCATTTTTCCCCTTGTGTTGCTGGTTACAGGGGCAGTCTACTTCTTTTTCCTGAAGTATCTGCACTAAATTTATCCTAACTTTTTCAAGATGTCTCTTCTTGAGACATTTTTTCCTTTACTCTACGAGTCTTCATGATGATCATGCCCTCACTTGACAGGTTTCTCTTCCTTTTCGGGAAAAGAGAAATGACAACTATTAATAAGACAGTTGTTTCCCTGTACTGGCATGTATCATCTTACCTTTCAGAGACTTCTTTCATAGTCAGTCTCCTTCACCTCTGTCTTACCTCCCTCTTGCTACAGCATCTGGTTTGTAAGAGTGGCTCTTTTACACTGGTAAGCCCCTATGGTCCACAGGGGGATTCTCCATCTAAGAGTTGTCTCCCCCTTTATTTCCTTAGGGCAGCTCATCAGACACTAGATAGTCCTACTATGTCTGTTGTCTCTTTTTTCAAATCTAAAAAAGATGGGAAAATAAATTTTTCGCCGCTGCCCTGGTAGTTGCTGCAGATACACTAATTCTTAGTGGTTAAGTCATTGGTTCTGTTCACCACACAACCAGGGCTTCTTCTCCACTAGCTATTCTTCTAGCCTCAGTGCTAAACCCCAAACAGGTTATCAACCTCGTTTGAGAAATCCTATTATCACAGACTGCTTGGTTAACTTCTATTCTTTGTCCTTGGCAGAATAGTTCTTACCCACTGGCTTTTAACAGCCAGTTTTTTCTTCTAACTAACCTGCAGCATGCTCTCTGCAACTCTACAGAGTAGCTTTGCACTATGGGCCCTTGCTAGAGAGCATCATATCTTGTCTAGCAGATAACCCCAGAGGGTTAGGAAGGGTTTCCCCAGTCATATTTTTCATGTCTGGTAGGTGTTCCCTACCCCTACCATCTCATCTAAAATCTCTTTTGAGACCTGAGGCTCAAGCCTTTTCTTCACGTGACAACCTAAAGAATGGCAAATTCCCTGGCTTGGTCCATATCCCCTTGGTCTTCTCGCCAGAGATCTTTTTTGTTTCAGTGGCAATTAAAGGACGCCTGATACCCATTTGCCCTTGTAGACAGGTCACTATGGTATCTTCCTCCAGTGACGTCCTCTATCCATTCTCCATACTGCGGTTCTGGAGAAATCTGGACTTGCTGCCTGCAGACTGAAGTTATTCTCTGCCTTTTTCCATGTAGGCCATCCTGGTTATTTAAGAGCTCAGATTCTGAAATGGATTTAGACTCTCTTTTGTCAGGGACTCTATTCCCCTGATTTTTTCAATCATAACCAGATATATACATATATACTCTATATGTGTATAACTTCAGGAATGTATGTATTGTCGTGAAGTACAGGGTTCAGAACCAATGGAGACAGAAGATTCACTACAAAGTGAAACCAGAACTGTCAGTGCTGAAACAAGCATGGAGGGTTGGCATGGAAACCCTAAACAAAGAACGTCACAGAGTGCTAGGGAACGCCCATCCCCTGAGCTAGCTCCTGCCTCATCAGGGAAGTGGGAACACCTGGGGGGAGGTGTGGCTCAGCACAACGGAGAAAGAAACTTAGATAAAAAGCCTTTAGTTAAATATAGGACAGAGAAGGAGAAGGAGAAAGACACGGATACAGTCTCAGACACGGAGACAGGAGGAAAAGGCAGCACAGCAAGCGTGGATAAAGCTGAAAGAAGGAGAAAAGTAGAGAAAGATAGATACTCCGAGGGCAGCCAAGGTCTGTGGCTGAGGGAAGGGAAAAGGGAAAGAAATCCCAATTCCACTCGGAGGAACTTCTCAGAGGAAGAGAGCTGGGGAAGACATTCAAGTCCAGTTCCCAGGGAGCAGTGCTCAACTACAAAAAGCACTGGGGATTTTTACTATCCAAAAAGCAGAGACGTTTATTCTGAGAACCAGAAAAGACAACCACGCTGTGCTCACAACAGACAGCCTGCAGGTAAAGCTTATTTCCCTGATACCAAGCTTTTATCAGAGGGGAGAGAAAAGTTTTACCAACCTTTTTGTAGCCAAGGGAGATTCCTGGGAGAAAGCAGTTCTAAAGGCAGACACAGAATTCCCTGTAGCCAAACAGAAGAGGGAAACGTGTATCCTTTTAATTACAGAGGGCTGTGTGCACAGGAAGCCAAACACCCAGACTCACAGAGCAGGTTGGGGGAAGGGAACCCTGTAATTGGAACGGAGAGGTTTGCATGGCAGGCAGAAGAACCCTCTCTAAGGGACCTTAAGGAAGAAGGTGATCTTATGCAGTGGGACCCTTATCAACCCCCTGAGTCCGAAGTGTTTATGGACTGCTCTTATATGGTGGCAGATAATGTGCAGTCCCTTTGTTAATAATACTGGATTTTGCTGAAGGAAGAAAAACAGCCAAAAGAAGTATTTTGGAGGGAAACTGTTTTATTCTTTTTGATTCCGTAACAGCTGAAGATAAGCATTATTTAAGTTGCCTATTTTGTTCACATCAGGAGTATGGTTTCTTTGTAAATATTCTTTGTTCATGGTCATCAACATCCAACCCCGGGAGGGGTAATAAATCCTAATTTAACCTGAACCACTCGTGCACAACTTGGACTCATTCTTACTACTGTAGGACTACATTACCCAGGAGGCCTTTCCAAACCTCCATTTAAAGTTCACAGTCTAAGAAACACAACTACCCACTTGCCTTGCCCATGCTAAATGCCTCTGGGAGGGTGAGTGGTGACAGTATATATCTATATATCTATATGTCTCTATAGAGATATATCTTTTAAGTAGATATGTATCCACATACTTATCTATCTGTCTGTTTGCATTCAGATATTCATACATTCCTATATGATCCTGACAGATGGGCACCACCCCTATCATTGCTGTACCAGCATACTTAGGGTTCTACACACATAACCACTTCCTGTGGTGATCAACAAACTTTTCTTACCATAACCTTTCAGGGTTAGGTACCCCTGAAGTTCTCCATGTACCCTTTTTTCTTTCCTTTCAGGAAAGACATTGGGGAACTTCAGCTTATCTAAAGCTTAGCGCTTCCTAAGTCTGTCCTTCATTTCTTATAAGATACAGGGGTTTTCCACACCCTTTCTCTCCTACATTGGCTGTTTCTACTGCCAATCCAGCAGGGTCAGACTCTTTTTTCTTTTGGTCCTAGGATTAGATTTTCTTGTACCAACACAGCTTAAGCTTTCTTAATGATACTTTCTGCGTCTTCCACTGAAGTCCTACCTCTCTTTTCCTACCCCAGTTTCTCCCTGGGGCTATTTCTTCACCCTGAGGGGTTCTGACCTCCACTTGTTTTTCTACTTTTCTTACCTCCACTTCTCAGTGAGGTACTCCTTGAGGTTTTCCAATGGTTCTTCTAACAGATCCATATCAACCTCAGTAGACTTGCAATGCCAACAAGGGAGGCCCATATCTCAATTTTTACCACTAGATCTCCCCTCTACAGGGTTCTTCTCTGTAGAGGTCCTGTTCTAGTTCAGCTGTTCCACAGCACCTTTTCTGTATTCAACTCCTACCCTCCATCCCCAGGATGCCTGAGGTTCTGGGGAGCAGCATGGCTCTTCTACATCCGCAACATGCTAGGACTCCCTCTGGGCATCTCAGCTTGGGAGTCCCCATATGTGAAGACTCATTCCTGCTTGTTCCTGGAGATAGCACAGTTACTTACCTGTAACAGGTGATCTCTGGGAACAGCAGGAATAAGTCTTCACAACCCACCCACCTCCCCTAGGAGTTGTATCTCTTTATCTATCTTTCCTTTCCTCTCTCTCTCTTTGTCTCAGCTTTAAAACTTAACTGAGGAGAGGCAGTTGGGAAGGCGGGAAGGCAGCACGCAGGTGTGGTGGGATGCTTCCAAAAGCGTTTTTGATTGGACACTGGGAAGCGTTCCCGCGCAGACTCCGTCGGTACCGACGTACCCATATGTGAAGACTTATTCCTGCTGTTCCCAGAGATCACCTGTTACAGGTAAGTAACGGTGCTTTATATACAAGACTTATCTAAGTCTTACCCTTAGATCTTACCCTTAAGAAATTCCAACAATTGTTCCACTTCAAAAAAAACCATACCGTTTACCCTGAAAAACTATAAGACATTTACATGAAAATTTCAAATAAAATAAAGCACCAAGAGCTAAAACACTTGGGTGGACCTCCAAAAAGGCCTTACGATGCCCTTGTGTAACTCTAGAAACATCTGGGAAGATCTGAATAGCTTGACCACCAAATTTCTCAGCCTTTTTTAAAAATAAGCTTGTAGAATTATATCCTTATCCATCTCTGATATAAAATTAATTAATAATGCAGCACTTGATGATATATCATTAGTAGCAGACTCCAAGAAATCTGAAATATCTAGGGTAGAGGAAGCTAAATGATCATATTGCGCTCCCACTTCCCTGTCCCCCTCTGGATCTCGGACTAATTTCCCCAAAGGCACATAATAAATTCTAGAAATACCAATTAATTCCACATCAGTAAATAATAACACTTCTTTAAGATATTTTTGAAAAAGTATAAGAGGGGAAAGATAATGAGTCCGAGGGAAATTCAACAAACGCAAATTTTTTTTTGAATGCAAAGAATTCTCCAATAACTCATCCTGACGATGGAGCATATGAGAGTCTTGAGAAAAAGTAGCCAACAGTCCTTGTTGAGAAATACTCTGAGTCTCCTGAGTTTCAGTCAATCTTTCCAAAGTTATCAATCTAGATTCATGATCTGATAATTTAACAACAGCTTCTTTGGAGAAATCTGAAAGATATATCGATAGACGGAAACTGGGCTGCACCGACCGAAGCAAACGAGATGGCAGAAGGGGAGGAGGAGGCAGTTTCCCCGAAGGGGAATCAATCTTTAGAAAAGAAGCAGGAAGGAGGGGCGGAGCCTGATGTCCAGCGGGTAAGACGCTTCGCGCTGAAGCTCCCGAGAGGCCTACTTAGAATCCTGACTTAATACCTATACAAACTTACTATATCGCTCCGGGCTGACCGGGGTACCTCGGGGGGGATGGCGGCCCATAAACCAGCGCGCTTGGACTTCGGGTCTCCTTCTTCTTCTCACGGAAAACGCTCCAAAACAGAGGTGTCCTCCCCACAGAAGATGGTTCCATTTCGGGAAAACCCCGAAATGCACCTGGAGATTTTAGAGGAAATACGCGGCGTGAAGGAATTGGTGCAGTCCAATGGAGAAGCGCTTAGAGCCCTGCGAGAAGACTTTGGAGTGCTCCAGGACCGACTTGAAAGTCTCTCATTACGGCAGGACAATATGGCGGGGGTCCTCGATTCGCACGCGGTGCGCTTGGGCACACTGGACAAGGCTGAGCGCCAGATACAGAATCTTCAAAAGGAGTTAGAAGATAGCAATAATCGAGCCCGTCGCAACAATGTGAGGCTCATTGGAATACCGGAGGGGGTGGAAGCGGGAGATATGAGAGAATTCCTGCTCAAAACTCTTCCCTCCTTGCTGAAGATCACTTTTCATAAAGAACTGGAAATCGATCGTGCACACCGTGTTCCTACCCACATGGCGCTCAACCGAACGACCCCCCGGCCTATTATCTTTCGCTTGCTACGATATCAACAAGTGGAACAAATCTTAAATGCTGCCCGGGCGAACCATCATTTGGAATTTGAAGGTCACAAAGTCTCCTTCTTCCCTGATTTGGCAAAGCCTACCGTTGACCGACGGAAGAAACTCCTTGCTTTTCGCCCTCGACTTCAACAGCTACAGGCTCGCTTTGGCCTGTTGTATCCCGCGAAGCTCCGAGTGACTCTCCATAACCAAACCAGGACATTCGAAGATCCTGATCTACTATCAACATTTTTAGACTCCAAAGAAGCAGAGCAGATGCGCTAATCCAACGACTTGGACTTTTATTTGCCGGCTCTGTCCGCCATTTTGAAGGGCCCGATGCGGCGGTCATAGTCAAGCACAGAGACTACCTGGACTTTCTTTCTTTCTTTCTATGATTTTTTGTTTTTTTTAGTCTCCTATCCCTCCATGATGTGTGCCTCGGTCGGATTCGGAGCACGCACAGTCCTACAGGTTATGTGTTATTTCAATTTCGGCCTTCTCTGGGGCTTCTCCCCGCAGACACATGGTCGCCAGTAATTTTTGGGGTTCTGCTTCTTCTCTACCGCGCTGCGGTTTTTCTTTTTTAATGTGGGGCGCTTCATTGTATTATCTAAGCTTATTTTCTTTTATGCCATATGTACAGCCAGATACAGTCAATATGAGGGACATTGTGAAATTATGTGCGCTATCATGCTCAGAATTTTTAACTTGTCTGAATGGCCTTATGTAAAATCTTATCACTCAACGTAAAGGGCATTAATAGTCCAATCAAAAGAAAGAAAATCCTTAGCTATCTTAGCCATGAGCATGCTGATTTAGCGTTTCTTCAGGAAACGCACTTAAACTCTGCTGAAACACTGAAACTCAATGTTAAGCCTTACATGGTGGCTGCCTATTCTCCCGCCGTTTCCAAACGGTGCGGGGTAGCCATTCTGGTTAAGAAATCTTTGCAAGCTACTGTAATTGATACTAGCGCTGACAAGGAGGGTAGATGGGCCCGAGTGCATCTTAAGGTTGGAGATAGTGAATTTACATGTATTTGCATTTATGCCCCGAATGTGGACAACCCTGCTTACTATGCAAGTATTGCGCAGTTGGCACAGGCCTCTGCCAATACTCCATTAATACTTGGTGGTGATTTTAATCAAGTGTTAGACCCTCTGATAGATAGACAGCCGCCTAGAACGAGTAGTCCACCCAAGAGTCTTGCTACCCTTACAGCTCTGATGCAAGATCTTGCGCTGGTAGATATATGGAGGCTGCTTCACCCCTCCGACTTAGAGTTCACTTTCTTTTCTGCCCCCCATCACTCCCAATCTAGAATAGATTTCTTTCTCATTTCCAAAGCACTGATTTCTCAAGTAGACACGACTAGGACTCATCCTCTCCATATTTCAGATCATGCTGCCATATCTTTATCATTACATGTCACTGCGCGGGACGATTCTCCCCGAGCTTGTTTTTTTGATAGATCCCTACTGGGTCAAAAAGATTTTCAGGTTGATATAAAGGCCGCTATCCAAGATTATTTTCATTTTAACTCACCCCATGACACAGCGAGCTGGGCTTGGTGGGAGGGTTTTAAAGCATCTATCCGCGCAACTATAACTAGCTATCAAATTCGGCAGGGGAAACAAAGAAAGCAGCATTTACTGATTCTAGAGCAGCAGATACAAGCTGGGGAGCGTCTCCTCACGTCCCGTACTGACCCATGTATTTTACTCCGTTTACAACGCTTGCGTTTTCAATACAATCAGCTTTTGTACACTGCTGCTGTTAAAAATATTGAATCACAACAAGGGCTATATTATCGGGAAAATAATCGTGCTGGCAAATTATTAGCAAATGCCCTAAAAGGTCAAAAAGAAGCCAAGCGTGTTACCGCCCTCCGTAATCCGTCGGGGGGGGGCTTGGTCACTAAAGATACCGAAATCTTAGAACTCTTTCGTTTTTTTATACTCGGCTTTATCAATCTGAATGTGATTTTGAGCCAGATGTATTTGAACGCTTACTTTCAGGGGTACAAAGACCGACCCTATCTGACGAAGATAGAGTGGCCTTGGACACACCATTTACTGTCTCAGAAATTCATTCTGCTATCAAGAAATGTGCCTCAGGTCGAGCCGCAGGCCCAGACGGTCTCCCTGCTGAATTCTACAAAACCTTTCATGCTGACTTAGCTCCAGTTTTGAAACTTTATTTTTCTGCTCTGGCCGAGGAGGGTTCTCCTTCTGGGTCCTTTTCAATGGCAAATGTAGTAGTTTTTGAGAAAGAGGGGAGAGAGACCCGCAACTAACAGCTAATTATCGTCCAATTTCCCTCCTAAACGCGGACTATAAAATATTTGCCACCATTCTCTCTACCCGGCTCTCTGATAGGATGCCTACCTTAATACACCCAGATCAATGCGGTTTCATTCCTGGTAGATCAACTGCTGACAATGCTCGGACTCTATGCCATGTACTGACTTCCGCAGTTAATCTTGATCGCCCATTTGTTGGCCTCTCACTTGATGCTGAGAAGGCCTTTGATCGCTTAGAGTGGCCCTTCCTGTTTGCAGTCCTCCGCTGGTACGGATTCGGGGAAGGTTTTCTCCGTTGTCTTCGCACCATGTACGCACAGCCTACAGCCAGTATATGTGCCAATGCTTTAAAGTCTCAGCCTTTTCCCCTTCAACGCGGCACTCGCCAGGGATGCCCACTGTCTCCACTTCTCTTCGATCTTGCACTCGAACCCTTGGCTTTACTAATCCGGCAATCGGAGGAGATTCATGGAGTCCCCTTCACCCATAGGGAAATCAAAATTTCAGCGTATGCTGATGACCTTATGCTTTTTGTCTCTATAGACTCAGTACCGGCTGTCCTAGAGCAAATTGGTAAATACTCACAACTGTCCGGTTATAAGATAAATTGGACCAAGTCGGTAGCCTTTCCATTAAATCCTTTGCTTCATCAGGCAGATATGCAACCCTTCCCCTTTTTATGGCAACCTCGCATGGTCAAATACCTTGGGGTTCACTATTGTTCTCCTTTGGAAGACACTATCTCCTTCAATGCCAAAGACTTAACCTCTAAAGTCCGGGCGCTTACTCACCGCTGGACTCCTTTAACACTTACCTGGTGGGGTCGATTAGAAACCATAAAAATGATGATTGTTCCGAAAGTGAATTATATCTTAGAAATGTTGCCCTGCCTCTTACCTCGACGTACATATAAAGATATAGAGGGCCTTCTGACTAGATACTTGTGGCAAAACAAGACACCTAGGATAGCGAAACATAAGCTGCAAGCAGATAAGGAAAATGGGGGTGTCAGATTCCCTGATTTCCTGAAGTATCATCAATCTTTTCTTCTCAAACAAGGCGCTCGTTGGCTGGAAGATCCAGTACCGAGTAGACCTGTGTGGCTAGACATAGAAGAGGACCTTTGCAAACCGATTCCTCTTACTTTTCTCCCTGGTATGACTCTCCCATCAGACTCCCACTTTCCACCAATGCTTTTAGACACCTTAGGTGCCTTTAATAATCTTATGCAATCTTTAGACTCCCGACTTTGTCCGTTAGACAAGCTCCCACTTTGGTACAATACTCGATTTCGAATACAAAATAAGCCGATGGCGTGGAGCCCCTGGTACACTAGGGGCATTTGGATTCCTAGTCAGTTGTTCCATGAAGGTCGCTGGAAAACTTTTAGTGAATTGCAAATTGAATTTGGTCTCCCAGCGAAACACTACTTTCAGTTGGTGCAACTTCAGCATTGCCTTCGGAGTGCTAAGGTGCTCCCGCCATCGGCCTCCCCTACACAAGGTTGGTTGGAGACTATCCGATCTATCGGTAGTTCACCGGGTGTAGCATCCAATTTTTACAAAACCTTATGTAATGCTATAACTAGAGATACCCCTATAGCGCAGAAAGCATGGGAGAGAGAATTGCATGTGACTTTGACCCCGGAGCAATGGAGCCTTGTCTGGAGTAGAGTGACACGGGTCTCCCGATCCGCCTCACTCACTCAGACACTCTTCTTTCTAGCCCACCGGTGTTTTTACACTCCTGACAGATTAGCCAAATGGAATACTACTCAGGGCAATAGTTGTTGGACATGTCATGCGGCCATTGGTTCACTACCTCATGTTATGTATGAATGTCCCGCACTACAGTATTACTGGCGTCGGGTCTGGGGTCGTATCCAATCTATTTTGCACTTTCAAGAGCCCCTTTCTTGGAGGATAGTGGGACTTCGCTCAGCTGCGGGGATCCCCTCTCTTCCAAAAACGGCTTACTTCCTTTTGGACTTTATGCTTGGCATTGCTATTTCCCTAATTACGAAATACTGGAAAAATAGCTCCCATCTGAGCCCCAATGAATGGTGGAATCATGTCTGTCTCTACAGTAAATATGAACAAATACCTCGTATGTTTGCTTCCCCCATTCAGACTCCTCATCATCGGTCTAAATGGAAGCTGCTCAATGACTATGTACATTCTGCTCAATGCTCTCATCTGACTGTCTAAATTTGTATATATCTTTGTCCCATGATTATTCTGTATCGCAGATACTCTTTTGATTGTTTTGATGTATAATCATTGTTGTTTGGAAGCGCTCACATGCTGACATAATCAGCTAGAGAAGAAGCGTGGGGGTGGGGGGTAATTGGGTTTACTTTTCTTTATTGTATACTTGTTTTGTCTCCTTTGGTGTGTTGTTTCTTTTGTTTGTTGCAAAATGAAAATAAAAGTTTAAAAAAAAAAGAAAAGAAGCAGGAAGTAAGACTGATCTGGATTCAACTTGCCTCACCTTTCCCGGTGAGGAGGTCAAAACAGAATCCTTGTTAACCTCTTTGCTGGGCGGAACTAAACCCACTTCAATAGGAGAGTAAACGGATGAAGAAGTACTCACAGTTGAAACATCTACAAACCCAACATTTGGCGACTGAGCAGGGGCCGTAACGAACATGGACATCCATCGGGCCCACAACTTTAACCGCCTTGGTCTGGGCAATTGGCAGGTATTTCTTCTTCCTTTTCCCCATAACAGGGGTACTCTCTGTGTGCCTCTGTGCGCCGAAGGGGTGCCAAAGCGGCGGGACCTGCGGTGGGACCAGTGGTAATATAGCCCTTCCAATGACTAGCACCAATCAGTGCAGTCCTTTGCAGGCACCAGAAACCAATGGAATGCAGGCAAGAACACACAGCAGGTAAAACGAGCACTTCCGGAAATGAATGTTCTAGGGACTGATAATATGACTCGTTGAATACAACTCACAAAACGTCAATTTTATAAATACTCAAATCAAATAAACTGCTGTTGTCTGCATATAATGATATGGAATGAATTTCCTTGGCCAATAATATGCCCAGAGAGTCTGCATGTTGTCTTTTAGAAATCGCAAATGGTTTGACTGCCAACTCAAACAGAAGATGTAAAAGGATGCACTCTTGTCTTGTGCCCCTCCATAACGGAAATTGAGGAAAAAGCCCACCATTAATTTGAACAATAGCAGGAAAAGCAGCATAAATCACAGCAATCCAATTACAAAAATTATATCAAAAACCAAAATATTGGAACACCGCTATTAAAAAGAACCACTCAATTTTATCAAAAGCTTTTTTGGCATCTAATGTTAACACTGTATATTGCATATAGGACTGTTGCACTGCGTAAAGTACATTACTAAGAAACCTGACATTATTTGCACTGTATCTACCTTTTAGAAATGCAGTTTGGTCAGGATGTATAAGTTAGAGGATATGATGTTCCAATCTAAAAAAATTCAACATTTTAGAAGAAATATTACGATCTATATTAAGAAGCGATCTAGGTCTATACATTACTTCAAGCTGACATACGTATCTTTGCCCTCTACTGGTATCACAGAGATTGTAGTCTTATAAAAAGAAGGTAGGTATGCATGACACTACAAGCTATCATTATAAAATTGTACCAAAAGCAGTGCAACCTGATATTCCATAGCTCTATTAAATTCTGCAGGTAAATAATCCTGGCCTGCAGCTTTATTGTTTATAAGACTAGCTAGTGCCCTGTAAACCTCTATGATATCAAAGGTCTGATCCATCCAGTCCTTCATTATGGGATCCAATTTTGGTAAATCTCTGGCTCTAGTCACTGCTCATCCCAAATGGTGTAACCTTCACCTGTGTGATATATATATATATATATATATATATATATATATATATATATATATATATATATATATATACGACCTTGTAAAATTCAGTAGTATAGGAAGCAGTCTGGTCAGACTTGTAAAGTCTCCCATAACACATTCATTTATGTAAAGGACCCAGAATAGACTGTCCCTAAATTATAAAATAATTTTGGCAGGTTTTCTGGTAATACAATATATTACCAAAGCTCTTTTTCATCCTCTTGAAAGATAGCTGTGTATGAGAAAAGGCAACTTCAGCAGAGTGTGGGAGTTCAAACTGTGGACACATTAAAGTAGTTGGGGATGTTGATCTCTAGGGACTTATTCCTGCTTTCCCTAAATTATATTAAGCTCTTGAATCATATTAAACACAATTTGCTTGCTTTGGAAGATCATGAAGTCTTCTAGCCAGATTTTGGGGTATGTTTACTAAACCATCTTAATGTTACCGGCGCTAGTTACAGTGTTTATGTGAAGAATGCCATATAAGATAGTGGGCATTCTGGCGGCAAGGTAACAAGACTTTGGGGTATGTTTACTAAAGGGCGCTATTTACGCTGCTGTCACGTTATCAGGCAATAAGGCACGTTATCGCGTGATAATGTGCACAATGTTATCGCGTGATAATGTGCGCACATTATCGCGTGATAATGTGCGCAAACGCTGAAGGCGGAGAAAGGCTCCCAGAGGGCAGAGAAAGGCTCCCGGAGGGCGGAGGAAGGCTCCCTAGGGGCGGACAGAGAGGGTCAATGGGTGGAGAGTGGGAGGGGAGAGGCTCCCTGCACACTAACTCTGTGGATTCTGGGTCTGAAAACTAACGCCAGTGAATCCCTGGCGTTAGAGCAGATTTAAAGGGAAGAGAAACCATTTACGTCAGCAATGTACAGCAAAGCCAGGGAAACCTAAAAAAAGTGATAAGTGTGATACATGTGCACGGAACAAAAGGGCAAATAAACATTGAAAAGGACCTGAACAAAATGGAAAAAAAAAAAACATAACCAAGCTGGCCAATAGTGATATTAATGGGAAACAGCAAAATACACTACCGAGAAAGCTCAAAAAAAAGATATTAATTGTGGAAGGGTCTATGCTCTGTCCCCATACAAGGTGAATGATGCAACAGTGAAATAGCGCTGATCAGGGTGTCCCCTTGTTATTGGACAGGTTTCCTATGGCATGCACATTTTCCACAACAGCAGGGTGGGCATGTCAGAATGGGCAACTGGACAGATGCTGGAAAAGGGGATACAGAGGGCTGCAGGCGGCACATGCTGTGGTACAGCTGGGCCACAGTGCGGACTAGGGTGATGCCCAGGTGGCCCATAGGAATGCTGAAACAGTAGAGCAGCCAGACAGCAATTGATGAGGGCACAACATGGGCATGAGTGTGTTTCCCACAGTGTCCCAGCAGGTACCCCCAAGGGCACAGAACTTTGGCAGGCGGTGCTGGGGAGAAGCGTGGACATCTATGCAGGCACCCTTACCCCAGAACCTGCACCATAGGCATCCGCCTACTGGCACACTGGATGGCCTGAGACTGCGCACCACCAGCACCACCAGCAGAAGGGCATGTCAGCATGGTGGCAGAGGGGTACTGGTGGTGGAGGGGGCAGTGGCAGCTGCCCACAACAGACCATGGCCTAGCCCTGTGTAGGTGGGTGCCATGCACTACAACAGACAAGCCCTGTCTGATGAACAGTCATGGTATCCCCAGGGAATGCATCATCCCTGTGGAAACATGGTGGTGCAGTGCACACAGCCAGTGTGTTCAGGAGCAGAAGGTCACAGGTTCAAGTCCCAGCTGTGGTTCCTGCCAACCCAGTCCCCATTTTTTACCCACTACTAAACCGTGGTAATAAAGAGGGAACCTTTATTGCCGATAACAGCAACATGCCTCAAACGCCTATATTTTACCCTACAGAGCACAGACACCATAGACATGTGCAATACCTAGAGCAGAGTTTCCCAAATGCAGTCCTGGTGGGCCAAACACCTTTCAGGTTTCATGCTGTCTCCAATAAAGATGCCTGTGCTACATTGTTATGCACCGCCCCCATGGTATGCAAATGTATCTCATGCATATTCATTAGAGACAGTATGAAAACCCGAACAGTCTTTGGCCCACCAGGACCGGAGTTGGGAACCTCTGCCCTAAAGCAGCGGCCAACAGGGGCAGAAACACCCGCTCCCACAGGCTCCACTATCCAAAGCCTCATGGAGGGTCAGGCTGTTGGGCCCTGCGTGCAGCAGCATCTCCCAATACTAGCACTTGCATACCTTAGCAGTGCTTACCACCCCTGGGAGTGACCCCAACCGTATTGCGCACCATAGCCATGCCTGCACTGTGCCCAGGACTGGTGTGGTGGCCAGGGCTGCCAAAAGCCTCTATATTTGCACAATGTTGGCATAGGTGTGGGAGTGTGTGTCTGTCTATCTCCAGTGTGTTGTGGCTGCCTACACCTTGCTTACACTGTTTCCAGTGTTAGCCTGCCAATGTGCATAATGAGGAGCAAGGTACCATGGGTATGGCCCGGACAGGACGGCCTGGGCAGGATGCATCTGCACAAGGCATAGGGCAATGGCTGGGACATTGTAGTGCCCGGCCACCACCTGCACGGGCAGGGTGACCACAGCATGTCCTGCTGGGAGGTCACTCTCACCCTGCCAGTAACACACACGGTCAGTTCCCCCTACCAGGTCGAGGTGCTGTGGGGGATCATACCCTATGTTGTGAGTGGAGGAGTGGCCTAGTGGTTGGGGCAAGGTACTTCAGGCCGGAAGGTCGGGGGTTCAAATCCCACTAGAGGACAGCAACCTTGGGCCGGAAGGACTGGGGTTTCTAGTCCCACAGGTGCTCCTTGTGGTCTTGGGCAAGCCACTTAACCCTCCATAGCCCATGTTCCCTGTAAAATAGTTATCTCCAAGTTATAATGCCCTGTTCAATGTAATTTCAGTTTGTTCAATGTAAACCGCCTTGATATCATGAAAAGCGGTATATAAGAAATGTTAAATAAATAAATAAATAAATAAATTATCTGTAGACTGCTGATCTGCATGTGCAGTGCATCATGGGTACGGGTGGGTTAACCCTATCCTGGTAACCACAGCAGTTTGCGCGGTTGCTTGCAGTCCCTCTGTAGCCAGCCAGGGGTGTGTTAGTAGCAATAGAGATGTAACTAATCATGCAATTAAAATTTTTCATACAGTTGTTTGTCTCCCCACTAATGATCGATAAGTAGGGCTGCTCTCTGATTTCATTGATAAAACCAATGTTTCTGAATGGATCATAGCACAGAAACTACTATTACCACCTTATTAAATGAGCTGCATCTAAACCCTGACTCCTACAAATCAACGATGATTATTTCTCCTGTTTTTTCAGCAGTCTTTGATGTCATTAATCACTCTCTGCTGCTCCGTCTTTCAGAAATTGGCATCAAGGTTTGCACATTAAAGTGGTTCTCATCCTTTCTTCAAAATTGCTCTTTTAGGGCTCATACTCGGTTCTCTGCTGATTCTATTCCATTGGCACTTCCGTGTGGTGTTCATCCAAGTCTCTATTCTGTCTTCTTGACTTTTCAAAATCTTCCTAGCCACTCCTGCTATTTTAGTCCAGGATCATGGAATCAGCTGCTTTTACCAATCAGATGATATCCTGTTTCATTATTCCTCTTCTAGCACTCCTTATCCTCATCCATTAAATACTTGCCTGGATTCCATGGCCTCTTAGTTATTCAATCATGGACTACAACTCAGCCTTTCCAAATCTCAGGTTCTATGAGTAATGAAAAATTATTTTACTTGCTGTGGACCCACTATTTTTGGTACTCCTGTTTTGCTTGTTCAATCCATGACACATTTAGGTATTATTTTTGATATACATCTTTTGTTTGACTTCCAGGTTGCTGCTACAGTTTGTCCATCTTTGTATGCTCTTCATCAGATCCATTCTATCAAACCCTGTCTATAGCAGCTTTATGGTCTAGTATTTTCCTGCTATTCTGCATCAGTGTGGTTTACATTGAACAAACTGAAATTACATTGAACAGGGCATTTTAACTTAGAGATAACTATTTTTACAGGGAACATGGGCTATGGAGGGTTAAGTGGCTTGCCCAAGACCACAAGGAGCACCTGTGGGACTAGAAATCCCAGTCCTTCCAGCCCAAGGTTGCTGTCCTCTAGTGGGATTTGAACACCCGACCTTCCGGCCTGAAGTACCTTGCCCCAACCACTAGGCCACTCCTCCACTCCACTCCACTCTGTAACTCAGTATACTGTGGCCTCTATAAGTCCCCTGTGAAGAAATTACAATTAGTACAAAATTAATGCAATCCGCCTTTTGGCAAGTGTATCAAAAATATGATCACATTTCTTGTCTATTTTATCAGAATCACTGGTTGCTCCTAATTTACCACTTTCGTTTCAAAATTCTCACACTTACTTATTACACAGGTCTTCCAATTTATTTATCTTCCCTTCTGATCCCTATGGGCCTAATATTCATTTGTCTGCGCATAGCCCTCCCTGCCAACCCCCAAACTGGAAATTCAATGTCACGGCAATGGCATTGAATATTCAGTGATTGCTGCCAAAGCCAGGAGCTTCTGAAGCTAACCATGCAGCAGCGATATTGGCTCCTTCCCGGTTAGCGATCTGTGCCTCCGCTCTGCCCCAGTACGCACCCAAGAAGTCCCGATGTTAACCGGGGCGCGCAGGGGACTTAGATGTGGATCTTAAACAGCACTGTCTGCATAGGTGCTGTTGAATGTCCCCCTCTATGCATTTATATGGTTTACTGGACTGTAAACCATGTACAGTCAAACCTCGGTTTTCATTATTAATCCGTTCTAAGAAGACTGACTAAAACCGAAACGTACGAAAACCGAAGCAATATTTCCCATAGGAAATAATGTAAATTCAATTAATCCGTTCCAGACACCCAGCTCCTGTCACTTCTCTCACCTGCCCGATCGTCCACAGGACAGCAAACACACAGATATTGTACTGTACGGCACTGCAACATCTCCTGCTTACATTGACAGCTACCCTGCTACCTCCGAGCCTGAGGGGGCGCTCCAGAGAACAGGCAGGCGGTGGAGAGATCGGGGCCTTCCTCTCTGTGCAATCCTTGGCTCTTGACTCTGACTCTTGCTCAGCTGACTTCAACACGCGATCGGTGAGTCCGGGGGGTAGTGCTGCCGGGACTGGGGAGGCACATGGAGGCTGGCAATTTGTCCACATTGCTGCCCTTGCCCATAGGAGGAGCAGCACCAGCCACTATTGGGACCATCAGCTGTTCAGTAACACAACGAAAACCGAGGCGATATCCGATAACCGAGACAACATCTCAGTCAGAAAAGACGTCGAAAACCGAAACGTACGAAAACCGGGGCCAACGAAAACCGAGGTTTGACTGTAAATGCCTTTTGAATATCAGGCACTTAGGGGTATGTTTACTAAACCGTCTTAATGTGCGCTCTGCGATGTTATCGTGCGATAAGGTACCTTATCACGCGATAATGGCGCTTTATCGGGCACATAGGTACCTTAGCGCGCGATAACGCGCACAGCGGCGCAAACGAATGCTGAAGGCGGAGGAAGGCTCCCCAGAGGCCAGAGAGAAGGGGTCAATGGGTAGAGAGTGGGAGGGGAGAGGCTCCCCACACACTAACGATGTGAAATCCGAGGCTCAAAACTAACGCCATTGAAACCCTGGCGTTAGAGCTGATTTAAAGGGAAAAGAAACCATTTCCGTCAGCAATGTACAGCAAAACCAGGGAAACCAATAAAAAGTGATAAGTGTGATACATGTGCACGGAACAAAAGGGCAAATAAACAGTGAAAATGACCGGAACAAAATTAAAAAAAAACATAACCAAGCTGGGCAATAGTGATATTAATAGGAAACAACACCCCCCCCCCCCCCCCCCGAGAAAGGTCCAAAAAAAAAGATATGAATATTGGAAGGGTCTATGCTCCGTCCCCATACAAGGTGAATGAGCCCACAGTGAAAGTGCGCAGAGCAGGGTTTTCCCTCTCCAGTGGGCAGGTGTCCTATGGCATGCGCATGTTCCGCAACAGCAGGGCGGGCTTGTCAAAACGGGCAACTGGACAGATGCTTGAAAAGGGGACACAGAGGGCTGCAGGCGGCACATGCTGTGGTGCAGCTGGGCCACAGTGCAGACTAGGGTGATGCCTAGGTGGCCCATAGGAATGCTGAAACAGTAGTGCAGCCAGACCGCAACTTATGAGGGCCCAACATGGGCATGAGTGTGCTTCCCACAGTGTCACAGGGGATAGTACCCAGCAGGTACCCCCAAGGGCACAGAACATTGGCAGGCGGTGCTGGGGGGAAGCGCGGACAGCTATGCAGGCACCCCTACCCCAGAACTCCCACCATAGGCAGCCGCCTACCCACACACTGGATGGCCTGAGACTGTGCTCCACCAGCACCACCAGCAGAAGGGCAAGTCAGCAGGGTGGCAGAGGGGTACTGGTGGGGGAGGGGGCAGTGGCAGCTGCCCAGAGCAGACCATGGCCTAGCCCTGTGTAGGTGGGTGCCATGCACTGCAACAGACAGCCTCTGTCTGACAAACAGTCATGGTATCTCCAGGGAATACTCTGCCTCTGTGGCAACAGTGTGGTGCAGGGCATCCAGCCACTGTGTTCAGGAGTGGAAGGTCACAGGTTCAAGTCCCCCCCTCCCCCCCTCTTAGGTTACAGCACATGAGGGTGTGTTGGCTGGCAGCAATAATTAAAATACAAATAAAATGCTTCAAGAAACAATACTTACATGTCAAAACTGATGCCTCAGCCAGCCTTATGCATTAGGCACACCAGGGGATTGAACTCATGACCCTTGTATCAGCAGTCAATGTATTAACCATTGTGCAATACCTCTGCCTCTGTGCCTACATGTCTGAGCACCTACTTAAGATTACCGCGCTTAGCTGCGCTTCGCCCAATAATGTGCACAGCAGCGCGCATTATCACGGGATAATCCCGTTTTGCTACTTTAAGACTGAAACACCCACTCCTTTTATGGCAGCCTGCACATTATCGCCGGGCGCACGTTAATATGGTTTAGTAAACATACCCCTTATTCTCCATCTCAGACACTTCAGTCTCAAAATTGCAATCTTTTACTCCTTCCCTCAGCTTCTCGTGCCCATCTTGAATCCGCACTTCATTCTGCCTTTTATTTTCTTGCACTGCATCTTTGGAATTCCCTCCCTGACTACATATGACTTCTCGCGTTGGAATTAGGGGTAGTGCCTGACCTCGGATACCACAGCTCTTAATTTGATGTCCTGTTTTTTCTTTTTCTTTAGTTGTTTTCATATTTCTTTCTACCTGTTATGTCCTTTGCTTTTATAGAATGAAGTACTTTCCCTTTCCATATTTTTAAAGTAAACTGCTTTGCTACTAACCTATGTATAAGGTGGTATATCTAATTTTTAACAAACCTAAACATGTCTATTCCAGTGGTACAGTGGCAAATGTGTGGAATGATTGCAGATTTTCTCTATATGTGGTACTGTTGTCCTCGTGTTAAAACTTTTTTAGGATTTAAACAGAAGAACTATTAGTAATATTACTAACATCTTTATCACAATTGAGATTTTTGACTACCTCCGATGGAAAGAGAAAACCGATTAAATGTTTACTTCTTGCAACCTGAGCTAACATAGTCAGATATTGGAAGCAAGATGCACCCCCAACTTCAAGGCAATGGATATATTTTCATTATGGAAAAATTATCATGTGAATTGTGCGATAAGGATTCTGCATTTTGGGGGATTTGAACTTTATTCTTTTAGTATATTCAGATACTGTAATATTAAACATGGTTCTGATTGATACTATGCTTATACTGTAAGGCCTCATCTAGTTTTCATAGGGGACAGATTATAATAGAAAACATTTTTTATGTTCCCCTTTACTGTGAGATGCCAGTGTTGCAAAGTTCTGGGCTTTATTATTGAGGAGGAGGAGACCTGTTGTGTGGTCAATGAGGGGAAGAGCGAGAAACGATAAGGGGAGCTTTTGCGAGCAAGATTTGTTTTTGTATATTGAACTTAGGATTAGAGAGCATTTCTCTCTTTATCTTTTTCTTGACTTAGATGCATGTTTTGTAAAGTGCACTCCTGTTTATCACATGCTAAAGTGTGCACTAAGTAGTTAGTGTGGGGCAGTGGTATAGGCTACTGTAGGCTAATACAGCCAGTGCGGTAGAAATTCCATGCTAAGTGCTTAGCATATGATGGGGCAAAGGGTGGATATTGACTGCACACTGCAGTTAGCACAGGGTTGATGAGTGTGCGCTCTCACTATTGCAGTTAGCGAGGGTGCACTTAATGTCACCTCAATAGGCGCAATCATTAATTTTGATTACAGGAGCGCAATAAGGTACTTCCCAATGTGGTAATAGCATGAAGATATGCTAGGGTCTCCCCAAGAGTTTGTGTGGGCCCATTTGCCTTCCCACACCAATTTTTGACTGTTAAAGCACACTGATGAATGGAACCTTGGTGCAGGTTAGTAAACTTGACCCCTAATGTTGCAATGCTTATACCTTTGACACTTGTGAAGATTCTGTATTATTTGAAAGCTGTACCAGTGGTTGATGTTAATAAAACTTAAAAAAAGGAAAGGAAATTATTTTGTTATTTTTCTTGAGAAATATGGGATTGTGATGAAACCTGGCTAAAATCTGTGGCCTTGATGATTGATGCTCCTTTGGAGCACTGTTGGAGAGAGGAGCTGCTCAATACTCTTCAAAGCATGGTGAAGGGGAAAAGGAAATGACTAACATCACGAGCCCAGTGGATCTCCATGGGAAGGTTACATCTTCCACTGATAAAATACAGTTTCATTGGTGAGTACAGATTCAGCTGCTCAGAGCTTCATTATTTCGGATGTCGTAACCCCACCCTTCTTGGCTTCTCCAACAGTAGGGGAGATTAGGAGACTCTCATTGATAAGGAAATTGTGCAATCGGCCTCTCCACCTACTCAAAGCCCTGTAGAGGAAATATCCATACCGTTAAGATCTGTTTTTTTCAGGGGCAAATATTCTTCCTATGCCTAAGCCAATTTGTTTTCCCCCTATTCAAAGTTCTATGTCTATTGCTTCTGTGCCACAAGAAATCACCTTAAAAGATATCTGGGATGTAGTAATATGTTCAGAAGTATCTCTTAGGGCTCTACGATGCAATTTTATGATTTTTTGTTGATACTGTAGCTAAGTTATCTGAACATAAATCTAAAATGTCAGTTGTGGACTATTTTACAAGCTGCTGGCTCTTTGATAAAAGAAAGCTTGGTGCTGCATCACCAACTGGAAGTGATGGAAAATGCCTCTAGGGCAAAACATGTATGTTTCTTTCTGAATTTTACCTGTGCCACCTTTGATATTATTTCAAGAATATTTGAAGGTGTTACAATCATATTCTGATTTAGATATGATTAAAGTTGTCAACATTTAGGGGCATGTTTACTAAACTGCGGTAATGTCATTTGCGTTAGGTTCCGCGGTAAAGGTACAGATGCCCAAATAAAGGCATGGGCAGGGCATCATTATGGCAAGCATGTCAGGTAACGCATGTTATAAGGCACATTATAAGGCACCTTATTAGGCACAGTACAAGGCACTGTGCCTAATAAGGTGCCTTGTAACGTGCCTTATTAGGAGCCTTATAACGCCTTATAAGGATTGCTGGCAACTGTGGTGAGGGTACCTTGGGCTGGCAGCACATATCTGCAAATATATGACTGTCACAGGCAAGCAAAATATCTGCCTTGGACAGGAGAGAACAACAAGGAATTGAACCAACGACCTCCACCTAGAAAGTCAGTGTACTAACCAGTAGGCTATACCTCTATGGCCTGCTGCACAGCAATGGCTGGGTACAGAAGGACTGCAGGTCACTGCACAAACCGTCTGCTCTATGTGCCAGGATAGGGTAACCCCACCAGCACCCATGATGCATTGCACATGCAGAACAGCAGCCTACAGCTGACCACCAAATGGGGTCTGCACCTCTCCGGTACTGCAGCGTGGTAAGACGGACTGACAGTTCATGATACTGGCACAGAGTAGCTACGGACCATGCCATTGTGCAGGTTCCGTGTTCACCATGAAGGATAGGATGGGCGCCCAGCACTAGGTCCTATTGCACATCTCCACCACCGCCAGTGTGTGATAGGTGCTCCCAGCAGTGCAATCAAAGGTGCATCTGTTCCAGCTGTGCTCTGCAGTCACATGTGGCCCTGTGGGACCAGACACCACCTCAATTAGTGTGTACCTGGTGCTAAGGTCTATTGGCTGTGGATGCAGAGCAATCTGTTAATGCTTTTGGGACTTTTAGGGAGTTTATAGCCGTGGATCTTCTTGCTCTATTTGGAGATGTGGTATGGACGAGGACAGTTATTGAATCAGAGGAGAGCTTGTTAATAGCTTTAAAAGTGAGTAACAAAGTCTTGAAAACGATTCTAGCCTGGATAGGTAGCCAATGTAACTGTATCAGCAAAGGTGTCACGTGGTCGCTTCTGGAGGCTCCATGGATGACCCTTGCTGCCACGTTCATGGCGAGCTGCAGCGGGTTCAAGGTGGATAGGGGCAGGCCTTGTAGGATGGCATTGGCGTAGTCAAAATGAGGTATGATCAACGCCTGGTATATAGTCCTGAAGTCATTTGGTTCCAGCATGGATCGTAAATGCCTAAGTGAGCGGATCTTGTAGTATACTGCTCTGACTGTGTTCCCTATGTGGGCTTTCATGTCCAGGCGTTGATCCAAGGTGACTCCCAGGTAGCGTATTGATGGTTTAGATTGTAACTCTGCTTCTTTTACTTTAAGGAATTGTGGTGGGGTGAAGTTAGGGTTCCTCGTAATGAAGAGTACTTCCGTTTTCTTATGTTGTATTCGGAGGTTTGGATTTGGATTGGATTTGGATTGGATTTCCTCATTTGATAGTTTGGATTTCCTCATTTGATAGTTTGGATTAATCAGATTTTTTTGGAAAGATGATATCCTATTCGTGCTATCTTATTGGTTACTTTTCAAACTGAAAATGAGAAAAATGCAATTCTTAAGCTTTTCTTTCAAAAGAAGACCAGTTCTTTTTATGGTCAATTAATTAACATGTTCTCTAATATCTCTAAAGCTGCTCAGTTTAAAAGGAGGGCTTTTCTAGCCTTGAAGCCTAGAGTTTTGGTGCTGGGAGCCACTTTCTTTCAAGTTTCCATGCAAGTACTTGGTGACATATTATGTAGTCTTAAAAGCTATACAATTGGAATCTTTCCTCCGGGGTACGGAAATACATTTCTTATATCTTGTTCTTAAGGCAGGCTTGTAATTTGGGTTCTTTAATACTGGCATTATTGCAGGAGTTTCACTTGGTTGTTGACTAATATATAAATTGTATTTAGTTTTTCCAGTCGCTCCATGTTCTCGGCTAGTAATTGTTTATTTTTTCAGATTATTTTTGCTTTTGATTATACTCTGAAGTTGGTGTACTTCCTATATAATTGCTTGTAATTATTTTGAATGTAATATGATATAAAAGTTCAATAAATTAAAAAAACAAAACAAACAAATGAAGGTTCACAGTCATATATAGTCCATCCTAATTTAAAAACTTGAAACAGAAGAAATAACAGCAGATGAATACCAATATGACCTAACCAGTCTGCCCATTCATAAGGGAGTATGTTTACTAAAGCACATTAGACTTGTGCAGCTAATGCGACAAAACCGTGCAGATAGCATGCAGATAGCATGCAGTTAGCTGTAAAAACCATGTGTTATCTGTTGGAGAGTGCACTGCATTTCCTCTGCAGATAATGCAACAACATTGTTGAGGGCACGCTGCAGCAGCATTGTTGATGCAGTTAACGCCAGCCATTAAGGTGGTGTCATGATCACCCATGTTATCTCCAGCTTTGTCGGTTATTACATGTTGAGTATTGTGATAAGGAAGCTTATCATAGCTCAGGAAGGAGCTATAGAAAAGGTGAAGTGACTCTGAACAAGCAACCTGTCAGTTCTGGTAGAAATAAGAAAACAGAATTTTCCCATAAAAGACTACCAGTCCCAGAATGCACCAGGTTTCCAACAGCCATTAGGGGAGCTGAAGTGGGGAAACATGTGTTCAATCAGGAGGGCTATGAGGTAATCCCTAAGCACTCATCTCAAAGGGCAGGGTCTGATTCAGCACAGCTGTGCTGTATTAGGGAGGAGCACTCATCTAAGCAGAATAAAGGTAGAGTTTATTCTACAGATGACCATCTTCATGATCCTCATTATCCTGAGAATCAGTTTGAGCTTGATCATCAGTTTCATCTGAAGGATCATCAGAAGCAGAAGCCAAACCGGACGGACAGAGAGGGAAAGAAACCCTTTGGAAGAAGGAAGAGAAAAGCCTTTGAGAGGTCTAGAAGAGTCCAGAGCAGTACGTATACTGGGAGGCATTCCAAGGGCCAGCATACACCATTGGACTGGGGAAAGCCAGAGGAATGGTGCTGCAGAGCTAGGAATCTCCAGACGGTACCTGTGAGAGAGACGGCTACACGTGGAAGGGACCCTAAGACCCGTGCCAGAAGGTATGTGAAGAGAGATCCAGTGTCCAGGGATCTGGATTGGAAGGCTGGACATAAGAACTGGACTACATACTGGCCAGGCTATATAGAGAAGAACTCTAACAGCAATGGAAGCTCAGGCATGAACACTGATCTATGCCCTAGCTATAACCTTGAAAGACAGCAGGGAAACAAGTATTCTCCTGAAAGTGCTCCATTGAGAGATTCATCTATGCCAATCCATGATATTGAACCCATGCTTGTTGAAGAAGGGGGAATGATTGCAGATGAAGAATGTGTTTATATGGACTGCTCTCTGTCTAAACTCCTTTGGTAACTTTCTGTTACAAAGTACAGCAACCATCACAAAGAAATACAAACTTGTTCTTTAATCTACTCAGAAAAGCTCCTGAAGCAGGATTTGCCCCACACAGTAGAAAGCAAGCCAGCTAAGGGGTTTCAGCTGGATAACTGCTAGCAATTGATCCTTACCTAATTGCTTGTGAGCTAGGAGAGAATCACTTCTGAATCTATGTGGGAAGATATAAGAAGTTAACCTGAAAAGAACAGTTTTTTTTTCTCTTTGTAGCTTTTGGTTTGTTGTTTGATACTTGCTAAGAGGATATTAGCTAAGCCTACAGAAAAAGACCAGTTTGTTATCAACCAGGTCTTTATTTCTTTTGCTTTGCTTGCCTGACAAGTTTAAAGGTTGTTTTCCTTATTTTGTTTTTTTCAAGTTTAACACTGAAAGCAAGTAACCTGATTTATGTGCTACCAAGCATATCTGTGTTGGGAGAAATAACCCCATAAATAAATATCTTATTGGCTTTAACACTTGAGCACAACTAAATTATTGTCAGCAGCTGTGTCTGGTGTGAATGAACTACATTGCCCACAATCCCTTGCAAATCATATAGATATATGCACTTGCCAAGACTGTGAAGATTCTCACCCAGGCAGCCGTCTGACAGTATGTCCACGGTAACTGCATGTTGCAGACATGCCCACTTTCCGCCTATATCCTATTTACCACCCTCTATTTGCCACCTTTCTTGTAAAGAAATATTTCCTCAGATTACTTCCAAGTCTATCCCCTTTCGACTTCATCATATGATCCTTCATTCCAGAGCTTCATTTCAACTGGAAGAAGGCTATCTTCTGTGCATTTATTACATGAACATATTTAAATGTTTCTATCATATAACCTTTCTCCGGCCTTTACTTTCAAAATATACATATTGGGGGTTATTCTGTGCCACATATAGCGGGGATGGCCCAATGGGATGTTAGACAGGGGTGGGAAAGGGACAGCACTTATACGGGGAAGTTATTCTACCTCCAAGGTGGAATAACTTTCTCGTATGTCATTTTGTGGTGGGCCTAGGGCATGCAATAGGCAGGGGGGGGGGGCTTGAAAGCAGTCCCTGCAGCCTGATCTTGACCTTTGGAGGCTGGATCTGGGGTCAAGCTGTGGGGAATGAGGTCCTGCAGTCTGGCAGCCAGCATTGTGGCTCTTCAATGGAGCTGCAGTGCCATGGCAACATGACACCATGGTGCCGCAGCCCCATTGAGGAGCCTTGACTGAGTTAGCCAGGGACAGTCCTGCACGTGCAGGACTATTCGTGATTCTGATTTTGTGGGGCTAGATGTGCCCTGCGGGATCAGAATCGTGATCTGCTCTGCTCGTCCAGTTCAGACCGGACATACAGAGGGGATTGACATCCAGGACAGAATCAGGCCCATTGAGATTTTTAAGTCTAATCTCGTATGCCTTCTGATTAATTATTACAATAAAAAAACACAAAACTTTAAATTCCAAAGTCAACACAAACATTGATGTTACCTTAGCCAAACTAAAAGACAGGTGGAGGCAGATTCCACAAAATCTACATAGGGCCCATGGACACATTTACATTGGAAATGGGCACTATTCCATTCCAATTTTCATCCGCGAGTATAGACGCGCCTCTGTTTGTGGAATCAGCACGTAGATGTGTCCGGCATGGCATGTCCAACATGCTGTTCAGCCAGTCTATGCATTTATCCAGCACGAGGCATGCACATGGGTGCAGGCACAGGCTATAGAGTGAATTGGAGAAACCCACCCATGCTAATATTACGGGACACAGGTAAACAATGCAATTATTTTGGATGTCCCTGTGCTCACCGTCTTCTGGAAAGTTGCACTTTTCCAATCCTGCCCATCTCCACGATATACATGTGGACACATCCAATGGCCACGTCTCCTCAGTTAAAACGTGCATCTCCTAAGTTGCTCTTATCACTGATAGTGTTGTGCTGTTGCAAACTAGATATAAATACTGATGATACATAAATGCGTATGCAAAATAGACTATACTATAACATGTTCCTTAATATTCCTTCTATTCTCCACATTGGAAGTGTTACTATTGTTCACTCACATTGAAATTCCTGTGACACATTTTGGCTCAAATGTTAAATGTTAATACTTAGACCTACTATGTTTGACTTTTGTCTACCCACTTTGAAGTTACATGTAATTTTATTTGGTTTAAATATTAAATATTAATTATGACCTATCATGTTCCATGTAATGTTATGCTTGTTACATGTACACTGTTGTGACTAGTTTATACAGCGGTATAAAAAAAAGTCGCTAAATAAATATATAGTAGTCTCTTTCATGCTCAGAACACTGCAAAATAATCTCAGTGTATTCTAAGATATAATAAGACCAAGTAGATATTAACATGTTTGTCATGACATACCTTGCATCAAGACATACATGACAATGACAATGGTTATCACTAAAAACAATCTTTAAAACCTCGCAAAAACCTAAACTAACTTTGCACTTCTCCAGAGGATGTATTGTATTGCTGAGCGACATGACTACAGTATGTTTTTCTAATGCCTATGGCTCTCTGGCTGTGGCATCTGCTTCCCACAAATCTGGGTACTGGCGTTTCTCACAGCAGCTCCCTACATATGGCTATACCTGTCCACGCAATGTCCATTCTCTGTCCTGGCTTATGTTGGTCTGTATACATCTGCTATCTGTGGGGCAACCCTGCCTGCCTTTCCACAGTTTGCTTTGTGGCACTGCTCTCCTGTCAGGCCTGGGTGGGCATGGGAGGGGGGATTCCTGTGCCATCATACCAAATAGCCAGCCTCCAGATATATCGCTACTCTCACAGCTTGCATAGATCCTGGATTGGGTAAGGATGTAGGCCATATGGCACAATCTGGCGAATATTGGCATAACAGCTCTCAGGTCTCTCAGGGCCTGGCACAACTGTTGTATGCCTACCATATCATAGTGGCACCTAGTGGCACTGTGGTCATCCTTAAGATTCAGGTACTGGCCAGGAATTCATGTCCCCCCTGAATTGCAGATCAGCACACCAGATCCACCTGTGCAACAATCAAACCACACACACACACACACACTCTCGCTTGAAGGGATGCATTGTAGAGCACAGCAGAAAATTTTCTAAGTACCGGCCTTATTCCACATCCCTAGCAGGAATAACAGGCATGTCTGTGTGAAAGTTGGAAAACATACACTGACCATTCCTGAATACGTTATAGAAGTCTCCGTGGCAAACCAAACCCAGTTCCACCCCTCCCAGGGACGTTCTGACATCCCTGTGCAAGTGAGATAAATGTACATGAGCGCCATGTACAGGAATACATCGGTAGATGTTTTGGGCACATAAACATCCCCTGCACATGTACAAACTCTTTTTAGAGCTCTAGAATGAGTCCCATAGTGGAACTAGCAGCAATCAGACCAAAAGATAAAATATTGTATATCTCTTTAAGAAAGCCAGCTGTCAAAAGCAGAAAGACATGTAAATGAACTGCTCTGCCAAAGTCAAATTAGTACTTACAAAAGCAGCATGAAAACCTTAAATACAAAAAGAGCATTCAAAACCATATTGAAAAGTAAAAGCACTCTTACTTTAATTTTTCCTCCATTATTAAAGGCTGCCTGAGACAAAAAAACGTTTTTCTGTGCAACCCAGCTCAGCCATGGCTTGGAGCATGCACTGCATTGTGGCATATCTGCTTGCGTTGTTTCCTTAAATCCAGGTTTTCTTACCAGGTTTAGCTGAGCTTGGAATTTCATTGAAACAATTTCAAAGTAAAAGGCAGCCATTTCAAAAATTAAATTGGTTATTTGATTTTTGAAAACACTGCTTTCTAATTTGAAATTGTTATAACTTTTATGCGGGCACCATACAAATATATCTCCATTTGTGTTTGTTTGATCAATTTTCTTGGCAATTTTGAAAAAGGTTCTGAATCCCTCAAAAAAAATCCTGTGTTTGAATAAAGAAAACTGAACTGATTTGGTTAAACTGATTATTGTACAGACCGAAGGCAGATCCTGTGATTTCTAATATTTCAAGTCTATGGTATTTAATCTCTGCTTAAGGCAGCAAAAAAAAAAAAAAAATGCAACATGTGCCTTTGAGTCAGTCCTGACTCCTGGTGACCCAGAAGCTCCTGGGTTTTCTTGTCAGTGTCACTGGAAGTACATTGCCAGGCCTTTCTTCTGAGGCAATGGAAGGTTAAGTGACTTGCCCAAGGCCACAAGGAAGGCTGGTGGGAATTGAACCCTGGTGGCTTGGTGATCAAGCCAGTGTTCTAACCACTAGGCTACTCCTCCACTCCAGTCACTTGAAAAAAGTTTGTTACAACTCTGGAAAAAAACACAATATAAGTACTATAAGAGGGAGAGGAGTGAATGAATAAGATTAATCAGGGATACATATTTTTATATTTTATTTTCTTTAGTAACCGAGGTAGATCGGACCCGGTGCTCCTGGCCCCTCTAACCATCCCCCCCTTCCTCCCCTCCCCCACCTTTAATTCCTCCCTTCTTTTACCCACAAAATACACACATACAACCGCTCTTGGGAAAACAACTGGTCGCAGCTTTATTAACTTCTATAAAATACCGAACATTACAGTCCAAGAATAATCCTCTTAACAATCCAAACAGCGGAACAATAGCTCACTAGCCATGCTATTAGCAAGGTGACCCCGCCTCCACTTCTGCCGCGGTCATGCCAACGGCAATCTTCCTAATCCCCTTTCCCCGACCTCGCCATGTAATTAGCAAAAGTCGGCCAGGGGTTGTCCGGGTCAGGGGCACCCCGCCCCCGACCCAAGTATAGCCTAAGGCTCCCCCCGGAAACCTCCGGGATCTCACCACCGGCACAGGGGACATTAATGCATGGTCGAGGGCCCCTGGCCCCGGCCCAAGTAAAGCCCAAGACTCCAGACCATGGAAACCTCCAGGATCCCGCCACCGGCATAGTGACATTAATGTCCCTATGCTGCCCCCCCCCAACGAAGCTACGACCAGAGAGCCTCCCACTGAAGCACACATTCCACTGCCAGTCATTGATGAGCAACTCAACCCCCCTTGGGTATAAGCGCCCCCCCCCCCATACAACCCAGCCCAATCGCTTTCAACCCACAAATGCATGATTAGATAACCTCCTTGTTCACAGACCCCCACAGCCGCACTGCCGTTTACATATTTACCTTTTTTTTTTAATATATCGGCAGTTAGCAGGCCTTGGTATTATTTCCAATCACATCAACCCCCCCCCCCCCCGCCTTAGAACCTTCACAGAAGCACAGCAAGATCCCTCTTTATCGCTCTTAGCACCTGCATGTCGATCCCTGACCAGGTCGTTGCCCCCAACGTAACAATTATAATGCAGGCCTGCTCCTTAAATGCTCATAGCATCCGAGCAATGGCATTAGATGCAGCCAACAGATACCGCGCTCGCTTCACCCTAAAACAGACACCGCAGCCAGATCCAGATCCCTATGAGTCCCCACCGGCCGTACCATTTCTTGCTGACCAGTCCTATAACAAAGGAATGACCCATCATCCCACCGACCCCTGGGCTGCATATCAGATCTGACAAGCAAACCGGTTAGTATCTATCAATTGCTTGCCCCCTCACCCTCTCGAAGCCGAACTTAGCCGAAATGCCATAAAACGCCATCTGCCGATGCATGTATCTCTTGTTCCGGCAACCCCGCCACGACCACTCTGGTCACCGCCCCCACACTGTGTGCTGCAAACTGATTTGTACCTTCCCCTACGCGCCGCCGCATCCTCCACCACGCAGCTGATACTGACAACACGTCAATAGTCATGCATCCTCATGCCTGAAGATTCCCCCCCTCCCGCTCAGGGTGTACCAGCACATAGACTTACAGGGCGTCCACCAGGCCTGATACGAATCCTACAATCCCATTAAGACCTCCCAAAACCCTTCCCTTACTGGTCTGTCTTTGATTTAGCTCGAAGGACCCGTAACCGCCCTTTTGCAGCCCATAGCTACTGTTGCTGTATACCCCTCCCACTCCAGAGTCACTGGATTTTGCTACTAACCCACCAATACATAACGTGCCGACATGTACCAGGCATCACCGCCCGGAATAGGGAGGCTTCATACCGTGACATCGCCCCTCGGGTAAGTTAGCACCGAGCCTCACCAGTAACCCATGTGTAATCGACCACCTAGAGTCGAAAGGCACTGACCTCTAACACTTCACAACTGTAGCTATTAGTAATTTCAGCATCTCTCTTGGCCAATGCTCCATAATGATCTCTGGGACCACGCATCCTTCCCTGTCCGCTTCTGGAGCCAAAGTTTGGAAAGAGCGTCCACAAACCCATGAGTACCTACTGGGTTATGCCGGGACTTTTCCTACACTTCAGACTCACACATGCTAATACCACTTCCTTCCTTAAGGCTGCCAACTGAATACAATGTGTAGTGCTAGTATCGTTACGCTGACCACTGCTGCATTGTCACTCCCCCCCCCCAACTGCCCTGCAGTTGTGACGCTTATCAAGCCAAAATTCTAATGCCACTACCATGGGAAACAATTCCAGGAGGCTATGTTACTAGTTAGGCTGTATTCGTGCCAACACAATAAACACGGTCGCACACAACAGAGGGAATTTGATTGACCACAAACAAAAAATATATCTATAGCCCTCCAACCGTGCCAAGAGATACTATAAATTCATTACTTCCTGCTATTATGTGCTAAGACCTAATGGTAGTCGTAATGAGCTTAACTAAACCGGGGTCTCAGACAATTGCAACAACAATCCGAAACTTGTTTTCATAGTTTCTTAAAGCGTATGTTGCATTTTTGCATCAATGACCTCTCCGGTTATTAATTGATTGTTAAAACAAACATAAGTGCAGGATAGTCTAAATGTCTCTTGGGCACTATTCAAAAATTGACTTTTACTAATGATATTGCAACTTATTCTTTACTGAGATTTTCAAGAAATTTTTCTTATCTCTATAGCTTGTTTTTCGCTGAAGTTGTTAGAAGTTTTGAACTTGTTCTTTTTTGAGATTTTCAAAAGTTCAGCTTATCTTTTTAACTCAAATGTAAATGCTTATCTGGAAAGTAGAGCAACGAACTACCCCGATGCCACCGTTCAGGTACCGGTTTGCGTTTAGACTTTTCCTCAGGGGGAGCTGTTAGTTCGTAATGTCGTGCTATCTGAAAATACAAACAAGAGAGTTATAAAAACAAAACGAGCTCAAGAAAAATCTCAGTCCAGTTCTTATTGCCAAAAAACGTCTCAAGGCAGGATAATCCTTATCGACACTCTTACCCTCAGTTCTTTTTGCCAGATATCATGAATCAATGTGTGCTGTCATGGCTGCCTGCTAGCCTACCGGCTTCCCTTCAGACGCCGCGCACGCGGGTCACGACTGAATCTGGAAGTTAAATAGCTACTCACAGGTGTAGAGAAAAAAAAAATTCCCTACCTGGATTACTCAGCGCTTTAATTCAAATTTAAATACAAGCTCCCCATTCGATCATGTTATTCAAACCGTGTGGAATGACAGATTGAAGTCTGTAGATCCACATTTGCCGGTAGCGCAAAGGGGAGAATCTGGTCACAGGAAATGTGGTAGTTGCAATATCTGTTCTATATCTGAGCAAATTACCAGTTTTGAATACCGTGGTAGAGTTTATGAACTACGAGACTCCACTTCGTGTGGTTCTGACCACGTAGTTTACGGGATCAGGTGTCCATGCGGCTTGCTATATGTCGGTAAGACCATCAGACCATTCTGAGTCCACCTGAATGAACACCGAAGCAGATTAAAGTGTCATGTTTTGGAGGCCCCCCTAGTCGTACTCTGTCTACAACACGATCATACTTTTGAGGATCTAAGATGTTTCGGTATCGAACTAGTGACAGTCGGGAGAGGGAGTAAATCTAAAGCAAAAACCTTACTCATTCAGGAACAAATGTGGATCTACAGACTTCAATCTGTCATTCCACACGGTTTGAATAACATGATTGAATGGGGAGCTTGTATTTAAATTTGAATTAAAGCGCTGAGTAATCCAGGTAGGGAATTGTTTTTTTCTCTACACCTGTGAGTAGCTATTTAACTTCCAGATTCAGTCATGACCCGCATGCGCGGCGTCTGAAGGGAAGCCGGTAGGCTAGCAGGCAGCCATGAGAGCACACATTGATTCATGATATCTGGCAAAAAGAACGGAGGGTAAGAGTGTCGATAAGGATTATCCTGCCTTGAGACATTTTTTGGCAATAAGAACTGGACTGAGATTTTTCTTGAGCTCGTTTTGTTTTTATAACTCTCTTGTTTGTATTTTCAGATAGCATGACATTACGAACTAACAGCTCCCCCTGAGGAAAAGTTGAAATGCAAACCGGTACCTGAACAGTGGCGTCGGGGTAGTTCGTTGCTCTACTTTCCAGATAAGCATTTACATTTGAGTTAAAAAGATAAGCTGAACTTTTGAAAATCTCAAAAAAGAACAAGTTCAAAACTTCTAACAACTTCAGTGAAAAACAAGCTATAGAGATAAGAAAAATTTCTTGAAAATCTCAGTAAAGAATAAGTTGCAATATCATTAGTAAAAGTCAATTTTTGAATAGTGCCCAAGAGACATTTAGACTATCTTGCTCTTATGTTTGTTTTAACAATCAATTAATAACCGGAGAGGTCACTGATGCAAAAATGCAACATACATTTAAGAAACTATGAAAACAAGTTTCGGATTGTTGCACTTGTCTGAGACCCCGGTTTAGTTAAGCTCATTACGACTACCATTAGTTCTTAGCACATAATGGCAGGAAGTAATGAATTTATAGTATCTCTTGGCACGGTTGGAGGGCTATAGATATATTTTTTGTTTGTATTCGTGCCAAGCCTGCAGCCAGCTGTCCGCATGCCACGTTCCCTGGAAATAATTCCCGCACCCTTAGACTGGCGATCTCGGCCTCCGCAATCACAGAAGTCCCATTAACTTCTTTCACAAAGACATCCCGGATCCAACTGACGCAGAAACCCCGCCCGTCAGGGAGCCTGCATTTATTTATTTATTTATTTATTTATTTTCAACGTTAATTTAGATGCAGCAAACATGTGAGCTACCAAAACCCGAAATCTCAACACCCCATCCAGAGGGAGACGAGCCACCCTTTTCACGGAAGCCAATTCCACCACCCCCAAGGTAACCCACCTCACTGGGCCCTCTGTCTTCCCACCGCCCACAGCATACCTAGTTTGTGCTACAATTCCATCACGCATCCTAATAGCTCCCGATACCCCACTGATTGCGTTGTTCCCACGAACAACTTATCTAACTCCTGAACAACATTCTCACAGCCTACCTTCCACCTTAACACCCCTTGATGGAAAGTACTAGATATTTCAAAGTATGCACCAGAAACTGAGCCACCCATAGGCATGTCTTTATCGAAATAAGGTCCAGCATTCCAGCAGCAACCAAATTATTGAAAAGCCGACCGGTGTACTGGCCACAACGGAAAGCTGAATTCATATCCCGGTTCACAATCGCTGCCCTGTGACCCGGTTTTTTGACCAATTCCACCGCCCACTCAAACAAAGCGTAACGCACCGTACCCCACTCCCACGGGATGATCATCCCCTGTGTTCCCTATGTAAATGACAAGTAATGAATCTGCTGGAACTTCCGTGGTTTTTTTTTTGATACCCATAACAGGTGGGAACCACAATTCAGTCTAAAATCAGCTCTATCTCCGAGTTATCCCTGACCATGTGTGGAAAGCGCCACACCAAAGGCAAATTTTGTGCCTTGGACGCTACCATATTTCCGTGTACCGGTATAAACCAACCCTCCTGGAACCCACCCTTAATACCTCCTCATCTCACCACTTCAGGTATTGCCAAAGCCAAATCCTTGAGGCCTCTAACCAAAATGGGGTAGGGGACCGGCTGCCCACATCATTATTGCACGGGGGCCGGCACTGAGGCCCGCAGGGCCCCTATCCCCAACATTTGCTGCCGATTGTCCTCCCCTACAGACGGAACACTCAATGTCGAAATTTGCAGTCGAGGAACGGCAAGAGGACTTGTTAAAACTTCCTGCACAAATCACCTGCCCCACTTCCTCCGATTAGATGTGGCCCAGCAGCTCCTGCCTGAAGGCACGACCCCTGCATTGTCCACCGTCCCTCCTTTAGCCCCCACCTGATCACGCAGTACATACCCTGACTGACATTTGCTCCAGCCCCAGGTTAATCCTGTGTGCTCCTCGACAATAATTTGTTCTCATCCACTTTCCTGTCCCCAAACTGCTCGTCATAATGGAAACATACCCCACAGTCATGGATCTCAAATTGCTCAGGATGGTGATGGCCCCATACACTTGCTAATCGCAAAAACCTCTTGTCCAGTTGACCAGGTTACCCAAAAATCTCCCCTCTGATTCACCACATTCCAAGAGATCTTCCTGATCCAGCCCATCTACCCATCCTCATTCCGCTTTTCTTACTCTCTCTCCACCTCTTCCGCCCCTCTAGCAATTGAAATATATCCATATACCGCCACTTCATAATCTTATGTCGCAAATTCTTTGGCTCTCCCCCCCTAACTTGGAAAGAAACTACCGTAGGCTCCGCCGTCTAACCTGTTCACCGCCGCCTTACTATCGCCCACTCCTTGCCATACGGAATCAGCTCCAAGCAATGATGATGGACATTCAGAAGATGATGAGGACGATTCCGAGCTATGACGTCGCCTACCGGAATGCTTCTGTTTCTTACGCGCTTTTGCCCCCTTTCCTCTCGCAAGCTACTCCCCTCCAACCCTCCTCCTGTACCTTGTGCCACACACCCGTCCCCCAATCTGCCACAACTGGGCTGTCAGTTGATTCGCCGACTGGTGGATATCCTCTTGTTGCTGGTGCGATCCATCTCCAGATGCAGACATCACCTCCACCGAAACTCAGCGGAACCGCTACTCCAGAATCCCTGCTCTCCACTCATGACTGTCCTCCTGTACCATGCACCACCGTATGCGTAGTCATTTCTGGAACCTGTGAAGACTTAAAAGAAAAGACAGGAGGGGGTACCACCAGCGACCATGCAGGCTGCCAAGCCCCTGCTCATTCATCCCTTGAAAGACCCTGTCCTCCCCTAAGCCACTGTTCAATTGCTGCACGTCCCACCACTGGCCCATACCCTCCTTACCCTGATGGCCAGCCTACAGGGGAAGAACACTTTGACCCCTGAAACTGGGGACCCCTTGCATAGACATCAGAATGACCACAAAACTCCATCTCTCCCCAAGCAAGACTGCGTGGCTTGCACATGCCCATGCTCTGTGCCATTTACTCCTGCGTTGTTCGCTGCCCCGCCCTGCTGCAGCTATCCTGCCCTCCTCCCTACATTGCATTACCCACTTCAACCACCCTGCTGCTCCCTATCCGTGGGCTCAAGGCCCACAAACCTTTAACAGGTTACCCCCTTTCCCCCTGAAGGGGCCCATTCCGACCCCGAGCTCTCGTCCCCAGTGACCTACCTCCCCTCCTACCCATCCGAGACCTCCCCGTCCTGAATCCCTTGGGAATGGTGGTCTCGCCAACCTATGGCACTCCACCCCCTGCCATGTCATCCCCCCTGGCCCTGCCGTCTCATACGCAAAGGCATTTATCTAAATAGTTTTTTTTAACTGCCTTTTCACAGTGCCTGGTCCCCCCCCCCTCTTCCTGCCTCCCAAAAAGTGTTAGAGGAATCCACTCCTGGCGATTAGGTTCCCCCAAGCCCGTGCTCCAAAACCATAACCCTCCCAATTCTTTCCCTGTTTTTTTTTTTTTTTTACTTAGCCCTACTCTCGCCTTCTCTGCGTGGTCCTCCAACGCTATCCTCTGCTCTACCCAGATCATCGCAGCACCGCCGGTACAGCCGAGGCCCACCAAAAATCTCCTGGTGATCCAAGAAACCCCACTGACTCTGCAGCATAGCAGCTCACCGATGCCTGCTTCAGCCCGTGCCTGAGGAAAAGATCTATGGAGTCTGCTGCCTCAGCTCTTCTCGCTCCCGCCTGCTTGCTCTCACCCAACAGGCCTCTTCAACCCCCTACAGCTCTGAGCACATGCAATCCCAGCTGGCAGGGCAACCGCTGATCTTCATGGCGGAGGAGCAGGCCAAGACGGCACCGGCACACGCGGAGGAGCAGGAGTGCAGGCAACCGTTGCCGACTCCTGGCTCCTCCCCCTCAACATGGCACCGCCCTTCCTCTCCCTGGCTCCGCCGCAATCATGCACGTGGGTGGAGCCAATCAGATCCAAGGCGCTCTGAGTCCTCGCGCCTCTGCCCCCCCCCCCCCGCCGTCAACTGCCGCGAGCCAGGGTCCTCGCACCGGCTGAACACCCGGTTACAGGTGGCCGCCGGGACCCTGCCCCGCGGCCTTACATTTAGAGACATATGTGCTAATATTCAGCGGCAGTGGCTAAGTGCTTTTAGGGGCATATCTACTAAACCACATTAAGTTTGGGCTGCTAATGTACTGCATTAGCAGCCAAAACCACATGGTAAGCAGAAAACCTCTACAGTATCTGCTGGGGACCTCCGCTCTTCTGGCAGATAGCTTCTATCTGTGCTCTTCTACTGCCAACTCCAGACTTCTATCCTTTCACCTTATGCCTGAATTAAACTACCTGAGTCTGTTCTTCAGGCTTCATCTCTAGTCCTTTTCAAATCCATGCTGAAAGCTCACCTCTTTGAGGCCACCATTGGATCCTGATCCGCTTAGTCTCCTATATGTTTCCTTACCATTCCCCTAGACATAGTCTTGTCATCAGCTGTTGTGTTGTATGTCTTGACTAGAGTGTAAGCTCTGATGAGCAGGGACTGTTTTTTACACGTCTATACAGTGCTATGTATGCCTTGCAGTGCTATACAGTACAAATGGTCAGTAATAGTGGTAGTAGTAGTAGAGGTGTTCCCGAGGCAGGCCCTGCTAATACCACAGAAGACTGGATTTTCCTTGAAGATCCCACATTACCTGCCTCATCAGATTTTACGAGAAAGTCCCACAGTGCCTGCTGAAACAGATACTGCAGGTGCCTGTGGTAAATCCAAGGGGAGGGGTAGTAGTGATCAGGTGAACAGAGCTGTCAGCAGGTCTGTGCCATGATCACTACCATGCCCCCCACAGCTGCGATCAGGCCCCACTTCCACAATATTGTAAGTGCCACAATGTTGGCCCACAATAAAGTGCTGACTCACCTGCAACACTGATCCCTCCCTTGACAGCCAATCTGGCTAAGGCCTCCTCCCTCCTCCCAGATCCACTGTTCAAAGGTTGGGGGGACCTGCCGTGCCCTCCCTCCCCTCCCACCTCCTCAGTAATGGAAAATAATACCAACTAGTCAACCGGCAAAAGGGGCCAACATGGTCTCCCACCCCCAATCCCCCAAAGACCTACCTGACCTTTTCCTGGTGGTCTAGTGGGTCTATGGAGCAGGAGCAATTGTCTCCACTCCTTCTCCATCAACTGGCCAATCCAAAATGGCCACCATCATGGGGTATTTCCCTCTATCTACTTCATCTTCTTTAATCCTTATCTGGCATATGGGGAGCAGGTCTTCCTCTCAACCAATATTCTGCTGTAGGTGCCACTAGATTCCATGTGTTGTTCACAATATGCATCCAACCTTGGTGATTGGGGGCGATATTTCTGGCCTCAACGATGGTTAGTCGCTGGTTCCATAGGTCTTCCTTGATATGTTTGAGCCACGTTTTCTTTGGTGCTGCTTGTTGAACCCTCCCATGGACAGGTCGCTCTTGTCAGAAGAGCATGTATGGCATTCAACTATTCATTCTGCAAATGTAGCCAAACCATCCCAGTCTACATTTTTGGATTTGTTCTTCGACTGAAGATTGATGGTCGCACCTTGTCCAAATTGTCTAATTTCAATGGCTATCAGGAGGAGAGGCACCCAAAATCTCTCTCAGGCATCACATTTGAAAGATCTCAAGCTTGTTCATGTCAGATTTGAGCAGAGTCCATGTTTCTGATCCGTACAGGAGAATTAGCAGGATCAGTGTTCGGAAGAGGCGATTTTGGTTTTGGTGGAGATATTGGTCTTCTTCCAGAGGCACCATTTGAGCAAAGTGAACGCTACTGTTGCCTGGCCAGTACTGCTGTGGACTTCAAAGGTGGAAACTGCCTTCTTCTCCTGCACCAGCGATTGTAGGTATTTGTAGTCTGGGACATGCTTGATTTGGATTCCATTGAGGTGAACATTGGCCTGTAATCCATCTGTGGTCATAACTTTGGTCTTGTCTGCATTGATTCTTATGCCATAATATTGGGCAATATCTTTTTTATGGCCTATGAGAAGGGCACAAGAGTTATTGAGGTGGTGTTATCTGCCATCGTGATAGGGCCTGATTTTGGCAACCACTGCACAAAAAAAGTTTTTTGTGCAATGGCTGCCAGTCATTGACACCCCCACTCCACGATCTCCCTCAAGTGACCTGTACTGTGCAGGAATCAGATATCACAGAAAATTGCCTGCGATATCTGATTTTTTTCACAGGTTATTTGCTACTGCGGGACACAGTAGCAGCTAAAGCCTTTTAATAGACAAGCCCCTTGAAGTACACAGCAGCTGCTGCTTTAAATAAACATGGATATTCAGTGCTTGAACTCATCTGGCATCTGGCGCTGAGTATCCGGGTTCACCAGACAGTGGTGTCACTATCCAGTTATTGATGATATCCTGCCACTGACCTGATATCAATAGCTGGCTAAAGATAATTATTGAGATGACCCAACTTAAATGGTTAAGCTATCCAGTTAGCAATTGACTAGCACCACTAACCGTGTAGTAATTGGCACTGCCCCCGGTCCAGTCACAGATAATCCCCAATTTTAAACGGGTGATTTTATGTAGTCTGTGGAAATATTCAGTGGTACTATCCAGATAATATTGTGCTGAATTTCGGCATCAACGCATTTTAGTCTATTGTGCAGTTTGTTTGGTTTCATTTTAATAACATTTTTTTTAAATAAAATGTCATTCAAGGTCACTTTAAATTAAAGAGGTAGTTAGAATATAAGAAATGACATACTGAGTCATGCCAAGGTATCCTCTTCAAACAGTGACCAATTCAGCTCATAGGTACCTGGTGGGTTCCCAAAAAGCTACATAGGTTCCACAATGCTTATCTCAGGCTAAGCAGTGAATTTCCTTGGTCCTCTTTAATAATGGCTTAATGGCCTTTCCTCCAGGAACTTGTCCAAATGTTTTTACTACATCTTCCAGTAATGAATTCCAGAGTTAGATTACGCGTTGAGTGACAAAATATTTTGTTTTATTACTCTTAAATGGGTTACACTGTAGCTGCATTGCATATCTCCTAGGGGTATGTTTACTAAACTGTCTTAACGTAGCAGCGCCGACGTTATCGCTCGATAACTCGGCAGCAGCATTAAGGCACACTAACGCTGTGAAAGCTGGGTCTGAAGGGTAGAGTAAGGCTCCCCAAAGGGCGGAGATAGGGGTCAATGGGCGGAAAGTGGGCGGGGAGAGGCTTCATGCACACTAACGCCGTGAAATGAAGGTCTGAAAATTAGCGCCAGTGAAAACTTCGCACTAGAGGCACATTTGCAGGAGAGAGAAACCACTTCAATCAGAAATGTACAGCAAAGGCAGGGAAACCCAGAAAAGTGATAGTAGTGATTGTGATAAGGAAGCTTATCATAGCTCAGGAAGGAGCTATAGAAAAGGTGAAGTGACTCTGAACAAGCAACCTGTCAGTTCTGGTAGAAATAAGAAAACAGAATTTTCCCATAAAAGACTACCAGTCCCAGAATGCACCAGGTTTCCAACAGCCATTAGAGGAGCTGAAGTGGGGAAACGTGTGTTCAATCAGGAGGGCTATGAGG
This sequence comes from Ichthyophis bannanicus, assembly GCA_033557465.1. Classification (NCBI taxonomy): domain Eukaryota; kingdom Metazoa; phylum Chordata; class Amphibia; order Gymnophiona; family Ichthyophiidae; genus Ichthyophis; species Ichthyophis bannanicus. Next base: position 808,281,300 of record CM066031.1, read on the forward strand.
TAATCCCTAAGCACTCATCTCAAAGGGCAGGGCCTGATTCAGCACAGCTGCGCTGTATTAGGGGGGGAGCACTCATCTAAGCAGAATAAAAGTAGAGTTTATTCTACAGATGACCATCTTCATGATCACCTTGGATATCCAGAGAAGGATCATCAGTTTCAGCTGAAGGATCATCAGAAGCAGAAGCCAAACCGGATGGACAGAGAGGGAAAGAGACCCTTTGGAAGAAGGAAGAGAAAAGCCTTTGAGAGGTCTAGAAGAGTCCAAAGCAGTACGTATACTGGGAGGTATTCCAAGGGCCAGCATACACCATTGGACTGGGGAAAGCCAGAGGAATGGTGCTGCAGAGCTAGGAATCTCCAGATGCTACCTGTGAGGGAGACGGCTGCACGTGGAAGGGACTCTAAGACCCGTGCCAGAAGGTATGTGAAGAGAGATCCAGTGTCCAGGGATCTGGATTGGAAGGCTGGACATCAGCACTGGACTACATACTGGCCAGGCTATATAGAGAGGAACTCTAACAGCAATGGAAGCTCAGGTATGAACACTGATCTATGCCCTAGCCTTAACCTTGAAAGACAGCAGGGAAACAAGTATTCTCCTGAAAGTGCTCCATTGAGAGATTCATCTGTGCCAATAGATGATATTGAACCTATGCTTGTTGAAGATGGGGGAATGATTGCAGATGAAGAATGTGTTTATATGGATTGCTCTCTATCCAAACTCCGTTGGTAACTTTCTGTTATAAAGTACAGCAACCATCACAAAGAAATACAAATTTGTTCTTTAATCTACTCAGAAAAGCTCCTGAAGCAGGATTTGACCCACACAGTAGAAAGCAAGCCAGCTAGGGGGTTTCAGCTGGATAACTGCTAGCAATTAAGCCTTACCTAATTGCTTGTGAGCTAGGAGAGAATCACTTCTGAATCTATGTGGGAAGTAATCAGAAGTTAACCTGAAAAGAACAGTTGGTTTCTTGCTTTGTGGCTTTTCATTTGTTGTTTTCCTGATTTTGACTTTGTTTTCCTAACTTTAACACTGAAAGCAAGTAACCTGATTTATGTGCTACCAAGCATATCTGTGTTGGGAGAAATAACCCCATAAATAAATATCTTATTGGCTTTACCCAAGAGCACAACTAAATTATTGTCAGCAGCTGTGTCTGGTGTGAATGGACTACATTGCCCACAATACCTTGCAAAATTATATAGATATATGCACTTGCCAAGACTGTGAAGATTCTCACCCAGGCAGCCGTCTGACAAATGGCGTAGTTTTTCAGATTGCTTTTGCACAAAAGGGGATTTACTTGCTGAGGATTACAACTAAAGTTCAAGTTTAAAGCTGGAAAAAAAAAGATTTTCCCTCAACTACACTTTGGAGGAAAAGGGGTTGTTCCAGGAAGCTGTCCCAGGAGGAAAAGACCCTGTGCAGAGCTGGATTCATCACTGAGACAAGGTAATAAGTACCTGGGCATGTCTAGTGGTGGATGGGAGTAAGCACAGGGGTAATTGAAAAAAAAAAAGAAGTAGAAAAAAAAATCACACCTGTTTGGAAGGTGGTGCACTTTGTTTTTTTTTTTCTTTGTTTCTTGCAGGGATCAAGATGGATCCAAGGGAACTAGCTGAATGGATGGCAGCCCAATTTAGCAAGCAACAGGAGCTAGCACAGCAGGCTCAGGACACTGCTATGAAAGCCTTAATGGAACAGCAGAAGCCAGTGCTTGATCTGGTGCAAGCCCTAGTTCAGCTGCAGAACCAAAGTGGAACAGATGCAAGACCAGCAGTTAATACTGGTACACCACATGTGGACAGTGTGGGACTCAATCAAGGGATTGGGGCATTTAGTTTTGGGAAGCTAACTCCAGATGATAATGTTGATGATTTTCTAGAGTCTTTTGAAAGAGTGGCACAAGCATTAGCATGGCCAGAGACCCAGTGGGCAGTAAGGCTGGCAGCCTCATTAACTGGAGAGGCGCTTGCAGCTTACAGAGCAATGCCAGCAGCCCAGGCTTTGAATTATAAGGATGTAAAGGCTGCTATTAGAGATCGCCTAGGGTTGTCTATTTCAGAGTATAGGCAAATGTTTAGAGCTACTACATTGAGAGTGGGTGAAACACCCAGGGCTCTGAGTCAGAGAATCAGAGGATTAGCTGTAAAATGGTTGGAGCCTGAGCAAAAGACAGCAGAAATGTTATTAGACATTATTATGCTGGAACAATTGATGTCTGCTGTGCCTAAAGATTTGCACACTTTCCTTATACAGCAAAATTGCCAAAATCTTGGAGAGGCAACCATGCTAGCAGAGAGATTCTTGGAAGCCACGCAAGCTTGCCATAGAATGGGTGGCCCTCTGAAGATTGGTGCTGAGGCTAGATGTGCTGTATCAGAAAAGAGAATAATTAAAAATGTTTCTGAAAATGAATGTACTGTATCAAACCAGATGACACAGTGGAATAGAAACAAATGTTTCAAGTGTGGAAAATGGGGACATTTAGAAAAAAGATGCCAGACACACACTAGCTTAGTGGGTGTGGATTTAAAACAGCCCAAAGAAGGATTTCTTTTGATGGTTGATGTGCAAGGAATTACCACAAATGCTTTGTTAGACTCTGGGGCAGACCAGAGTATGATGTCAAAAAGGCTTTGGAAGAGGATAGAGGCCCAAGAAGAAGGATTTGTGCCTAGAACCCCTGAAAGCCAAGTTCACATCAGATGCATTCATGGTGCTGCAACACCATATCCCACCTATAGGCTAAAGGTTAAGTGCCTGGGGGAACAAGAGGAAGTCCTGTTAGCAGTGGTGCCTAGGCTACCTTTTGATTTGGTTCTAGGAAGAGACTGGCCAAGATTTAAGCAGGGTCTAGTGGAAGGACTAGGAAAGAAGGAGGGAGAAGGTTTAATGGTAATAGCTCCCGGGCCTTTATTTGGAAGTCCTCAGACCCCAGCTAAAAATATGGTTAAGCGTCCAGAAGACCAAGCTACCCCAAAGCAGACATTCGTCCTAAAGTACCATAGGGTCACAGAGAAGGCCCAAGCTCCTAAGCGGGCAACCCTCAAGCTGCTGGGTTTGACCTGTGCAGCATAGAAAATGTGACTGTACCTAGCCAAGGGAGAGCCCTGGTGGACACTGGTCTCCAAGTGGAAATACCTATTGGATGCTATGGGAGAGTAGCCCCAAGGTCCGGATTAGCCCTTAAATATTTCATCGATGTGGGTGCGGGAGTAATTGATCCCGATTACAGGGGCAATATTAAAGTTCTGTTATTTAACTTTGGACAGAATGATTATCACGTGAAGACAGGAGACAGAATTGCCCAATTGATCTGTGAGAGGCTGGGTTTTCCACCTGTGGAGGAGGTCACATCCCTGGAAAATTCTGAGCGTGGAACCAAAGGCTTTGGTTCTACTGATGTCAAAGGGGTTAAACGCCTAGCTGCCACCTGTGCCCGAGAGAGGGAGGTGAATGAAGAGGAAGATTTGGGACCCCAGGTATCTGATTGTAAAGAAAAATCAGAGCCCCAAATAGGTGAGGACCTGACAGTGGTACAACAGGAAGAAATTAGGAAATTGCTCAAAGAGTTTCCAGATGTGTTGACACCCATACCTGGGGAGACACATTTGGTTGCCCATGAAATAATAACTCCACCTGGGAAATTAGTTCGTCAAAGGCCATACCGCTTGTCTGAAGCCAAGAGACAGGAAGTAGTGGCACAAGTCCAAGAGATGTTGGACATGGGAGTAATAGAGGAGTCAAAGAGTCCCTGGAATAGCCCCATAGTCCTGGTGCCGAAGCCTGATGGATCTTTAAGATTTTGTATTGACTTCCGGCAGGTAAATGCCATATCAGTTTTTGATGCATATCCCATGCCAAGAATTGAAGAGCTGTTGGACCAGCTGGGACAGGCTCAATACTTAACCACCCTTGATATGACAAAAGGATATTGGCAAATCCCTCTCACCAGGGAGTCGAAGCCGAAGACTGCGTTCAGCACCCCGTTGGCCTTTTCCAGTTCAAGAGGATGCCTTTCGGACTGCATGGAGCAGCGGCTACCTGCCAAAGGTTAGTGGATCAGGTACTTCGACCCCACCAAAATTATGCTTTTGCATATATGGATGATGTCATAATCCATAGTAACACCTGGGCGGAGCATCTAAAGAGGATCAGGGCAGTCTTGTGCTCCATGAAGCAAGCGGGAATCACTTTAAACCCGAAGAAGTGTGCCTTTGCAAATAGGGAGGTAAAATACCTGGGCCACCTAGTGGGAAGAGGAAAAATTAAACCTCTAATGAGTAAAGTAGATAGCATCAGGAATTTTCCTCCTCCAACAACAAAGAAACAACTAAGAAGTTTCTTAGGACTTATTGGATACTACCGCAGGTTTATACCGCAATTCGCAGAGAAAAGTGCAATTTTCACGGATATGCTGCGGAAGAATTGTCCAAACCAGCTAAAGTGGACAACTGAAGCTGAAAAAGCGTTTTCAGTCTTAAAAGGAAAATTGTGTACAGGACCGGTACTGAAAGAGGTGGACTTCAAGAAACCCTTTCTGGTTCAAACTGATGCATCGGATGTAGGGCTAGGAGCGGTTCTATCCCAGTGTCATGATGGGGAGGAGCATCCTGTGATGTACCTGAGCAGGAAGTTGTCACCGGCTGAACAAAAGTATTCCACAATAGAAAAAGAATGTTTAGCTATCAAGTGGTCAGTGGAGGCGTTAAGGTTTTACCTTACAGGGAGAAAGTTCCAGTTGGTCACGGACCATGCCCCACTTAAGTGGTTGCAGCAAATGAAGAACCACAATGCCAGGTTGACACGCTGGTACATGGCCATACAGGCATTTGATTTTCAAGTTGAACATCGTGCTGGGAAGTTACACAAGAATGCGGATGCCCTTTCCCGTATTACGGACTGTAGAGAAGAAGTTTCACCAGTGACACCAGTCCGTAATAACTTAAGCAGTGGGGTATGTGATAAGGAAGCTTATCATAGCTCAGGAAAGAGCTATAGAAAAGGTGAAGTGACTCTGTATAAGCAACCTGTCAGTTCTGGTAGAAATAAGAAAACAGAATTTTCCCATAAAAGACTACCAGTCCCAGAATGCACCAGGTTTCCAACAGCCATTAGAGGAGCTGAAGTGGGGAAACGTGTGTTCAATCAGGAGGGCTATGAGGTAATCCCTAAGCACTCATCTCAAAGGGCAGGGCCTGATTTAGCACAGCTGCGCTGTATTAGGGGGGAGCACTCATCTAAGCAGAATAAAAGTACAGTTTATTCTACAGATGACCATCTTCATGATCACCTTGGATATCCAGAGAAGGATCATCAGTTTCAGCTGAAGGATCATCAGAAGCAGAAGCCAAACCGGATGGACAGAGAGGGAAAGAGACCCTTTGGAAGAAGGAAGAGAAAAGCCTTTGAGAGGTCTAGAAGAGTCCAAAGCAGTACGTATACTGGGAGGTATTCCAAGGGCCAGCATACACCATTGGACTGGGGAAAGCCAGAGGAATGGTGCTGCAGAGCTAGGAATCTCAAGACGCTACCTGTGAGGGAGACGGCTGCACGTGGAAGGGACCCTAAGACCCGTGCCAGAAGGTATGTGAAGAGAGATCCAGTGTCCAGGGATCTGGATTGGAAGGCTGGACATAAGAACTGGACTACATACTGGCCAGGCTATATAGAGAGGAACTCTAACAGCAATGGAAGCTCAGGTATGAACACTGATCTATGCCCTAGCTTTAACCTTGAAAGACAGCAGGGAAACAAGTATTCTCCTGAAAGTGCTCCATTGAGAGATTCATCTGTGCCAATAGATGATATTGAACCTATGCTTGTTGAAGATGGGGGAATGATTGCAGATGAAGAATGTGTTTATATGGATTGCTCTCTATCCAAACTCCGTTGGTAACTTTCTGTTATAAAGTACAGCAACCATCACAAAGAAATACAAATTTGTTCTTTAATCTACTCAGAAAAGCTCCTGAAGCAGGATTTGACCCACACAGTAGAAAGCAAGCCAGCTAAGGGGTTTCAGCTGGATAACTGCTAGCAATTAAGCCTTACCTAATTGCTTGTGAGCTAGGAGAGAATTACTTCTGAATCTATGTGGGAAGTAATCAGAAGTTAACCTGAAAAGAACAGTTGGTTTCTTGCTTTGTGGCTTTTCATTTGTTGTTTTCCTGATTTTGACTTTGTTTTCCTAACTTTAACACTGAAAGCAAGTAACCTGATTTATGTGCTACCAAGCATATCTGTTTTGGGAGAAATAACCCCATAAATAAATATCTTATTGGCTTTACCCAAGAACACAACTAAATTATTGTCAGCAGCTGTGTCTGGTGTGAATGAACTACATTGCCCACAATACCTTGCAAAATCATATAGATATATGCACTTGCCAAGACTGTGAAGATTCTCACCCAGGCAGCCATCTGACATGATACATGTGCAGGAACCAAAAAGGCAAATAAACCTAAAAAATGACCAGAACCACATTTGAAATCCCAATAACCAAGCTGGCCAATAGTGATATTAATGATAAACATAAAGCAATACTACTGACAAAGCGTTAAAAGGAAGATATCATGTTTGAAGGGCCTATGCTCTGTCCCCCTACAAAGTGAATGAACCCACATTAAAATAGCAGTGATCAGGGTTTTTGTCGTTTATTTTGGGCAGCTTTGTTATAGCGTGCACATGTACAGCAACAGCAGAGTGGGCAAATAGGAAAGGGCAACTGTACTGATGCTGTAAATGGGATACAGGGGGCAGCAGGCAGCACATGCTGTGGTCCAGCTGGGGCACAGTGTGGACTAGGCAGATGCCTAGATGGCACACAGGAATGCAGAAACTGTAAAGCAGCAAGACAGCAACTGACGAGGGTACAACATGGGCACGAGTGTGTGTCCCACAGTGTCACAGGGGATATTACTCAGCAGGTTCCCCCAAGGGCACATAACATTGGCAGATGGTGTGGGGGGGAAGCGTGCATGTCCATGTAGGCACCCCTACCCGAGAACCCACACCATAGGCAGCTGCCTATCGGCACACTGGATGGTCTGGGACTGCGCATCATCAGTACCAACGGCATAAGGGCATGTCAGCATGGTGGCGGAGGGGTGCTGGTGGCGGAGGGTGCAGTGGCATCTGCCCACAGCAGACCATGGCCTAGCCCTGTTTAGGTGGGTGCCGTGCACTGCAACAGACAAGGTCTGTCGACGAACAGTCATGGTATCCCCAGGGAATGATCTGCCCCTGTGGCAGCAGTTTGGTGCAGTACACATAGCCAGTGTGTTCAGGAGCCAAAAGTCACAAGTCAAGTCCCAGCTGTGCCTTCTGCCAACCCTGTCCCCATTTTTTACCCATTACTAAACCATGGTAATAAAGATGGAACCTTTATTGCAGATAAATTAAACATGCCTGAAATGTCTATATTTTACCCTACAGAGCACAGACACCATAAACTTGTGCAATCCCTAGAGCAGTTTCCCAACTGCAGTCCTGGAGGGCCAAACACCATTCAGGTTTCATGCTGTCCCTAATAAATATGCCTGTGCTGCATTTGTATGTGCCGCCCCCATTGTATGCAAATGTATCTCATGCATATTCATTAGGGACAGCATGAAAACCAGAACAGTGTTTGGCCCACCAGGACCGTAGTTGGGAAACTCAGCCCTAGAGCAGAGGCCAACAGGGGTACAAACACCCACACCCACAGGCTCTACTATCCAAAGCCTCATGGATAGTCAGGCTGTTGGGCCCTGCGCAGAGCAGCATCTCACAATACTGGCACCTGCATACATTAGCAATACCGTCCTAAACTTGGGAACATGTTCCACATATATCAAAAGGTTGCTATGATTAATGTCAGATAACAAATCCTAAGTTAAATACGATTTGTTGTTAGAGATTCATCATAGCAACCTTTCTGATATCTGTGGAGTGTGTTTCAGTTATTGATTCTGACAGTGTTTACCACCCCGGGGAGTGACCCCAACAGTTTTGCATACCATAGCAATGCCTGCACTGTGCCCTGGACTGGTGTGGCGGCCAGGGCTGCCACAAACCTCCATATTTGCACAATGCTGGCATAGGTGTGGGAGTGTGTGTATGTCTATCCAGTGTGTTGTGGCTGCCTACATCTTACTGAGCCCACACTGCTTGCACTGTTTCCAGTGTTAGCCTGCCAATGTGCATAATGAGGAGCAAGGTACTGTGGGTATGGCCCGTACAGGTTGGCCTGGGCAGGATGCATCTAAACAGGGTATAGGGCAATGTCTGGGACATTGCAGTGCCCGACCACCACTTGCAAAGACAGGGTGGCCACAGCATGTCATGCTGGGAGGTCACTCTCACCCTGACTGAGCAGTGACCACGGCATGGCTAGGTTCCCCCATAGTGCTCTACAGCATTTTTCTCAAGTGATATTTATGGGTTCTCTTTTCTGGGGGCCTAATCACTGACATCCCATTTTTGGGTGCACAGAGTTCTTCTAAGAACATGCACTATGTACTAGCTAGCAGACTGTCTGCAGTTAGCATGTGTATAGCTGGAATGCATTGCAGGGTGCAGTGGGTGGAAACTGAGTGTGCCCTCTGCTATTGAATGTCAGATAGTGGTAGGGGGCAGCAAAGCTGCTCCAGTGTTCTTCCATTGCCTTTTGTGATGCTTACAGCTCTACATCGACTGCCCTGTCGGGTGTCTGTTCCCCAGAATGACTGGGGTAGTCTCTCTCTACTGCCAATTTTGCAGAGATGTACAATATGGATCTGTTGGTGGGAGATCCTGTCCTCCTGCCCTGAGACACATAGGGCGGGTTGGGTACTGCTACATAATCCACTTTTTGGTCCAAACACCCCCCTTTACTTATAACATGTGACCATGGCACCCACACAAGATATGCACTATTCTGGGTGCATCATAGTCCACAAAGGCTAAATGTGACTGGGAAATATAGATGACCACAGGTGTATCCTAGGTGTCTCTGCAAGGGCTACCTATCACACACTAGCACTGATGGGGACCTGCAGCATAGCCTATCTCAGCCAAACCAGGTGCTGCGGACCTGGTGCTGGGCGCCCCACCTCACCCTCGGGGTGAGCACAGGACCTGCACAATGTCACGGTCTGTAGCTACTCTGTGCCTGTAACACACACGATCAGTTCCCCCTACCAGGCCTAGGTGCTGTAGGGGTGCATACCCCATTATGTGATCAGCTGTAGAATGCTGATCTGCATGTGCAGTGCATTAGGGGTACGGGTGGGTTTACCCTATCCTGGTAACCACAGCAGACAGTTTGTGTGGTGACCTGCAGTCTTTCTGTAGCCAGCCAGCAGTGTGTTAGTAGCTATAGAGATGTAGCCTACTGGTTGCTTCAATGATTGTGGAGGCAGAGGTTGTAGGTTATATCCTGCAGTGGTGTAATCTAAAAAGGCTGTCTGAGGCATTTTCTTTTAATTTAAATCAGTGCTGCCAGCAGAAACACCCTCACAGTGCTGTAATCCAAGGTATCTCATAGGTGCCCTATATGGCGCCCTATAGGGCACATCATAGGGTGCCTTGGCAGACAGTGCACTTTATAATGTGACCTACGGGGTGCCTTATAGGGCGCCTTATGAGGCACCTTAGGATAGGGCACTGTGAGGATATTTTTGCTGGCAGCACTGATTTAAATTAAAAGAAAATGCCTCAGACAGCCTCTTTAGATTATACCACTGCAAGATTGAACCCATGACTTCTGCCTCACAGTCTTTGCAGTAACCAGTGGGCTACATCATTATAGCTTCTAGCACTGCGCTGGCATGTAGTTAGGGTTAACGCATGTTAACGTGCCACTGCACCCACTATCGCGCAATACATATTCTTGCTACCTTAGGACTGGAACGCCCACTCCTTATATGGCATTCTTCACATTATCGTTGCAACTAGTGCCGGTAGTATTAGGAAGGTTTAGAAACATACCCCCTAGTCTTTCTACTTTTTGAAGGAGTAAACAACCAATCTACATTTACCTATTCTAATCCATCCATTAATTTATAGCTCTCTATCATATCTCCCCTCAGCCATATTTTTTTCCAAATTGAAGAGCCCTAACCTTTAAGCCTTTTCTCATAAGGATATCCTTCCATCCACTTTACCATATTGGTGGCCCCTTTTCTAATTCTGCTATATCCTTTTTAAGATATGATGACCAGAATTACACACAATATTCAAGATGCAGTAAGAATATGGAATGACACAGAGGCATTATAATCTCCTTGATTTGGTTCTCCATTCCTTTCCTTATGATTCGTAGCATTCTATTTGCTTTCTTGGTCACCACTGCACACTGGCCCCGACGGTGCCATGCCCCAATTTGCTGAAAAAACCCTGCTTATACTACCTCTGAGGTGCTATGAGCAGTACGGCCCAGCAGCACATATAGGGCTGTAACCTTAATCAACCTTGTACCTGCTGCCGGGCAGCCCACCCGCAATCCCGCCCCTTCTGACCCCCTACTGGCTCTCCCCATCCTGAAGCATAGGACATATAGGGAAAGCCGCTGTTGGGAATAGGGTTGAGGGGGATTTTCTGGCAGGATGTACAGCCCCGCAACCCATGTTATAGATTTAGATTTTTCAAAAGTTCAACTTACAATAACACATTGATTGCAATATAAGCAATTTCAATAATATTAAAAGTACTAACAAATAAAAAAAGAGGCCAAATTACAGTAAATGAATCATAACATTGCCAAGTATACATCAAGTTATTTCTGGATTATTTCCACCTTATCAATACGATTTGTAGAAGTTGATGCAGCACCTTCAAATTTGCAGATTTGACAAACTGAGTGCCACCAGAAGGTGATATTGAGTTCTTGAGTGTCCTTTCAGCAGTTCATAATATGTTGAATCGCCGTAGAGATCAAAATGTCAAAAAGTATTTTATTATTTTTCAATTTGTGTTCTTGCAAGCATAGGGATCTAAGAAAAATCACTTGAACTGATAAAGGGGATGCCAACTCAAGTATATCTTTAATAATATCCCAAACTCCAACCCAACATTGTTTTATTAGGGGGCATTCAAAAAACATATGGTTGAGTGTCCCAACATCAGTTGAGCAATGCCAGCACAAGCTAGATTGGGAAAGTCCTGCTCTGTGCACAAGAAGCGGGGTCCATACTGCATGATGAGCTATAAAAAATAGTCTGAGCAAGACTGCTAGACATCATAGGTCTAATCATTCGCCCGCAGAAATGTTCCCATTTAATTCCATCTGCTGATAAATCTAATTCAGTCTCTCATGTGTGCCGTAGTCCTAAAAGGGATGTACCATCATTATCCTTTAGCAACTTGTGTAGAAAGAAAGTCGAGTTATTAATACCCACAATCTTATGACATATTTCAACTAAATCAGAGGTTGGGAAACTATTATTAGACCAAATATCTGATGATTTAAATATATTAGACAGAAGATCAAGCTTGCACGCTTGAGGGGTCGATAAGTTATATAGTTCCTTTAAACGATGGACAGAGATTATATTATTGTTTTCAACCAATTGACCTAAATTAAATAAACCTTTCTTAATCCATCCCTTCCAGAAAATTGTTTTGCCATTCATACAAACAGTTGGATTGTACCAAAGAGATGCTGCTTTGGAATTAGAAAATTTAGTAGAGCGACAAACATCTAAGCTTGCAAAAGCCTTGATGGTACGATGATTTTAAAATCTTTTGAGGAATCTTCATAGAGGGCAGTTCTTGCAGTCTGAATGGTTTAATTAACCCTTTTTCCATTTTTAACCATGGAAAGGATAAATCCTCCTGCATCCAATAAGAACCATAGTGAAGACGTATTGCAGTGTGGTAGGAGAGAAAATCTGGAAAATTAACTCTGCCTTTAACTCGTGGACATTTTAGTTTAGACAATGCAATGCGAGATCTCTTACTTTTCCATAGAAAAGAAGATACGTTTTTTTTTCCAAAGTGCTATAAAATTGCTTGCTACAATAACCTGGAAGCATCCCAAGTCTATAAATGATATTTGGAAGAATCATCATTTTGATAGTTTCGAGTCTGCCCCACCAAGATAAGCATAAAGGAGACCATTTTTTACAAAGATTTTTAACATCTGCAGTACAGTCAAACCTTGGTTTTCATGATTAATCCATTCAAAAAAGTCTGACTAAAACCGAAACGTATGAAAACTGAAGCAATATTTCCCATAAGAAATAATGTAAATCCAATTAATCCGTTCCAGACACCCAAAAATATTCACAAAAATACATTTTATAGAGAATAACTATATTTTTACATACAGAAAACAATGAGAAATAAATATAAATGACTAATGAAATGGATAAATGAACATTTAACATCACTGAAAGCAAGCTAAGTACAGTACTGTACAGTACAGTATGTTAACATCTGGCCTTAGCCACCCCTGACATGCTGCTGTGCCCAGCTCTCTTCGGAATCACATTGAATTCAGTCCATTAAAATACCTTTACATTATCTGCTCAATGCTTCAGAATGGCAGAAAATCTTAATGATATAGCTTCAGACGTACCCTGCAACAGAAAGAACTGCCTCCCACATTCATGCAACATCTCCTGCTTACGTTGACAGCTTTTCTTCCCTGCTACCGGGACAAAATCTCAGTCAAAAGACGTTGAAAACCGAAGCAATGCATGAAAACCGGGACAAAATCTCAGTCAGAAAAGACGTTGAAAACCGAAGCGTATGAAAACCGGGGCAAATGAAAACCGAGGTTTGACTGTAATTAGATTACAATCAGATCTAATTGTTTCATTGGGAGAATTACAGAGGTGCATACCTATATATTTAATTCCTGATGCCGACCATTTAAATGGGAAGTTGGAAAAGTCAGGACTCAAACCGTGGTCATTCAGCGGGAGCAGTTCACACTTGTTCCAATTAATTTTATAACCAGATAACTTTGAAAAATCATTAACTAAGTTTAGGAGATGCTTTATTGATGAAGCTGGATTAGATAGAAATATTAATAAATTGTCTGCATATGCCACAGTCTTCCAGTGATGCTCCTCGCACACTAGCCCCTTAATATCATTTGCACTATTAATCTTTTAATAAAGAGGCTCAAGAGCTAAATTGAACAACAGAGGACATCCCTGTCCAGTGCCTCTTCCCAAATTGATTAGACCTGTAAGAGTGCCATCAATCAAAATTCTATAATGCAGCAATGCTTATAAAAGCTTAATCCAGCTAATAAACCCAGTACCACATCCGAACCATTCCAAAACCTGATAAAGAAAAGGCCACTCAAGGCGATCAAAAAGCCTTTTCTGCAACAAGTGACAGTACAACAACTGGCCAATCCGTTCTTTGAGCTATTTAAACTAAATTATGAAATCAACGGGCATTATCTCCAATATAACTACCTTTAATGAAGCCTGTTTGATATATTGTCTATTTTTAATTAAGGTGCAATATTTTTCTGTGCAAGCCGTAACGAACAGTATGGTGTGAGCTGCCGCCGCACATGCATATGCCCCTCATGCAAATATGTCACCTGCATGCGCATGTGCGTCGCCTGGTTCCGCGGCCATCCCATAGGCGAAAGGGGTCAGCGGAACCATGCACCGCACATGCGCAGACACGTACACGTCTTGCACATGTGTGGTGCACGGTTCCATGTATGCACTCTATGCATCACCTCTGCGCATGCGCAATGCGTGCACACATGCGCAGACATCCAAACATACCATAAATGAACGTGCACACCTGGTACACGATGAGGGCTTAGTGCTGGCGAGCGAGGTGGAAGGCGTGCATTATTGGTTTTGAAGCAAACAGAGGGTCAGAGGCAGGTTAGTCATGGAGAGTGGCAGGTTTAGTGAGCGGTGAGGGAGGTAGGTGACTTTGTTGGTGAGTGCTGGGAGAGGTGAGCGGCGGGCTTGGTGAGTGCTGGGGAAGGTGGGTGGCTGGGTTGGTGAGTGGTGGGAGAGGTGAATGCCAAGGGTGGTCGGCGGTGGTGGTGAGTGGCTGGGTTGGTGCGTGGTGGGGGTGACAGGAGACAGGGCTGGTGAGTGGCTAAGGTGGTGAGGGCTGGTGAAGGTGACGGGGAGGGGACAAGGACCACAGGAGGTCAGACAGTTCCGGGATGCAGAGGGAGGACAGGGAGAGCAGGAACATGCTGCGGCTGCACATGATAGGTGGGGTGTCTGGGTAAACACCAGGGCCGCAGTCCCCAGAGACGGGAGGGATGGGTCATCCTGAGTCCGAGGTTGCGGGCCCATCAGGTATGTCTGACCCCAACCAGGAGCAGCCTGAGGGGCATAACACAGGCAAGCGTAGGCGGATGCCTGTGCCAGATGGGGAGAGGAAGAGGGCCATACGATTCAGCCAGCAGGAAAACCACAACCTGCTGGCAAGTGTCCTTGAACACTATGAGGAGCTGTATGGGCACATGAGCTCACGCACAACTGTTAGTGTAAGGACCCAGGTGTGGGAGAAGGTGCAGGGGGCCGTGGCACAGGCTGGGTGCCCACTAAGGGACCTTGACAGCCTCCGTAAGAGGTTCAACGATATCAGGCAGGGGGTCCATGCACACATGCCTGCAGAACACCGACATGCTAGCGGCACTGGCAGGCGGCCCCTTCATCCCAAGCCTCACGCCCCTGTAGCAGCAGCTTGCTGAGCACCTAGGCCCGATATACATACATGGCCTCTCCCCGGCACTGGACATGGCTGACCCACAAGCAGGTATGTTCGAGACATGCAGCACACATACCGCTATCTACCACGCACATGCTGGCCATGCCACGGGCTGTTGTGGGACCATGTCTGGGAGCAGGTGTGGCCGAACATAGAAAAACAGAATCCTGAGTCCGCATTCCCGATTAGTGTTTTCTTGTGGAACATATATGGGCTAAAATCTAACCTCCCTCTCAACACCTTCCAGATATCTGTCTGACAACATGAGCTATTTCCTACTACCTATTCATGCCCTGGGCAGATGTAGACTGGGATACAGCTCAGGACATCCTGGGCATATATGAAATCTGGTGAGGACATCCAAGTTCTGGGTGTACCCCACACATGCTCACTCCACGCTCTCAGTCAGACATGGATGTCCTCACCCCAGATGTGGATTAAAAAATGGGGCAATCACCTCAAATGGGTTAGTTTTGTGCATAACATGTGTGGTGGAGGAGGGACTGGGAGTATAGAAGGGGCAAGCAGCAGAGTTCCTGTCCCTAGGGCTGACCAAGTAAGAAAGGCAGAGGAAAGCAAGGCATACATAAACAAATATGTGTCCACATTACAATGTGCTCTCCATCTGTCGTCTGTGTCTGTGACAACCCCATATCTACTGTGTACCTTGCTCCACCCCCCCCCCCATGTAACATCCAGGCCATCAAGGCAGCCGAGAAGGGCAATAGTGGGGGGCCTGAGCCAGCGGAGGTCAAGGAGACGCCACATGCAGATGCTGCCATCAGCGACTCCCCAGACACCCCATGGGCCGATGTGCTGCCTGAGGAGGTGGCCACCCAAGAGGACGAACAGTCACCCCAGTGGAGCGGGTACACAGGCACCACAGTGGCTGGCGAGGGGCCCAAGGATGTGGGGGTCAGCCCAACACTGCCACCATCAGGGCCATTGACTGCAACAATGGGCGCAATGCATGTCGTCCTCCAGGAGCTGCGGGCACATACGGTGTTGGCATGCAGGGATGCTGCAGGTAGGCAACTGGCAGGATGGTTGCATGTGCTGGTGTGGCACACCAACCTCCAGACACAGCGGTGGGGCCACACACATGCACGATAACAGTGGGCCTCCACACATACATATGCCCCCGACCATGTCTGTGGTGTTTGTTGTGGCTCAGTGGGGAATGGGCAGGTCATACACATTGGGGTCTAGGTAACAGATGTCTCACAGGTCACCCTGCCCCCCTCCCACAGGCACTCACCAGGCACTGATTGCTATATGGGTGGAGATGCGTGGCCAGCAGCAGGTACAGTGTGCCCAATGCCAGGCAGTGCGGGCCCTCATGCGGGCAGTGTGTGGGCTCCACAGGGATGTCAGGGAGCACAGCCTGGAGACATGGCAGCTGCAAGGAACTGTCGTGGATATCGCAGCTGGAATTGGATGGGTGGTGGATGCCCTCGAGGCAGTGGCGGGATGTATCCTGCGGCCTGAGGTGGTGTCAGAGGCAGCAGTAGCAGCAGCAGAAGCAAGGGGTGTTGGGGCCATGGGAGGGGGTGGGGCGTGGGCGGTCACACAGGCCATAGGTCTGTGACTGTACGTTGGACTGTCCACCACGTTGATTAAAGCATTACCTTTGGTCACCAATGTGCACGTGTCCATATCTGTGTCGGGGGTTCCCTGAGTGGGCTGTCCTGATTGGGGTTACCATGGTCACATGTGCCCTACCATGTCACAGGCTGGTGGGGTGTATGCACCAGCAGCAGTCATGACAGAGCGGTCCACACATGCCCTGTGTTCCATGCACCGTGCCATGTGTTAATGGCCTACATATGCCTGGGGTTACACCCTCCCTCCCCCTGCCACCTGCTGTATATGTCTGCTTGTTCTCCAACATTGTGGGTATATCTCCCCTCTGTCCCCGTATATCTTCCACATCAGGCTATCTACATGGGTGACCCATCTGTCAGACACACATCAGGGTCACCGTCGAATACTAACTGCACATGCTTGGTGGACAGACATGATATACAGATATACCTAGCTGCTGTCAGGTGATTACCCCCCTACAGTGCTTGTAGTGAGCCACTGCCCCCTCACCCCACCAGACCCCATCTTGGTGAGATGCATTGACTGACGCCCTGTCAGACACGTGGATCCCCGCATACATCACATCTAGGCTGCATCATGGGTACCACATACACACCTCCTCACCGTCCTATCATGTGCTGCATACATGCTACAGACTGACTATCCGTGACAACATGCATGTGTCCATGTCTGTTGGACGGTGCAGCACATGGTTACATCACGATGTCATCAGGGGATACATCCCCATGGCTCTCCACACAGCCTGTTGTGGAGCAGGGGCAATGTCTGTGGCACAAATACACACTGGGACATGCACACAGGTGTCACACTCACTGCTACAGCATATATGTACAAAGGACACATAACCATTGCAAGATGTGGCTGCCTACAAAATGTTTTAATACAAATATGTGTTGGTAGGTGCCATACAAACCTTAGAATGTACAATGGAACAACACCCTCCCACAGGCAGGTTAACATTAAAACTGGTTCACATTTGGCGTTAGCCTAGCATGTACATCCATCTCACACGTTAGTGGGGATACATTTGGCTATTAGGGTTGCCACCTTTGCCATCTGTGTGTCCCCTTAACTACCTTGCAGACACTGGGAGATTGCCACAGATATATATGTTCATCACACACCATGGGGGTATGGCTGGGGATGCGCCGTGAACATGCTATGGTAATGCTGGCGGTACATCACCTCAGTCATACCCTCAACAGCAGCTGTCAGCTGCCTGATGGTATGGCCATGGTCACTCAGGGTCCACATAACGGTGCCCATCGCCACCCACAGGAGACCCACACATTTGCCACCACATCCACAGCATGTGGCTGTGGTCTGGGTGGTGGCATCTGTTTTGGCCCTGTGTGTGGCAATGTGTGGTGGTCACACACCTGGCCTGACACTTTGGTCATGCACATGGGGCAGGTGGCAGGGGCCCCCAGTGCCCTGTGGTGACCTGTGTCCGCCCTCAGGCACATGCCCCCCACCTCACCCTCCATGGCCCCCCTGCCCTGGCTGTTCCCCTCATTCTCCCCACCACCCTCCCCCTCACTCTCCTCGCCCTCCCACTCGACCTCCCCAGCACCCTCCTCCCTCCCCTCCCCACCCTCCATGTAGTCCTCCCCCACATCCATGGCATCCTCTGCTGCTGCAGGTACATCCTCCACATCGGTACCTCCAGTGGTCGTGGGGGGGCTGCCACCAGGTGGTGTGAGTACAGAGGTCCCCTCCCCAGCATCTGCAGCCTCTGTGGAGAAAGCATGTATGAACAGGGCATCATGCATTTGTTACGGCACAGACACATTGTATGTGGCATCACAAGCTGCCGTGCCACTGGGACATGATGTGGTGCAATGCATAGGCTGGGACACTCACCGTCACCCCCGGCCATTGCCTCCCACTGCATGCGGCGGAGATATCCAGGGCAGTGTGGCTTCATCTTTCTGCCCTTCTTCCGTAGGTCCTCTACCTGGGGGGATAAGCAATGTTTGCAACTATTAGGGCCCTGTATCCCTGCCCATGGTGAACCACATAGCACACATGTCTGTGTGCAATGGGGGCTGCTCCTGCTTTGAGCAGAGGGTCCCATATTAGCTGTTGGCAGATACGCCTGCATATGTGGGTGTGAGGCTGGGCATGTGTGGTGTACACCTATGTGCCTTGTGCGCCACCTCACACCCACCCCATGCCATGTCCCTGCCATCTCATGGCATGACATGACAGCAACATGGCATGTGGGGCATTCCAATTCTGATGTACACTGGGTGTGACTCCATACCCTCAGTGCAGTCCAGCACACACCTCGGTGTTGGGCAGCCCAACCCATATCAACAGGAGCCATCACCATGATGCCTGGACACTGCTCCAGCCTCTGTGGTGCGGGCTCGGACACCTGGAGGTGTGGGGGAGCTGGGTACCTACACCAACATCAGCTACCATTACACCGGGATGATTGGTGGACCACTGGAATCTGGTGTGCAGCCTCCTGGGATGTGGTGGAGCTGGGAGCCTGCAACAGCAGCAGCAGCAGCCATAACACCAGGGTTACTGATAGACTTCTGTGTTGTGGGCTGGGGCCCCCTGGGGGTGCACCACAGCTGTGAGACAGCAACTGCAGCAACCACCATGACCCCAGGATGTGTACTGTGTCCCTGTCATCAGGTCTGGGGGTCTCCTGGGGAGAGGGTGATGTTCCATGCATGCACAGAAGCAACTGCCATAACACCAGGATGTAGAATAGACCTGCGCAGTCTGGTCTGGGGCCTCCTGGAGTTAAGACAGAGCTAGGAACCTGCAACAACAGCAACCACCCTAACACCTGGATGGAGAATAGACCTGTGTAGTCTGGTATGATGCCTCCTGGGGTTGGGGCAGAGCTGGGAACCTGCAACAACAGCAACCACCATAACACCAGGATGGAGAATAGACCTGTATAATCTTGTCTGATGCCTCCTGGGGATAAGGCAGAGCTGGGAACCTGCAACAACAGCAACCACCATAACACCAGGATGGAGAATAGACCTGTATAGTCTGGTCTGATGCCTCCTGGGGATAAGGCAGAGCTGGTAACCTGCAACAACAACAACCACCCCAAACACCAGGATGGAGAATAGACCTGTATAGTCTGGTCTGATGCCTCCTGGGAATAAGGCAGAGCTGGTAACCTGCAACAAGAGCAACCACCATAACACCAGGATGGAGAATAGACCTGTGTCAGCTGGTCTGATGTCTCCTGGGGTTGGGGCAGAGCTGGGAACTTGCAACAACAGTAACCACCCTAACACCAGGATGGAGAATAGACCTGTATATCTGGTCTGATGCCTCCTGGGATAAGGCAGAGCTGGAAACCTGCAACAACAGCAACCACCATAACACCAGGATGGAGAATAGACCTGTGTCAGCTGGTCTGATACCTCCTGGGGTTGGGTCAGAGCTTGGAACCTGCAACAACAGCAACCACCCTAACACCAGGATGGAGAATAGACCTGTATAGTCTGGTCTGATGCCTCCTGGGGATAAGGCAGAGCTGGGAACCTGCAACAACAGCAACCACCATAACACCAGGATGGAGAATAGGCCTGTGTCAGCTGGTCTGGGGCCTCCTGGGGATAAGGCAGACCTGTGACACTGAAACTGGAGCAACCACCCTGACACCAGGATGTTTGATGCACCTCTTTGCGCAGGTCTGGGAGCCTTCGGTGCCATGTGTGATGTTCCACACATAAACAACAGCAACTACCACACCACCAGGATGACTGCTGGACCTCTGTCATCAGATCTGATGCCTCCTGGGGATGGGGCAGGGCTGTGGTACTCCAACTGCAGCAGCTACCAGTGCATCATGATGACTACTTGACCTCTGTGATAAGGTCCGATGTCTCCTGGGGATTGGCCAGAGCTGGTAATGTGTCATAGCAGCAGCCATCATGGCACAGGGATGCCTAATAGAGCTCTGTCATGGGGGCTGCAACTCCTGGGGGTTGGGCAGAGGCGTGCACTGCAACAGGGGCAGCTTTCATCACAACGCACTAACCTCTGCACCTCTGCTTTCATGTCTGTGGCTCCTGGGGATTGGCATACTTGCACACAGCAACATAAGCAGATAGCTTGATCACAGGGTTGCCCACATACATGCATCTCACACATGTGGTGCATGTCTTATGTGTTTTTATTGCTGGATCTTGTGTTGCACACCTTCTATTTAGTGACCTGTCCCCAAACACTTACCTCATTTGGGTAGTCTGCTACACGGTTGAAGCGCCTTGTTATGTGCATCCATGCCCTCCTGATGCGTTCCAGATCCTGGTATTTTGAGGCGCCTGGGAAGAGGCGCAGCTGCCTGGTGCAGATTAAGGCTGCCAGCAGTCGTAGATTGTAGCTGCTAAATGCTGGCTTGCGTCGCCATTTTGGGGGATGCCCATGTGCTGATGACGCATGCACGTATGCCGCGCATGTGCTGTATTGTACCGCGCCCTACTACGCTGCGCACGCCACAAGGAAAACTATCACTGGGGCCGCATATATACACATTGTATATGGAGATTGGCGGACATGGTGACTGGCTTTAGTTTACAACATTGCATGACTTACGCTGTTTGGCCTGGACTGCATCTGGTGTGTCTTAGCTTTAGGTGCCTTATGGTGTGCTTTCACCGATGCAATGCCATGCCTCTCCTTAGAGGCACGGGACAAAGGTTATAGTGTATTAGGCTGTGTCACTGATTATAGAGATGTGTCTGACTGTTATTAACACTCATCTTGCTGTTGGTGCAGTGGGGATTCAAACCCATAAGCAGTGACTCTGAGGGCATTGTATTAACCAGTATGCTATGCCTTTTCTCATAGCATGGGCTGACTACACAGCAACTGCAGGTCAAACCAGTAAATGTCAGCTGTGCTTACCGGGATCGGGTATAACCACAGCTAAGGCACTTTACAGGGTACCTTAGGTTTTCCAGATGAGGAGCTGGTTTATTTTTGGTGGACACACTGATATTTGCTATGGGGTCTGTGTACTACACCATCCTCATGTTACCGGCAAAACTCCCAGCGATAATGTGAGCAATGCCATATGGGGGGTGGGCATGCCGGTGTCCACGTAGCATGCACTGTGTATCGCCCAATAGGAGGCACGTTGGCTGTTTACGCATGGTAACCTTAACTTCATGGCAGTGCTGTGAGAAGGTGTATAGAGCTCTAGCTCACTGGTTAATACGATGACCAACAAGCCAGAGGTCATGAGTTCAATCCTTCAGGGGTCTCATCTGATATGGCTGTCTGAGGCAATCTCTTTTGCTGCATGTAACAGTCTGACACATCTGTACAATCTGTGCTGCCAGCAGAAACACCCTCACCTCATTGCCATCACCTACTGTGCCCTATAGGGCAGGAGGGGTGTCTGGACCCACATGCGGATTAGGGGGCAACACCTACCGACCCACCCTCTCGGGACCAGGGTGTGGCAGGGGGAATAGGATCTGACACCAACAGACCCATACTCTACATATTTGAAATGGCAGCAGGGGAGGAACATGATGTAGGGCTGTGGGACCAGAAACTCCAGTCCTGCAAGGGAAGGGGCACCCTCCAAGGCAATCAATGCAGATCTGTTTGCATCACACAGGGCACTGGCAGAAGGCCTGTAAATGCTCAGATGCCCCCCACCACCATCTGACATTCACCAGCAAAGAGCACTGTCAATCTTCACCCTACAAGGTGCTCCAGCCATACACACACTAGCTGCAGACAGTCTGTTAGTTAGTACATAGTGCATATTCCTGGTGAAACTGTGTGCACCCAGAGGTGGTATGTCAGTGATTGGGCCCCAATCAGGGAAACTCCCAAATAACATTTGAAAGAAACACTGTATAGCACTATGTGGGGACCTAGCCATGCCATGGCCACTGCTCAGTCAGGGTGAGAGTGACCCCCCCCCCCCAGCATGACATGCTGTGATCACCCTGTCCCTGCAGGTGGTGGTCAGCCACTACAATGTCCCAGCCATTGCTCTATGCCCTGTGCAGATGCATCCTGCCCAGGCTGCCCTGTCCGGCCCATACCCACAGTACCTTGCTCCTCATTATGCACCTTGGCAGGCTAACACTGGAAACAGTGCAGGCATTGTGGATTCCTCAAGGTGTGGCCAGCCACAAAACACTGGATAGATATACACATACTCCCACACCTACTTCAGCATTGTTCAAATATAGAGGTGGTTGGCAGCCCTGGCCGCCACACCAGTCCTGGGCACTGTGCAGGCATTGCTATGGTACTCAATACTGTTGGGGTCACTCTCCGGGGTGGTAAACACTGTCAGAGACATAAACCGAGACACACTCCACAGATATCAGACAGGTTGCTCTGATGGATCTCTGTTAATATATTGTGTTTCATTTTGGACTTGTTATCTGACATTAATCATAGCAACCGCTTGATATATGTGGAATGTGTTTCAAGGGTTATGATGGCATTGCTAAGGTATGTGGGTTCTAGTATTGGTAGATGCTGCTCCGTGCAGGGCCCAACAGCCTGGCCCTACATGAGGCTTTGGATAGTGGAGCTGGCCGATGCTCTGGGGCAGAGGTTCCCAACTCCGGTCCTGGTGAGCCCAACACGAATCAGGTTTTCATGCTGTCCCTAATGTATATGCAGGAGATACATTTGCATACAATGGGGGCAGTACATACAGATGCATCTCAAGCATATTTCTTAGGGACAGCATGAAACCTGAATGATGTTTGGCCCTCCGGGACTACAGTTGGGAACTTCTGCTCTAGGGACTGCACATGTCTGTGGTGAATGTGCTCTGTAGGGTAGAATATAGGCATTTATGGCGTGTTTATTTTATCTGCAAAAAGGTTCCTTCTTTATTACCATGCTTTAGGACTGGGTAGTATATAGGGATATGGTTTGCAGGAGCCACAACTGGGACTTGAACCTGTGACCTTCTGCCCCTGAACACACTGGCTGGGTGTACTGCACCAAACTGTTGCCATGGAGGCAGGCCATTCCCTGGGTATACCATTACTGTTTGTCAGACAGACCTTGTCTTTTGCAGTGCATGATGCCCACCTAGACAGGGCTTGGCCTTGGTCTGCTGTGGGCAGATGCCACTGCCCCCACCACCACAGGCACCCCTCCGCCATCATGCTGACATGCCCTTATGCTGGTGGTGCGCAGTCCCAGGCCATCCAGTGTGCCAGTAGGCGGCTGCCTATGGTGTGTAATCTGGGGTAGGGGTGCCTGCATGGACATCCATGCTTCCCCCAGCACCACCTGTCAATGTTATGTGCCCTTTGGGGTATTTGCTAGGTACTGTCCCCTGGGACACTGTGAGACACAGACACTCGTGGTCATGTTTGACCTTGATCAGTTGCTGATATTGTGTTTCTGTTTTTCTATGTGTCAGCTAGGCATCTGCCTAGCCTGCCCTATGCCCCAGCTGCCCCACTGCATGTCTCGCCTGCAGTCCCCTGTACCTCATGTGCAGCCACACCATAGTGCCATTTTGTACTTGGGCACTATCTGGTGGTGCAGCACATGTATCACTACTGTCACTGTTCTTGGTCTCCCTGCCTTTGCTGTACATTGCTGACTGAAATGGTTTCTCTCTCCTTCACTTTTGCCTCTAACGCCAGGTTTTCACTCGCGCTATTTTTCGGACTTTCATTTCAAGGTGCTAGTGTGCCTGGAGCCTCTCCCCGCCCACCCCCCACCCATTTACCCCTTCTCCCCGCCCTCTGGGGAGCTTTACTCCACCTTTTCTGTGCCTTATGTTACGTATCGCGCGATGATTGCACCGCTGCTACGTTATCGCCGTTTAGTAAACATACCCCAAAATTGCTCTGAAATGAAAATGTGTAGAAACAGAATGAAAATTTATAAAAGCAAAATGAAACAAAACAAAACACAACAAAAACCCTGCAAACAATACCGGAGAGTAAGCAAAGCAAAAAAAACGTTTGTCTGCATACATTTAATATTTGATAAAGGAAAGTAGTTACTTTTATCTATAAAAAAACAACAACATACCATGAGATGCCTACTTTCAGGCATAAAGAAGGTGCCTCCTTAAAAATTTACCCTCCATGTCTGTACATCTGCATTTTAGAAAGTGCATGCACATCACAAATCCACCTCTACTCATACTCTACCCAAACTTAGCCCTCAGGCAGTGCATATGTGCAAACTGTGTAAATGTAAGGATCTAGGGGGACATTTTCAAAGTCATTTAGGTGTCTTAAATGATGCTCTGTGGGATACAGTATTCAACAGCACTAGTGGTTAGCATCATTAACTATCCTTTAGTGATGCCACTAAATGCCCCAGTGATAGATGGCTAGATTTGGGACATTCTGGGAGTGGATTGGAGGCAGCGCCAAGGGATAACCAGCTGGCGGTGATATTCAGCCTCTAGCCAGCTATCCTAAGTGGTGAAATTTAGACACCTGAAGGGCTCGCCTAATTTTCACTGCTGAAGCTAACTGGGCAGTGGCTGTGAAATTGCTTCTGCTCATGCCAATGGCAGGATATGGTCCCAGTACTGAATATCGGGGTGCAAAGTTCAGCAGCAATGGCTAGCCACTGTAGAAACACTAGTTGACATCACTGAATATCCCCTTCATGTTTCTATGCATCTCAAGTGGAGGAGTAGCCTAGTGGTTAGAACTCTGGCTTAGTCACCAAGCAACCATATACCAAGCGCTAATCCTGCCACACTTCGACTTTGCAAATGCCATTTTACAAGGTCTCCCTCAATCCACTCTTAGCCCTTTACAGATGGCCATGAATGCCGCAGCAAGAGTCCTCTACGGAGCATCCAGAAGCGACCACGTAACTCCCATTCTTAAACAGCTTCACTGGCTCCCCATCCATGGGAGGATCATCTTTAAAACCCTAGTCCTATCATTCAAGGCAATCAAGGGTATCTCATCCTCCTCACTCACAGATCTGATTCACACTGTTCCCCCCAACAGATCCAGAAGAGCAACAGCCGTAAACCTACTAACAACCTCGAAGGCATCAACAAAGTGCAACATGACAACCTCAAACAGAGCGTTCAGTTTATATGCCCCCAAATGCTGGAACGCTCTACCCTCCGACATAAGGGCCATTACTGTCCTACCACAGTTCAGGAAGGCACTCAAATACCACCTCTTCCTTCAATACTACCCTACCAGCAATTGAACCAAAAGAAGTGACTCACTCATGAAACCACCCTTCCGTGCTTTATATTACTATGACTCTATTCTGTTCTATGTAAATATCTCATGTATATAGTTAACCCGGTTCTCCAAGTTGGTACTCCTGTTCGATGTAAACCAAACAGCTTGTTGTTATGGTCTTTATGTTATAATGTGAACCGCGCTGATGCCGAATAGTGCGGTATATAAGAACTTGTAATAAATAAATAAATAATAAACCAGAGTTTGGTTCCCACTAACACTCCTTGTGGCCTTAGGCAAGTGCCTTAACCTTCCATGGCCTCAGAAAAAAAAGCCTGGTAATCTACATCCAGTCACACTGCCAAGAAAACCCAGGAGCTACTGGGTCAGCATTGACTCAAAGGCACACATTGCATTTTGTACAATAGAATTACACATGTATACCCCTGCAATTTTATAACAATCTAGCCATTTTATGTGTGTAAAACTTGCTTTACGAGAGGGAAATGCTTTATAAATGTATCCTCTATAACTGAGTTAATGTCATTGGGCTTGATATTTGAAAGGCATTTACATTGTTTACAGCCCTGTAAACCATGTAAATGCCACTGAATATCAAGCAGCTGATAAGCATGCAATAAATAATACCAGGAGTCAGTTCAAAGATCCAAGCCAATTTATTGTGCACAAGGCTCAGAGAATCAAGCTTCAAAAAGGACTGAGCAAAGCTCTTACAGAAACATATTCATTTTATACATTCCTTTTCAGTTTGATACATGCAGACTTTCTATTGGTCTCAACGCCCCCTGCACTTGTCCAATCAGGGACCCTCTCTGGGCCTAGCACCCTGCTCCCCCTTCCCAGGCTATTCTAACAATGGTACAGTTTCTAGGTATTGATACAAATCTACTGCAGGGTCGTTTCTAGCTCTAGGAATGCAGGTATTGAAACATTTCTATCATCAGAACACAAGAGAATAATGAAAGATTTATGTATTCATGAAAACTTCTTATTAAGCAGTTTAAAACAGCTTTCTCAGACTTTTACAGATTTTTAGTTCTTACTAAGATGGGGGTTGGAATCAGGGCCTAACTTACAGGCCTTTCATATTTGCAGACTATTATAGGCCATAGCCTGCCACAAATGGGATATTCAACATATTATCTCCTCTATGCACCCTAATGCTAACCACTTAGCATCGGGGTGTGTCATGGGCATTTCAGGGCAGATTAGAGGCAGCAACCATCGCTAATCAGTTAGCAGCGATATTGCACTACTACCTGATTAGCGACCTACAGGTAAAACTAGGCAAAGCAAAAGCCGGCCTAGTTTTATTTGCGGGAGCTAACCGGGCAGTGGTGCAATATCACCGCAACCCAGTTAGCTTCTGCAGCTCCGGGACATGTGTGGTGATCCAAGGATATTCAATGCTGGGGCTGCATATTATCCCAGAATTGAATATCTGGGGTTAGAGCTTGTCAAGGAACGGCTATGTGCCATAATGGGGCATAGCCAACTCAATTCAATATCAGATCCATTGTTTCTGACTACCAGTTGTTTTCATTTCCCCTTGGAAATTTTCACTCATATAAAACTTTGAAGCACTTTGGTGAAAGTTATTGTTGAAAGCTGGTTTCCACTTATCCCTCTTCTAAACAGAAGGGCAGCTGGGGAGGGTCAGGTGGTTATGATTTTATACTTGCCCAGAATGCAAGAGAAACACTTGTTTATTGATCCTGGTGGTTGGATTTGTGGTTTGTGCTTGAGAGTTGCTTGTGAGTTTTTGGCCATTATTTGGCAGTTTTTCTACTTCTTCCTCTTCATCTTCTTACCCTGCTCTTTCCTTATCTACATTTTTTCTTCAGCTCTTGTCGGTCTATTTTTTCTCTCGCCGGTGCAACGGAGGTGAGGTGTCCTAGGCAAACCTCATCCCTTGTGCCCCTGCTCCCCATCCAGGGGGGCCCATTGCTGCCACTGCCGCCCCTCTTTGGGATGTGCAGCACCAGCAAGAGGCACAAACAGCCCTATGGTGCTTCCCTTTAGTCTTCGGCACTGCGAGGCTGTCTGTTTCTGCCCCCTCTCTGACACTCGATGCCTTCCTTCCTGTTTGCATTAGGGCATGTCAGTCAAATACTTAGGTCTCACCTGGAGAGGAGGGACATTAGCTAAATCCCTCAGAGAATGAGAAAGAGGTTGCCAAACAGATGGAAGTCCAGTACCAGCAAGGACATTCACAAGCAGTGGCAAGAAGAAATACACTGATTCAGAAACATTCTTAGGAGTTATTTTAGAAGACCTATTTGTACTTTCAATGTCTGAAAATGGGTATAGAGACATCTAAAGCACAGCGATGTCTCGAGGCATTTTAGAAGCCAGGTCTGTGGAAGTCCCCAGCGTGAGGATATCTAAGTCTGAATGGGGCGTGATTAGGGTTGCCAAATGGCCGGTTTTCAGCCGGCCTGGCCGGTTTTTCCATGGCCAGGCCGGCTGCCGGCGCAGATGCAAAACCGGCCCTTGAAAAGCCGGTTTTTTGCTCTGGACGCAAGATCGGGAGCAGCCAGAGCAAAAGACCGGCCTTTCTTCTGACCCGAAGTAAAAAAAAACCCACCCAGGGCCGGCCCACACACCGGAGGGCTTCAGAGGGAGCCGGGGAAGCCTGCGCGAGGCCCCGGCTCCCTCTGTACAGCCGCCAGCGTGAAGAGCCTTTTCCTTCACGCTGGTGGCTGTTTCTGTGAAGCCGCGATTGCTGGGAAAGGTTAAAGGCAATACCCTTTAACCTTTCCCAGCATTCGCGGCTTCACAGAAACAACCGCCAGCGTGAAGGAAAAGGCTCTTCACGCTGGCGGTTGTACAGAGGGAGTCGGGGCCTCGCGCGGGCTTCCCTGGCTCCCTCTAAAGCCCCTCAGACAGCCGCGGTGCTGGTCGGGAGGGGGGAGGCCAAGGACTGCATGGGCTGTGATGGGGGGGTGACCTGGACTGGAAAAGGGCTATGGGGCGGGGGACTTGGACTGGAAATGGGTTGTGATGGGGGGGCCTGGACCAGAAAAGGGCTATGGGGGGGGACTTGGACTGGAAATAGGCTGTGATGGGGGGGGGACATGGACTGTAAAAGGGTTATGGGGGGGGACATGGACTGGAAATGGGTTGTGATGGGGGTGGAGGGGACCTGGACTGGAAATGGGCTATGGTGGAGGGAGGGGGAACTTGGACTGGAAATAGGCTGTGATTAGGGGGGCTAGGACTGCAAATGGGCTGTGATGGGGGCGGGGCTAGGATTGCAAATGGGCTGTGATGGTGCGGGGAGACTCGGACTGCAAATGGGCTGTGATGGTGGGGGGGCCTAGGACTGGAAATAGGCTGTGATGGGGGACTTGGACTGGAAATGGGCTGTGATGGGGGGGGACCTGGACTGGAAAAGGGCTATGGGGGGGGGGACGTGGCCTGGAAATGGGTTGTGATGGGGGGGCCTGGACCGGAAAAGGGCTGGGGGGGGGACTTGGACTGGAAATGGGCTGTGATTGGGGGGGGGGGGACCTGGACTGTAAAAGGGCTATGAGGGGGGACATGGACTGGAAATGGGCTGTGATGGGGGTGGAGGGGACCTGGACTGGAAAAGGGCTATGGTGGAGGGAGGGGGAACTTGGACTGGAAATAGGCTGTGATTAGGAGGGCTAGGACTGCAAATGGGCTGTGATGGTGGGGGGCCTAGGACTGGAAATAGGCTGTGATGGGGGACTTGGACTGGAAATGGGCTGTGATGGGGGGGGGGGGGGGCTAGGACTGGAAATGGCCTGTGATGTGAGTGCTAGCACTGGAAATGGGCTGATGAAGAGCTGGAATAGGACTGTAAATGGGCTGATGTGGGGCATGGGAGAATGGGACTAGAAGGGAGTGGATGCTGGGTGGGTCTAGAACTATAAGGGAACTGATTTTGGGGGAGGACTAGAATGGATGGGGAATGAGAATGGAGAGGGGAAAAAATATTTTGTGTGGAAGAAAAGTCTATGATGGGCCAGGTATTGGGAGAGTAAGAGGGGCTTGAGAATGGAAGGGTGAAATTTAAACGGATGATAAAGGAATAAGGAAAGAATTGGGGGAAAGAGAAAAAGGGAAACAATCAGTATGTTAAAGCAGAAATAGAGAGAGAATGGAAAAACATCTAAAAGAGAAGAAAGGACAAATGGATAGCTCGCAAAAGACACAAAGAAACCAGAAGAAAGTGACTGGAGCAATTGCAACTGAAAAATAAAACACCCAAACAGAAGGTAGAAAAATACTTTTTATTTTGAATTTATTAACTGGAATATGTCTGGTCTGGGAAGTGTGTATTGCTAACATCTTTGCATTTTTGTTTAGTGCAAGAGGAAATTACTTTATAGTTTTATTTCTCCAGTGTTGTACATTTCATGTTTGGATTTTGGGGTTCCCAGTTTAATTATTATCTGACCAAGGAAGTTAGCCTACACGTATCCTCGGTAATTTTTGTGGGTGGGGCTGGGGGCGGGGCAGGGGTGAGACTAGGGGTGGAGAATGGGTGGAGCATGGCGAGCCACAGGTGTCGGGTTTTTCTCAGTGAAAAAGTTGGCAACCCTAGGCGTGATGAAGGCGTGGTGGGAGTGTTCCCAAGAACTTGGACATTCCCGCGTGATCTCAGAAACACCCTGGATGTCCGGAGTTGCTTCTAAGGTTATATCTGCTCCAAGCATTAAACAGGCATCTCAAAAGAGATAACTTCAGTGTGTGGCTTTTAATTACTAGCTCTCGGCCTGAGAGCTCTTAAAAGGGTTTTGGTACATTTTTAAAACAAAGTTACATCCTTTTTGGTGCTTTATTTCAAAAGGGGAAATATTTTCTTTAGTAGTGTAGGTTTAAAACTCTGCTTTTAGTCTCTCTTTCCCAGCTCTTTGAAGCCACTGACTCCTCATCAGGAATTAGTTCCCTCCCTACCCATCCCATGTGAGCATTCTTGCTTGATATGGCAACTCCCCTATTAGCTACACACAGGGACTTAGAACAGCATGTTTAGAACACACTTAAAAGAGGTTAACTGCTTTTTCTCTGAAAGGACAGCTGAGAAACAGGATGGTACTTTGGTAGGTCTCTCTCTCTCTTTTGCTTCAACAGCTCCACCAACTGAACAATGGTTAGGAAAAATCATATTGCCAAAGCTGCTGTCCCCATTACAGCTTCTGCCTCTGTCCAGACAGAGATTCCAATGCCAGTTGAAGGACCAGTTCCATGTGCAGGATGGCTGTATGCTGAAGCTCTCAGGAAACAAGTGGAGGAGCTCAGAGAAGAAGTGGCGGGGCTGAGGAGCATTCAAGACAGTGAGAAGTACATTGATGAGATGCTTCTTGCAACATCAAAGCTCTCCAGCAGAGGAGAAAATGGGTGCCTACAGAATGATGAAGGTTGGACATGAGTCACCAGGGCCTGCAGAATCACCAATCCAACTTCTCCAGCCCTTGAATTAAAGAACCAGTATGCAGCCCTGGAAGTGGAGGAGGTGGAAGCATCCCAGGGAAGGGAAAAATCAGAGCTCGAGCACCCTAAAGCTGCAGACTCAGTGACCACAAGGAAGCGAAAGGTAGTGGTGGTTGGTGACTCTCTTCTGAGGGGTACTGAGGCGTCCATCTGCTGACTAGACTTGATGTCCAGAAAGGTATGCTGTCTGCCAGGTGCCAAAATCCAAGATGTTACGGAGAGTTTGCCGAGACTCATCAAACCTACTGACTATAACCCGATGTTGTTCATCGGCACAAATGATACTGCCAGGTATACCTCTGAGCATATCAAAAGTGATTTCAAGGCTCTGGGACAGAGGGTGAAGCAGATAGATGCACAGGTGGTGTTCTCTTCAATCCTCCCTGATGAGGGTAAAGGCCAAGGCAGAGAAGCTCGCATCCTGGAGATAAATGCATGGCTACATGGATGGTATCATTGAGATCGTTTTGATTTCCTATGTGTGCTATAGAGAAATTCAGTCCTGGAGGGCCACAGACAGGCCAGGTTTTCAGGATATTGCTAAAGAGTATGCATGAGATAAATTTGCATACAAAGGGGGTAGTACACATGTAGCTCTATCTCATGCATATTCATTAGGAATATCCTGAAAAACCAGGCCTATTTGTGCCCTCCAGGACTGAATTTCCACACCCCTGGTGTACATTCTGCCATAAATCAAGGTAAATGGGCTCTGACAAATGTCACCTGCTTCTGGATCTGCCCATCTCATGCACTGTGAAGCAAGAGCTCTCTTTATAGAGAAATAAGCAAATTGCTATACTAAGCAACAGCTTTCACAAGGTTACAGGTTTTACCATGCATACTTGGAATATATTCACTGAATACATTCCCCATTCTGACAACCTTGAAAGTAGTACCATTATAATAGGCATGCGCAGACCTAGACCTTGAGAAACAGGCTCCTACAGTGGGGAGGGGGGGAGGCATCTTGATAAGCAGTGCTGGCTGTATAATAAAAGATACAGTTAAACAGATTTCATAAACTACTAGTGTAGTTTTTATGACACCCCCCCCCCCCCACCTAACATATCTCTAAGCTGAATTATGTGCTTAATATAAAGTTAACCTCTATATTTACAAGGGATTTCTTTAAGTTTTTTTAAAGGTTTATGAAATTGCAGATTGTAAATTATGATGCCAATACTAGTTCCATACTAATTAGATTGTGTTGTATTCTTTTAAAAAATAAAGGCGCTGTCTTTTTGCTATGTATGCCATCCAAGAATAAAATGAAAGCACTAGAAAACACTAATTTTAAGTCTTTGCAATCATTCTCTAAAGGTCTGCTTTTCTAGAATTGATTTTTAAAAGTAAATTCCCATATTACTTTCAAATAACAAAGCAGTAGTCAGATATTTAATGAACATCACACGATGACTTTCCATCTGACTCATTTCTGAAATTGATTCATATTCCCATGGAATAGTCATGGATTTTGTGCAAAAAAATGAATAAGAAGATATAAAATACTAAAATACAGATTAGTCCTTCCATGACTAGTAAGAAAAATCCTGTACTGCAATAATTTCATACAGTAGCCAATGTCTCTAGCAGCTAAAACACTAGTGGGGTATGTTTACTAAACCTTCTTAACGTGCGCGCTGTGCAATTAGCATACGCTAAGGTACCTTAGTGCACGCTAATGACGCTTTACGGGGCAAAAATGTGTTTTAGTGCGCGCACACGCGCGCAGTGGCGCAAATGAGCGCTGAAGGCGTGGAAAGACTCCCGGAGGGCGGAGGAAGGCTCCCCAGGGGCGGAGAGAAGGGGTCAATGGGTGGAGAGTGGGAGGGGAGAGGCTCCCCGCACACTAACGATGTGAAATTCAAGGCCAAAACTAAGGCGTGAAAACCTCGCGTTAGAGCTGATTTAAAGGGAAAAGAAAACATTTCTGTCAGCAATGTACAGCAAAACCAGGGAAACCTACAAAAAAGTGATGTGTGATACATGTGCACGGAACAAAAGTGCAAATAAACATTGAAAATGACCCCAACAAAATAAAAAAAAATCATAATCAAGCTGGGCAATAGTGATAGTAATGGGAAACATCAAAAAACACTCCCAAGAAAGCCCCAAAAAATAAATATGAATTTTGGAAGGGTCTACGCTCCGTCCCCATACAAGGTGAATGATCCCACAGTGAAATAGCACTGATCAGGGTTTCCCTCTCCATTGGACAGGTTACCTATGGCATGCACATGTTCCACAACAGCAGGGCGGGCATGTCGGAATGGGCAACTGGACAGATGCTGGGAAAGGGGATACAGAGGGCTGCAGGCGGCACATGCTGTGGTGCAGCTGGGGCACAGTGCGGACTATGCAGATGCCTAGGTGGCACTTAGGAATGATGAAACTGAACAGCAGCCAGACAGCAACTGATGAGGGCCCAACATGGGCACAAGAGTGTTTATCACAGTGTCACAGGGGATAGTACCCAGCAGGTACCCCCAAGGGAACAGAACATTGGCAGACGGTGTTGGGGGAAGCGTGGACGCTTATGCAGGCACCCCTACCCCAGAACCCACACCATAGGCAGCCGCCTACCTGCACACTGGATGGCTTGAGACTGCACACCACCAGCACCACCAGCAGAAGGGCATGTCAGCATGGTGGCACAGGGGTACTGGAGGTGGAGGGGGGCAGTGGCAGCTGCCCAGAGCCGACCATGGCCTAGCCCTGTGTAGGTGGGTGCCATGCACTGCAACAGACAGGCTCTGTCTGACAAACAACCATGCTATCTCCAGGGACTGCACTGTCTCTGTGAGCACCGTGTGGTGCGGTGAACACAGCCAGTGTGTTCAAGGGCGAAAGGTCACAAGTTCAACTCCCAGCTGGGGCTACTGCCAATCCAGTCCCCATATTTTACCCGCTACTAAACCGTGATAGTAAGGACAAACCTTTATTGCAGAGAACATACGCATGGTTCAAACGCCTATATTTTACCCCACCGAGCACAGACACCAGAAACATGCGCATTACCTAGAGCAGAGTCCCCCAAATGCAGTCCTGGAGGGCCACAAATCATTCAGGTTTTATGCTGTCTCCAATATAAGGCCATGTCAGCATGGTGGTGGAGGGGTACTGGTGGTGGAGGGGGCAGTGGCAGCTGCCCAGAGCAGACCATGGCCTAGCCCTGTGTAGGTGGGTGCCCTGCACTGCAACAGACAGGCCCTGCTGGACAAACAGTCATGGTATCACCAGGGAATGCACTGTCTCTGTGGCAAAACGGTGGTGCAGTGCACACAACCAGTGTGTTTGGAGGCAGAAGGTCACAGGTTCAAGTCCCAGCTGTGGATTCCGCCAACCCAGTTCCCATATTTTACCCACTTCTACAACGTGCTAATACAGACAGAACGTTTATTGCAGATGACGTAAACATGCCCAAAAACCTACATTTTACCCTACAGAGCAAAGACACCATAAACAGGCGCATTACCTAGAGCAGAGTCTCCCAAATGCAGTCCTGGAGGGCCAAACACCATTCCGGTTCCATGCTGCCTCTAATAAAGATGCCTGTGCTGCATATCTATGCACCATCCCCTGGGTATGCAGATGTATCTCATGCATATTCATGAGGGACAGCATGAAAACCCGAACAGTGTTTGGCACACCAGGACTGGAGTTGGGAACCTCTGCCGTAAAGCAGCAGCCGACAGGGGCAGACACACCCACACCCACAGGCTCTATTAGCCAATGCCTCCTGGAGAGGCAGGACATTAGGCCCTGCGTGCATCTCCCAATACTAGCACTTGCATACCTTAGCAATACCACCCTACCCCTGGGAATACGGTACACAGCTATCAAAGGTTTGCTATGATTACTGGCAGATAGCAATTCCTACGTTAAGCACAGTTTGCTGATTAAGCTCCATCATAGCAACCTTTCTGATGTCTGTGGAGTGTGCTTCAGGTCTGGTCTCTGACAGTGTTTACCACCCTGGGGAGTGACCCCCAACAGTATTGCATACCAAATCCATGCCTGCACTGTGCCCAGGACTGGTGTGGTGGCCAGGGCTGCTAAACTCCTCTATAGTAGCACAATGCAGGCATAGGTGTGGGAGTGTGTGTCTGTCTGTCCAGTGTGTGGTGGCTGCAAACACTCTCCACAGCCCACACTGCTAGCACTGTTGCCAGTATTGGCCTGTCAATGTGCATAATGAGGAGCAAGGTAACATGGGTATAGCCCGGACAGGGTGGCCTGGGCAGGATGCATCTGCACAGGGCATAGGGCACTGGCTGGGACATTGTAGTGCCCGGCCGCCACCTTCACAGACAGGGTGGCCACAGCATGTCCTGCTGGGAGATCACTCTCACCCTGACTGTGCAGTGACCACAGCATGGCTAGGCTCCCCCATAGTGCTATATAGTACTTCCTTAAT
Organism: Ichthyophis bannanicus; assembly: GCA_033557465.1. Classification (NCBI taxonomy): domain Eukaryota; kingdom Metazoa; phylum Chordata; class Amphibia; order Gymnophiona; family Ichthyophiidae; genus Ichthyophis; species Ichthyophis bannanicus. The sequence continues at coordinate 808,316,640 of CM066031.1, forward strand.
GTGATATTTATGGGTTTTCTTTTGGGGCCCAGTCACTGACTTATCTGCTTGTTGTGTATGCTGACTTCCCAGTTCTGGGTGCACACATTTCCACCAGGAACATGCACTATGGACTAGCTAGCAGACAGTCTGCAGCTGGTATGTGCCTTGATGGAGCGCCTTGCAGGGTGCAGCGGCCGAAGGCTTGCTGCAGGAGAATATCAGATAGTGGTGGGGTGCAACTTAGCATATCCAGGCCTAATGTCTGTCTGCTATTGCGGTATGGATGTGTACAGGGCTGCATTGACTGCCCTGTAGGTTGTCTGTTCCCCAGCAGGCCTGGGGTTGATGGTCCCCTCTACTGCCACCATTGCAGGGAGGTAGAATGTTTATTTGTTGGTGGGAGACCCTGTTTACCACCCTCAGCCCAGAAGGAGGAGGAGGGTGGTGGTACATAATCTTCCTAGGGGTCCATAGGGGCTACACCTGATTGAGACATACAGATATATCAAAAGTGTGTCTGCAGAAACTACCTATCTCACACATTAGCACTGCTGGGGACCTGGTGCTTGGCGCCCCACCTCACCCTCAGGGTGAGTGCAGTACCTGCACAATGTGACGATGTGTAGCTACTCTGTGCCAGTACCACACACGGTCAGTTCCCCCTACCAGGCCGAGGTGCTGTGGGGGTGCATACCCCATCTTGTGTTCATCTGTAGACGGCTGATTTGCATATGCAGTGCATCATGGGTACGGGTGGGCTAACCCTATCCTGGTGACCCCAGAAGACTGTTTGTGTGGTGACGTGCAGTCCTTCTGCAGCCAGCCAGGGGTGTGTGCTAGCAGCTATAGAGCTGTAGCCCACTGGTTACTTCACTGCCTGTGGAGCCAGAGGTCATGGGTTCAAACCCACAGTGGGGTTAATTGATAGGGCTGTCCAAAGCATTATCTATTTTTAATGTACATTAGTGCTGCCAGCAAAAACACCTTCAGCGTACTGTACCCATAAGGTGCCTCAGAGGGCGCCCTATAGGGCACCTTATGGTTACCGTCCATATAAGGTGCACTATACAGTATCCTATGGAGCGACTGATAGGGTGCCCTATAGGGGACATTATAGGGTGCCGTGGCGGATAGTGCACTTTATAATGTGCCCTATGGAGTGCCTTATAGGGTGCCTTATGCGGCACCTTAGGTTACGGCACATGAGGGTGTGTTTGCTGGCAGCAATTAATAAAATACAAATAAAGTGCAGCAGGAAACAATACCTACAAGTCAAAGCTGATGCCTCAGCCAGCCTTATGTATTAGGCACATTGGGGATTGAACTCATGACCCCTGTATCATCAGTCACTGCCTTAACCATTGTGCTACACTGCTGTTTCTCCTTGCATATTAGCGCACCTACTTAAGATTTTCATGCGTTTAAATACCCAGTGCTGCCATCAAAAACAGTGCTATGACCTTGCTGTGCCTCATAGGGCACCCTATATGGCGCCCTATAGGCCACCCTTTAAGCAACATTGTAGGGTGCCGTGGCGGACAGTGCACTTTAAAATGTGCCCTCTGGGGTACCTTATGGGGTGCCTTATGCAGCACCTTATGTTACAGCTCTTTGAGAGTGCATTTGCTAGCAGCACTAATTAAAATAAAATTTTAAAGCCTCATAATGCAATATTACACATAAATGGTAGTGCCTCAGCCAGCTTTATTCATTGGGCACAGGGGGGATTGAACCCATGACTGCTGCACCATCTGTCAGTGTCTTTACCATTGTACTGCAGCCCTATTCCTCTGTTTGCACATCAGCGCGCCTGCTTATGCTTCCTTCGTGCGTTACATGTGCGCTAATGTGCGCACATGTTTCTAGGTAAGCAGTGGATTTTTTGACCGGACCGCCCACTCCTTTTATGGCATCCTGCAGACTAACGCGGCGCGCACGTTAAGAAGGTTTAGTAAACATACCCCTAAGACTGGCAGTTCAAACCCTGATTGCAAGGGTTATCAAGGGCAAAGGTTAACAGGATAACGTTATTCAAACGACTGTTTCCAAATAGAGATGAGGACAGTATCTGAATTCAAGAAAGCATGGGACAAACAGATGATCTCTAAAGTTAAAAAAGGGACTATGGTATTTGATAGAGAAGGGCAGACTAGATAGGCCATATGGTATTTTTCTGCTCACATGTTTCTAGGTTTCAAATATTCAGCTGGACTTGCATAGATAAGTCTGCCGCTGAATATCTCCAGTTAACTGAGGAGAGGTTTTTGCTGTGATCAGAATTATGCACATAAGGCCTGATTCTGACATGGATGTTCTGGCCCTCTGTGTGCCCTGTCGGCACCAGATGCACAGAGTTAGCAAGAATTCTGATCCTGCGGGGCATGTCTAGCGCCACGGAATCAGAATCTCGTCCAGGCCTGTAGGTGCAGGCCAGGACCCCGATTCAGGTCAGCCAGCACGTACAAGCCTTGCCTGCATAGCTCAGTCAGGGCTTTTCAATTGAGCCACAGTGCCATGGCGTAGGTTGCCATGGCACCGCAGCTCCATTCAAAAGCCGCAATCCCCGACCTCCAGTAAAAACACTACCAGGGTTGGGCTGCGGGGAATGTCCTCTGCCCCCTGCCTCCTCTTTCCAGTCCCGGGCCTGCCCGTTCCTCACAACTAGGGGAACTTATTCCACCTCAGAGGTGGAATAAGTTCCCCGTTCAGGCCACTGGCCCCGGACATACAGCCCACCCTAACGCTGCCCCCAACCCACCCCTTCCTTGCCCCCATCTAACTTCCCCATACAACGTGCAGAGAAGTTAATCAGGGTTGGAAGGGGACCTGAATAGCAGGGATGGACATCCCAATGGAACGTCCATCCCCGCTATTCGGGCCTCAGAATGACCTCAACATTGAATACCAGGCCTGAAAGTTATAAGTACACCCGGGAATGTAGCCAGCATCTAATCCACTTATGCCACTTTATTATGGTCACATCAAGTTATGCATAACTGTCAGAAGTGTGAAAATAAAACTTTGGGATTTGTCTAGCTAATTCAAAAGTTAATGGGACAAACAATTTGAATATCTTCTAGTCCTTCTAGTTGTGCCAAACTTTTGAAAAATTATTTCAATAGATTTTGAGATATATAATTGCAAATAAACTTACTAAATAAGTTACTAGGCAGTCGCCATTCAAAATGTCAAAGCAACTAAGGGGTATGTTTACTAAACGGCGCAAACTTCGCAGCTGCGACGTTATCGCGCAATACGTGATGTTATCATGTGATACGTGACGTTATCGCACAATAATGACGCATTAACGTGTGAGAACGTCATGTATCGCGTGATAACGTCTCCGGTGGCGTTAAGGTGTGCAGAGGGTGGAGTAAGACTCCCCAGGGGCGGAGATAAGGGGTCAATGGGCGGAGAGTAGGAGGGTAGAGGCTTCATGTACACTAACGCCGTGAAATGAAGGTCTTAAAATTAGAGCCAGTGAAAACCTCGCGCTAGAGGCACATTTGCAGGAGAGAGAAACAATTTCAGTCAGCAATGTACAGCAAAGGCAGGGAGATCAAGAAAAGTGATAGTAGTGATACATGTGCAGTAACAAAACATGCAAAAACCAGAGAGATAATGACCAGAACCAAAATAGAAAAACAAAACATCGAGCTGGCCAATAGAAAAAACATTAATAAATGGTAATCAACACTACCCATAAAGAATAAAAAGGAAGATGTCACGTTTGGAGGGGGCAATTCTGATTCCCCCCACAAAGTGAATGTACCAACATCAATAGTGTTGATGAGGGTTTGCTGTGGTGTATATTGGGCAGCTTGCTTATGTGGCTTTCACATGTGCAGCAACAGCAGAGTGACCACGTAGGAAGGGGCACTATGGTGATGGTGTAAATGGGGTACAGGGGTTTGCAGGCGGCACATGTAGTGGGGCAGCTGGGGCACAGGGTGGACTAGGCAGATGCCTAGGTAACACATAGGAATGTAGAAATGGAAAACCAGCAAGACAGTACCCAGCAAGTACCCCCAAAGGGCACATAACATTGGCAGGCGGTACTGGGGGGAAGCGTGGATGTCTAGGCAGGCACCCCTACCCCAAATCACGCACCATAAGCAGCCGCCTACTGGCACACTGGATGGCCTGGACTGCGCACCACCAGCACCACCAGCACAAGAGCATGTCAGCATGGTGGCAGAGGGATGCTTGTGGTGGAGGGGGCAGTGGCATCTGCCCACAGCAGACCATGGCCAAGCTCTGTTTAGGTGGGTGCCGTGCACTGCAACAGACAAGATCTGTCTGACCAACAGTCATGGTATCCCCAGGGAATGATCTGCCCCTGTGGCAACAGGTTGGTGCAGTGCACACAGCTGGTGTATTTAAGGTCAGAAGGTTACAAATTCAAGTCCCAGCTGTGGCTCCTGCCAACCTTGTCCCCATATTTTACCCAGTACTAAACAGTGGTAATAAATATGGAACCTTTATTGCAGATAAAATAAACATGACTGAAACGCCTATACTTTACCCTACAGAGCACAGACACCATAAATATGTGCAATCCCTAGAGCAGAGTTTCCCAACTGCAGTCCTGGAGGGCCAAACACCATTCAGGTTTCCTGCTGTCCTAAATAAATATGCGTGTGCTGCATTTGTATGCACCACCCCCATTGTATGCAAATGTATCTCATGCATATTCATTAGGGACAACATGAAAACCTGAACAGTGTTAGGCCCACCAGGACCGGAGCAGGGAAACTCAGCCCTAGAGCAGTGGCCAACAGGGGCATAAACACCCACACCCACAGGCTCCACTATCCAAAGCCTCATGGAGAGTCAGGCTGTTGGGCTCTGCACGGAGCAGCATCTCCCAATACTGGCACCTGCATACCTTAGCAATGTTGTCCTAAACTTGGGAACACGTTCCACATATATCAAAAGGTCGCTATGATTAATGTCAGCTAACAAACACGATTTGTTGATAGAGATTCATCATAGCAACCTTTCTGATATCTGTGGAGTGTGTTTCAATTTTGGCTTCTGACAGTGTTTACCACTACGGAGAGTGACCCCCAACAGTATTGCATACTATAGCAATGCCCGCACCGTGCCTAGGACATATGTGGTGGCCAGGGCTGCCACAAACCTCTATATTTGCACAATGCTGGCATAGGGGTGGGAGTGTGTGTATGTCTATCCAGTGTGTTGTGGCTGCCTATACCTTACTGAGCCCACACTGCTTGCACTGTTTCCAGTGTTAGCCTGCCAATGTGCATAATGAGGAGTAAGGTACTGTGGGTATGGCCCGGACAGGGTGGCCTGGGTAGGATGCATCTGCACAGGACATAGGGCAATGGCTGGGACATTGTAGTGCCTGACCACCACCTGCATGGACAGGGTGGCCACAGCATGTCATGCTGGGAGGTCACTCTCACCCTGACTGAGCAGTGGCCACACCATGGCTAGGTTCCCCCATAGTGCTATACAGCATTTTTCTTAAATGATATTTATGGGTTCTTTTTTCTGGGACTCAATCACTGACATACCTGCTTGGTGTGTGTGCTTATATCCCATTTTTGGTTGCACACAGTTCCTCCAAGAACATGCACTATGTACAAGCAAGCAGACTGTCTGTAGTTAGCATGCGTATGGTTGGAACACCTTGCAGGGTACAGCGGGTGGAGACTGAATGTGCTCTCTGCTGGTGAATGTCAGATCGGGGTGGGGGCAGCTGAGCTTTTCCAGGCCTACTTCCCTATGTAATGCATAGAGATCTGCATTGACTGTCCTGGAAAGTTCCCATTCCCCAGCAGGACTAGGGTTGATGGTCCCCTCTACTGCCACCATTGCAGAGATGTGGAATGTGGATCTGTTGGAGGGGGGATCCTGAGCCACAGCGGGTGGGTTGGATGGTGCTACATAATCCACTTTGGGGTCCAAACACCACCCTTCACTTATAACATATGACCAGGGCACCCACACAGGATATGCATTGTTCTGGATGCATAAGAGTCCACAAGAGCTAGATGTGACTGGGAACTAGAGATGGACACAGATGTATCCTAGGCATGTCTTCAAAGACTACCTATCACACATTAGCACTGATGAGGACCTGCAGCACAGCTTATCTCAGCCAAGCCAGGTGCTGTGGACCTGGTGCTGGGCGACCCACCTCACCCTCAGGGTGAGCACAAGAACCACACTCTGTCACGGTCTGTAGCCACTCTGTCCCAGTAACACACATGGTCAGTTCCCCCTACCAGGCCGAGGTGCTGTGGGGGTGCAAACCCCATCTTGTGATCAGCTGTAGACTTCTGATCTGCATGTGCATCATGGGTATGGGTGGGTTTACCCTATCCTGGTAACCACAGCAGACAGTTTGTGTGGTGAACTTCAGTCTTTCTGTAGCCAGCCAGAGGCTTGCTAGCAGCTATAGAGATGTAGCCCACTGGTTACTTCAATGACTGTGGAGGCAAAAGTCATGTGTTTGATCCCATAGTGGTGTTACTTAATATGGCTATCTGAGGCTTTTCATTTTAATTTAAATCAGTGCTGCCAGCAAAATGCACCCTCACAGTGCTGTAACCTTAAGGTGTCTCATAAGGCGTCCTATCGGGCGCTCTATAAGGCGCCCTATAAAGCACCCTGTAGGGCACATTAGATGGTGCCTTGGGGAACAAGGCACTTTATAATGTGCCCTATTGCCTTATAGGGCACCTTATGTTACGGCACTGTGAGGGTGTTTTTGCTGGCAGCACTGATTTAACTTAAAAAAGGAAATGCCTCAGACAGCCTTCTTACATAATACCACTGCAGGATCAAACCCATTACCTCTGCCTCCACAGCCATTGCAGTAACCAGTAGGCTACATCTTTATAACTTCTAACCCTGCGCTGGCATGAACTTAGGGTTAACGCACGTTAACGTGCCACGGCGCCCACTATCGCACACTATACAGATTCTTGCTACCTTGCCGCCGGAACGTCCACTCCTTTTATGGCATTTTTTACATTATTGCTGCAACTAGCGCCAGTAGCCAGCCAGCAGTGTGGTATTAGCTGTAGAGATGTAGCCTACTGGTTACTTCAATGACTGTAGAGGCAGAGGTCATGGGTTTGATCCCACAGTGGTGTTATTTAGGAATGCTGTCTGAGGCTTTTTCTTTTCATTTCAATCAGTGCTGCCAGCAGAAACACCCTCACATTGCTGTAGCCTAAGGTGCCTCATAGGTGCCTTATAAGGCGCCCTATAGGCACCTTGGCAGACAGGGCACTTTATAATGTAACCTATGGGGCGCCTTATAGAGCGCCTTATGAGGCACCTTAGGTTACGGCACTGTGAGGGTGTTTTTGCTGGCAGCACTGATTTAAATTAAAAGAAAATGCCCCAGACAGTCTTTTTAGATTACACCACTGCAGGATCAAACACATGACCTCTGCATCCACAGTTATTGCAGTAACCAGTGGGCTGCATCGTTATAGCTTCTAACATTGCGTTGACATGTAGTTAGGGTTAATGCACCACGTCGCCCACTATCGCGCAATACAGATTCTTGCTACCTTAGGACTGGAACGCCCACTCCTGATATGGCATTCTTCACATTATCGCTGCAACTAGCGCCGGTAACATTAAGATGATTTAGTAAACATACCCCTAAATCTAGGCGCAATAAACCCCTTTTTAAAAAAGTGGGATAAATCATATTAAAATGACACATCTCTCATTAACTAATTCGGGTGAACACATGCAAGTTACTGAATCGGGTCTATTTTAAATAATGGATCTAAATCAATGCATGCTTTAAACTGCCTTGATTTAGCAAAGGTTATATTAGAACCTAAGATATGCCATACTGGATCAGACCAAGTCCAGTATCCTGCTTCCAACAGTGGCCAATCCAGGTCACATGCACCTATCAGACTCCCAAAAGATTTCATGCTACTTATACCTGGGGTAAGCAGTGGATTTCACCAGCCAGTTTAATAATGAGTAATGGACTTTTCTTCTAGGAACTTGCTCAAACCTCTCTTAATAGCTACACTAACACATTTTACTACATCCTCCGGTAATGAATTCCAGAGTTTTATTATGTGTTCAATGAAAAAATACTTTCTCTGATTAGTCTTAATTGCATTACATTGTAGCTTCCTTGCATGTCCTCAAGTCTTTCTGCTTCTTCAAGAAATAAACAACCAATCTATGTTTACCTCTTCCACTCCACTCATTATTTTATAGGCCTCTATCATATCTCCCCTGAGCCATCTCTTTTCCAAGCTGAAGAGCACTAACCTTTTAAGTTAAGTTAAGTCTTTCCTCGTAGGGATATCTTTCCTTCCCCTTTACCATTTTGATTGTTGTTCTCTGCACCATTTCTAATTTCACTATAGCCCTTTTAAGATATGGCAACAGTCATGGTATCACCAGGGAATGCACCATCTCTGTGATAACATGGTGGTGCAGTGCACAAAACCAGTGTATTCAGCAGCAGAAGGTCACAGGTTCAAGTCCCAGCTGTGGTTTCCGCCAACCCAGTCCTCATATTTTACCCACTACTATAATGTGCTAATACAGACAGAACCTTTCTTGCAGATGACGTGAACATGCCCAAAACACTTACATTTTACCCTACAGAGCACAGACACCATAAACATGCACATTACCTAGAGCAGAGCCTCCCAAATGCAGTCCTGGAGGGCCAAACACCATTCAGGTTCCATGCTGCCTCTGATAAAGATGCCTGTGCTGCATTTCTATGCGCCACCCCCATGGTATGCAGATGTATCTCATGCATATTCATGAGGGACAGCATGAAAACCCGAACAGTGTTTTGCACCGCAGGACTGGAGTTGGAACCTCTGCCGTAAAGCAGCAGCCAACAGGGGCAGACACACCCGCACCCACAGGCCCCATTATCCAAAGCCTCCTGGAAAGGCAGGACTTTGGGCTCTGCATGCATCTCCCAACCTAAACCTGGGAATATGGTACACAGCTATCAAAAGGTTGCTATGAGTACTGGCAGATAGGAATTCCTAGGTTAAGTACAATTTTCGGAGTGAGCTGCATCATAGCAACCTTTTTGATGTCTGTGGAGTGTGCTACAGGTCTTCTGTCTGACAGTGTTTACCAACCTGGGGAGTGACTCCTACAGTATTGCGTACCATAGCCATGCCTGCACTGTGCCCAGGACTTTTGTGGTGGCTTGGGCTGACCAACACCTCTATAGTTGCACAATGCTGGCATAGGTGTGGGGAGTGTGTGTCTTTCTATCCAGTGTGTGGTGGCTGCCAACACCCTCCACAGCCCACACTGCTAGCACAGTTGCCAATATTGGCCTGCCAATGTGCATAATGAGGAGCAAGGTACCGTGGGAATAGCCTGGATAGGGTGGCCTGGCCTGTCCGCATCTGCACAGGGCATAGGGCACTGGCTGGACATTGTAGTGCCCGGTACCACCTGCACGGACAGGGTGGCCATAGCATGTCCTGCTGGGAGGTCACTCTCACCCTGACTGAGCAGTGACCATGGCATGGCTAGGTTCCCCCATAGTGCTATATAGTGTTTTTCTTATGTGATATTTATGGGTTTCCTTTTGGAGCCCAATCACTGTCTTATCTGCTTGGTGTGTATGCTGATATCCCCGTTCTGGGTACATGCATCTTCTCCAGGACCATGCACCATGCACTATGGACTAGCTGGCGGACTGTCTGTAGCTAGTATGTGTCTTGCTGGAACACCATGCAGGGTGCAGCGGCTGGAGGCTTGCTGCTGGAGAATGTCAGATAATGGTGGGGGGCAGCTGAGCATTTCCAGACCTGCAGTCTGTCTGCTATTGTGTTGTGGATGTGTACTGCTCTGCATTGCTTGCCCTGTAGGGTGTTTGATTCCTAGTAGGACTGGGGTGATGGTCTCCTCTACTGCCACCATTGCCGGAGGTTGAAAGTGGATCTGTTGGCGGGAGATCCTGTCTCCCACCCTGAGCCCCAGAGGGTGTGTTGGGTGGTGGTATGTAATCTCCCTGGTAACCACAGCAGAATATGGGTGTGGGGCCATGCAGTCCTCCTGTAGCCAGCCAGGTGTTTATTAGCAGCTCTAGCCCACTGGTTACTTCACTGCCCATGCAGCCAGAGGTCATAGGTTCACAACCCACAGTGGGGTTCATCGATAGAACTGTCTTAGGCATTGTCTATTTTTATTGTATATTAGTGCTGCCAGCAGAACCAGGGTACTGTCACCTTAGGGTGGCTCATAAGGCACCCTATAGGGCGCCTTATATGTCGCCCTATAGGGCGCGCCTTACAAGCCGCCCTATATGGTGCCTTATATGTTGCCCTATAGGGCACCTTATACGTCACCCTATAGGGCGCGCCTTACACTTTGCCCTATAGGGTGTGCCTTACACTTTGCCCTATAGGGAGCGCCTAAATATTCCTATCAAATGGTATATAATACATGACCATGTCAGAGGGAACGTCACTATTGGAACATATTGCATAAGATGGGTACAATTTTCCTGACATATGCAAACTTTAACCCGGCTGCAGACAGTGGATTAAAATCTTATAGTTGGCTTTCAAAGGGTTACACAGGATGCCTCAACCAGCCTTATTCATTAGGCACACTGGGGAATCAAACCCATGACCCTTGTACCATCAGTCTGTGTAGTAACCATAGTGCTACAGCTCTGTTTCAATATTTGGGTGTCTGCGTGCCATCTTGTGCTTAATGCGCAGTAAAGCGCCCTGTAACAATCGTTGCTGCGCGGCGCGTTATAGCGTGCGTTATCACTAATGATGTACTGCCCATGTCCTTTTTTGGCATTTCTTCCACTAACGCGGCTCCTAACGCGAATCACACTAACGCAGTTTAGTAAACATACCCCATAGTTTAATAGGAGAAAGACAACATGGATTTAGCCAAGTAAAGTCTTGTCTTACTAATCTGTTATATTTTGTTGAAAGTGTGAATAAACAGGTAAACAAAGGTGAGCCGCTTGATATAGGGGTAGGTTTACTAAACCGTCTTAATGTGCGCCCCAGCGATAATGTGCAGGATGCCATAAAAGGAGTGGGCGTTCCGGTCTTAACATAGCAATCACGCGTTATCGCGTGATAAAGTGTGCCATGCACATTATCATGCGATAGAGGGAGCTGCACACGTTACCGCGTGTTAATCTTAATTAGGTGCGCTGACTTACGAACACAGCTGCAGAAGTGTAGCACAATGGTTAATACATTGACTGATAGAACAAGAGTCATGAGTTTGATCCCCCAGTGGGCTTAATGAATAAGGCTGTCTGAGGCATTACCCTTTACTTTAAATCAGTGCTGTCTGAGGCATTTTCTTTTTTAATTTAAATTAGTGCTGCCAGCAAACACACCCTCACAGTGCCGTAACCTAAGGTGCCGCATAAGGCGCCCTATAAGGCACTCCAGAGGGCACATTATAAAGTGCCCTGTCCTCCAAGGCACCCTATAATGTTGCCTATAGAGTGCCTTATAAGGCGCTTTATAGAGCGCCTTATGAGGCACCTTAAGGTTACAGCACTGTGAGTGTGTTTTTGATGGCAGCACTAATTTAAATTAAAAAAAAAAAGCCTCAGACAGCCCTATCAAATAACACCTCTGTGGGATCAAACCCACAACCTTTAGCACCTCAGGCAGTGAAGTAAAGTGTGTGCTATATCTCTACAGCTGCTAGCAAAGCCCTGGCTGGCTACAGAAGGACTGCAGGTCACCACACAAACTGTCTGCTGTGGTTACCAGGATAGGGTTAACCCACTCGTACCCATGATGCACTGCACATGCAAATCAGCAGTCTAAAAATGATCACAAGATGGGGTATGCACCCCCACAGCACCTAGGCCTGGTAGGGGGAACTGACCGTGTGTGTCACTGGCACAGAGTTGCTACGGACCATCACATTGTGGGGGTACTGTGCTCACCCTGAGGGTGAGGTGGGGTGCCCAGCACCAGGTCCGCAGCACCTGGCATGGCTGAGGTAGGCCATGCTACAGGTCCCCCTCAGTTGCAGTGTGTGATAGGTAGTTCTTGCAGACACACCTGTATCCATCTGTATTTCTCAGTCGCATTTAGCTCTTATGGACTATGATGTACCCAGAATAGTGCATATCCTGTGTGGGTGTCATGGTCACATGATTTAAGTGAAGGGGGATGTTTGGACCTATAGGCAGATTATGTACCACAACCCAACCCACCCTACTCTCTAGTGGCTCAGGGTGGGGAACAGGATCTCCCACCAACAGATCCGCATTCTACATCCCTGCAATGGTGGCAGTAGAGGGGACTATCAAACTAGGTCCTGCTGGGGGAACAGACACCCTACAGGGCAGTCCATGCAGATCTGTACACATCCATAAGGCAATGGCAGACAGACAGTAGGCATGGAAATGCTCAGCAGCCCCCCACCACTATCTGACATTCTCCAGCCAAACTTTTAACATACTGTATTTCGGGTATATAGAGACCTCAGGGAAGCTCATTCCTTACATCTGGCGAACTTTTTTGGAAATCGTTGTGATTGAGAAAAAAGAAAAACGATTGAAGTCAAACGTTCAGATAAGTAACGTATTACTATTTGAATGGTTGGTGGAAAGCAATTTTGAATATCTGGATTTTCTTTTTCCATTTTCTCCTTTAGGCGATAACCTTACTATAGAAGGTGCAGGAGATTTTATCTTCAATACGAGTAGGAAGAAACTGCACTTTACTTTCAAAATTTTCTCTATAATATTTTCAAAAAAAATTTAGATAAAAAAAAGATTGTTTTTAATTGTTGTTCGAATCCTTTAAAAGTACTTTTTTTGGATATAGTGTGATAGTTTTTTAGGTTTGATACAATTAGATTAAAGTTTAAAGGGTGAGACCTGTGATGTATGAGTTCTAGGCTCTATCCTATGGTGACACAGTTCGCCAGATGTAAGGAATGAGCTTCCCTGAGGTCTCTATATACCCAAAATACAGTATGTTAAAAGTTTAAGATGATGCTATTTGATTATTAAGGTGTTAGAAAAGTATTGGGGTTATAAATGGTGGTGTTACTGGGTTTTAAACCATGTAAATGCTTTTTTTAATATTGGGCCCCTAGTTCTTAATGCTATGTGACTAAAGTTTTGAATATTGGCCTACTAAATGTTGGAACACTCCCTCATTGACAGGTCTCACAAAAGGAAAATCATCAAGGTAATGAATACTATTAGGAAATATCTCCTCTCAATCTGTTCCATGTCCCAGTGCACAAAAGTTGAAAAAGTCTCAAAACAAGAACAAGCCATAGAACTTCCTACTGACATATATTTATTGAAAAAAGCAGTAGGAATCCAACTTAAAACCTAACAGTGGGAAAAACTCTGGATGGATAGGCAATAGGCGAAAGGCCAACTCAATATCAGCCTTTACCATCAATCCCCCCACCCACAAGCAGGGCCGTACCAAGAGCTGTGCGAGCCGCACAGGGCACATGTACTGAAGGGCACTGATATTATCACTGAGCTTCCAGGAAGCCTCAAAAGAATGAGTTAATGCACGTGGCTGGGGCAGAGGGAGACACCAAATTTGTTAGTCACACAGGGTGCATTTCCAGCTTGGTACAGTCCTGCCCACAAGACCACAAAAGCAAAACCTCTTGGTCCAATGATGCATATCTCACAGAACAAGAATCAGGGTCAATAAAACATTCATACTGGCCCTAGGAACAGCCTAATGGTTGAAGTAGTGGGCTAGGCATGAGGAAGCCAGAATTCAAATCCCACTGCTGCAATCATTGTGATTCTGCTAAGTATTGGGAATGATGGAGTGCTATCTTCTCTATACCCTCTGGATGTTTTTCATAGAAAATGAGCACTTTCCTGATGCTTATTTGTACCAGAAGCAGGTCTAAACTTAGATGCGACTCCAGATGTCCTGAACTTTTCTGAGATCAGGCGGTGATGTCCAGGTTACTGGGAACACCCCAGCCAGGCCTCCAGCAGGCCCCTATTCAGACTTGAACATCTTCATGCTGGGGATATCTGCAGATCTGGCTTCAAAAATGTCTCAGAAGACGTCTTTGTGCTTTGGACATCTCTATGCCTGTTTTCAGATTTCCAAAGCATGAATAGGGCTTGCAAACTAACCCACATTATGAAAAAGATGGAATTTTCCTGGTTCCCTTTTAGATACAATGTCCAAAGGAGAAACCACCAAATTACAAAAAGGGGGCCAAGAAAATGGGCCAGAAATTCAACCTATCTCCACTTCTACTGTATATGCAAGTTGTGCATTACCACTTCTTAGACAGGACAGAAGGTGCATTGTGTGACTTATGACACAAAGATAGACCAAAGAAAAGAATACAAAGCCTTAAGTAAAACCCACAAACAACAGCTCCACTAAAGGATAAACCTCCAAACTCTTTGTCAATATGAATCAAATTAATTGGAAAAGAGGTCTTGAGAAATTCTTCTGGAAGGCACAGATCTGGAAAATTGAGCAAAATAGATAAACATCTCCCTGATTGGGGAATGTGACATCAAGGAAATTGAATAGGAAGGTGTCTATAAATGTCTCAGAGTAGGGAAAGGAAAGACAATCAAGCAGAAATTACTGAGAGAAAAGATAGGGCAGAATATTACAGGAGTTTAAAATCATTACTGAAAAGTTATTTAACGTCACAGAATAAGATACAAGCCATCAATCAGCTAGCAATTCCTATACTCTCATACTGCTTTGTAGACTGGCCCCTTAGAGATATAAAAAAACTGGATGTGCAAACTCCTCCATGCCCATGAAGTAATTTACAAAAATCAGTGTATGCTGAGACTGTACATCTCTAGAGCTGAAGAAGGACTAGGTTTTATAGAAATCAATTACATAGTCAGAGCTACTATCATAGGCCTCTGGGCCCATTGAACAGCATAATCAGATCCAAATATGCAAAAATATGTTGAAATATGACGTAAACATTCAGAATCTGTCTCCATCATGAAACTTGGACAAGCGTTCTGACGACTGGAAGGAATGAGTAAGAATCCCCAAGCGCACACAGAGAAGGAAGCAACAGAATTTGTAAAACAAGAGAAAAAAATCTTTAAATAATTAGGATAGCAAACGAGGAAAAACAAGTGTCAAATACATAAATACAGTGGGCAATAAAAAGTGTTACTCCAGGAATCCTTAGTTGATCAAAACCGGACACATAAATGGTTAAGGAGAGGCAAACTGAAACTGAAGAGTAAGAGGTTAATAGTGCAGCCTGGGACAGCAGATTAGGACAAGATGCTTTACAGCAAACATTGAAAAAAAGGCAAAATAGACATATGTAGATAACCAGGGATCCATACCAGGCGCTCCCCCTCCTCCTCACCAACTCCAGACCCCCTTAACTTGTACATTTCCCATAAAAGGACAAACACACATTGGTTGGAAAAAACACCAGGTTGCAGCTTTATTGCCCAATGACAATTAACATTTTAACAACCAAAACAACTTATCCAAGAATTTTCACCCCCCCCCCACCCCCGGCAGAGCGATACGTCACCAGCCGTACTATTAGCAAGGTGACCTCGCTTCCGCCCCTGATCCGGTCAACCACTGGTCCAGCTCGAACCACCCCTGCTCAACTTCGCCATATCACTAGCAAAAGTAAGCTCAGGGTTCTCCGGGTCGTGGGCACCCTGCCCCCGCCCCAAGTAGCTTATGTCTCTGGACCCCGGAAACCTCCGGGATCCCGCTCCCACCTTCTCCCCCCAACTACGACACCCTCAAACTTTCCCCAAAACCAACCCTCAACTGTAAGGGTGGGAGGGCGGGACGCTGACGGCTCCCCGCTCCTCGACCATGTGCCCAGTGCGCGCCCATGCCAGTGGAGCACATGGCCTGTCCTCTCACCCGATTGGTTGCTGGCTCGCTCCAGACACCAGCAACCAATCAGTTCAAATGATGCCGGCCTCCTTGCCGTCCCCCGTCCCCCCCCCCCCGATGCCCTCTCGAGGCCGGGACCCACGCCCGGCTGGAACCGCCAGTTACCGGCGTCCGCCGGGAACTTGCCCGCGGCCTTCCTATAACCGGGGATCCATACCATTCGCTCCCCTTCCTCCTCACCAACTCCAAGACCCCCTTAACTTGTACATTTCCCATAAAATGCACAAACACACATTGGTTGGAAAAAACACCAGGTCGCAGCTTTATTGCCCAATGACAATTAACATTTTAACAACCAAAACAACTTATCCAAGAATTTTCACACACACCCCCCCCCCCCCACCCCCGGCAGAGCGATACGTCACCAGCCGTACTATTAGCAAGGTGACCTCGCTTCCGCCCCTGGTCCGGTCAACCACCGGTCCAGCTCGAACCATCCCTGCTCAACTTCACCATATCACTAGCAAAAGTAAGCTCAGGGTTCTCAGGGTCATGGGCACCCTGCCCCCGCCCCAAGTAGCTTATGTCTCCGGACCCCGGAAACCTCCAGGATTCTGCCACCAGCATAGACACATATTTGTGGCTTTGCCGCCCCCTTAACCGGGCAAAGCTGTGACCTGCTGGAACGGCCCCCTACTACCTTCTCCAATGCCTCCTGCCAGTCATTAAGAAGAAGGTCAAGCCCAACCGGGGATAAATGAACCCCATCCGACCTGTACAACCCTGCACAGGCCACGTCCACCCAATCATGCTGCACATGGCACCCCCCGTATTCAACCACCCATCGCCCAATTTGCCGGTAGATCTTAGTAAACCCCCGGGACCAGCGCCGCTGTTCCTTACACACCGGCCGCGGGATGACATCGGACCAAAGCAACACCACCCCAGCAAACATTGACAAAATGCAAGAAAAATCCCTCTTGGCAGCATTGATCAACTGCTTGCAGGTCCAAGAGGCCAGATCATTACCCCCAAATGCAACAGAAGAAACCCGGGCTGTGTTCGAAGACGAGCATGGTGACGGAGCAAGGGCATCAACTGCGGCCACCTCAGTCCTCTTTCGCCCAGCCATGAAAGCGCCACCACTGCAGGCTCCAATCTCAGGTTCCGCCCGATAGGCCTCTCCTCAGCATGTCTGCCAGTCCAGAAGACAAACGAATGCCCAAGCATCCAACAGCCCCGCACACATCTGCCCTGGTCTGTAAAGAAAACACAATGTTAATGATCTGCTCCCCCCACGCCCATGCATCATAACCGGACATAAGTTTGAAAAGCCCTGGATTGCCACCTGCCAATCGCCTGTATTTGCGAAGCCGACAATCCAGCACCCGCCGCACTGGTCGCCGCCCCGATATGGAAAGAATGTGCCGCAAATTGTCAGGCATCCTCTCCCATCCGCTGCAGCCCCAACCGTAAGACCGCTGTCACCTGGTAACGGGTGACCAAACGAGCATCCGCATGGACAAAGAACCCGCCCTCTGCCCAGGGACGACCCTTCAAATACAACCTAGTTGCCGCCACCGGGCAGGTAAGCCCGCCAATAGCCCGCAACACCACCCACATACCCCTGCTTTGCGGGTCTGTCTTCGACTTCCGAAACAAAACCTTCAAGTGATCCCCCTCCAGTCGCACATGATGTCTCTGTAAACTCATATCCACCCCCCTTTTTTTTAAATCCACCACCAACTCACCCACCCGGAATGCACCAAAAAACGCCAAGCAAAATATTGCCCAGAAAAGCGTGGCCTCATATGCCGGCACAGTCACCACAGTCAGCGCATCACAAGTACCAGCCAGCAAGTCATGGGTGACTGGGTGACGCATGTCAGGCAGAGGGGGGTGCACACGTCTCCACCCCTGCATCAACTGACGCACGAGAAACCCCCCTCCCGAAGGGGACCATCCAACTGCTCTAGCGAAAAAAGAGAAGCCCACAAGGTGCAGCTGAACAGCTGCCCAAGATAGACCCATCCGCTTCACACTAACAATATAGATACCCAAAAGTGCATCCGGCACGACCCCCCCCCCCCCCGCCACCCCACCCCTGTAAGAATGCGACCACTCGCCGACAGCCCCGGCAATAAGCATTCCACGTGCTGTCTGCGAGCGAACTCCGCAGCAGCTCCATCATCTCCGCCGGCCACAACTCCATAAGCTCCACGGGACCTCCGCTCCCACCGGATCCGCTTCTAGCGCCAGCTGCCGGAAACGCTGCCACTGCAAACGAGACAAAGCATCAGCGATGCCGTTTCGATGACCCGGAATGTGTCGAGCTCTCAAGGTCACATTCAAATGCAAGCAGGATAACACTACCTTCCGCATCAGAGCAGCAACGTCCACGCACCGAGGTGAATAATTATTGACTACACTCACTACCGCTTCATTATCGCACCACCACACCACTTTTTTGTTACACAACCTACCCGGCCACAATGCCAATGCCACCAAAATAGGGAACAACTCCAAGAAGGTGATGTTCTTCAGAAGCCCCATCTCCCCACAGGCCACCGGCCATTGACTCGCACACCAAGACCCACCAAAGTAAACACCCAACCCCGCACCCCCGGCTGCATCAGTGTACAACAGCAAGTCCTCGCTCGAACACTCCTCACCCACGAGGAGAGCCGACCAATTAAAATCCTGCAAGAAAGCATCCCTCACGCATACACCTGGAAATCCGAATACGATGATGAGGTTTAGAAACACCAGCCGTGGCCATCGCCAACCGGCGCAGAAATACACGCCCCATCGGTATCACTCTACAAGCAAAATTCAAGGACCCGAGTAGAGCCTGCATTTCTCTCAGAGTATACTTCGCCGAGACCACCGCATTTGCCACCAAAACCCTCAACTGTGTCACCTTGACTAACGGTAAGCGCGCCACCATTGCAACGGAGTCCAACTCGATTCCCAAAAAGGTAATTGTAGTCGCTGGTCCCTCTGTTTTATGCTCCGCCAACGGGACCCCCAATTCGCCCACCACCGCAACAAAACCGTCCAACAACTCACGACACTGAGAAGTGTGCGCTGCCCCACAAAGAAAAAATCATCCAGATAATGGACCACATCAGCACAACCCACCTTTCGTTCCACGACCCACTGCAGAAAGGTGCTAAAAGTCTCAAAGCATGCACACGACACTGCACAACCCATGGGCATGCATTTGTCAAAATAATACTCCCCAGAGACCTGGAAACCAAGCAAATGAAAGGAGGAGGGGTGCACCGGGAGCAACCGAAACGCGGACTCAATGTCCACCTTCACCATCAGTGCCCCACACCCCGCCTTCCTAACTAACCGGACGGCCTTATCGAAAGAAGCATAACGTACCGTGCAGCATTCTCTTGGAATATGATCATTGACCGATGTCCCTTCAGGGTAAGACAAATTATGAATTAACCGGAACTTACCCGGCTCTTTCTTCGGGACAACCCCCAATGGAGAAACCACAAATTCATTAAACGGGGGATCCGCAAATGGGCCCGCTATCCGGCCCAACTTCAATTCCCCATCTAACTTTTCCTGCACGACCACCGCAAAGCGCCGCACAGAAGCAGCATTCCGAGCAGCCAATGAAACCACCCCACCCCCCCGAACTGGGATAACAAAACAGTTCGTAAACCCCCCAAGCAACACCCCTTTGTCCCGCACCCTAGGGTAATGCAGTAGCAAGTCCCGCAAGACCTCGATCTGAACTGGCGATGGGGCTAACCCAAAAGGTGCACTATCACTTGGCCAATGGCAAGGACCCTTTCCGGATACATTTCGTCGCAGCATGCCCTCCCCCGCAAACCGAACAGGCATGCCGGAACTTGCAATCTGGGAAAGGGCAGGAGGACTTGTTGAACCTCCAGCACACGTCCGCCCCAGCTCCAGTCCCCTGCTTGCCTGGGGCCCCCGCCCCACCCACACGAAAGGGCCGGTTCACCATTGGAAGGGCCGCCCCCCCCCCCCACTTTCACGCCGCTCCCCCAACCCCCGCCGCACTCGACCTTACTGACATTTGGGTGAGCCACAAATTGATATCCTGCATGCCCCAGGATAGCAACTTGTTCTCCTCCATCTTGTCTCAAAACTTCTCATCATAATTAAGCCATGACCACCCATCATGGACCTGAGAAGCCTCGAGAATTGAGTCCGCATAGGACAAAAGCATCCCATACTGCTCCGGACAGTGACGCCCCCAAGCACTCGCTAGGCGCAAGAAAGCCCTCACCCAATTGACCACCGTCCTCGCCACCTTCCGAACCCTACCGGCCTTTTCATCCTGCTTCCTCTTCTTCTTACTTTCGCCCGTGCGCTTACGACCCTCCAAAAGCCGAAAAATATCAATATACCGTCTCTTCCTTATTCTCCTCCGCAACTTCCTTGGGACACCTTCCCACAATTCAGACAAGACCGTCACCGCCGACGCACCCCCGCCAGCTGAGCCGCCCTCCGCAACCGTCCTGCCCCCCGCCGAGGACCCCGTGGACGAACTGGAGGAAGAGGAAGTGGACGAACCGGATCCATGTGGCCGCCAGCACACATGCTTCTTCCTTGAAGCCTTACCTAAACTCTCGTCACGCGCTCCGCCCCCAGCCCCACCGGCATGCTCTAACCGTAACTCACCCGCTGCCGATTTCACAGTCGAAGGCTGCTCCGCCCGCCGTGGCTCTCGATCTCCGCACTCCGCCAACCCAGCTCCAGATTCTCCACAGCCAACCGACGCCGCAGCCACCGCTGCCCGATGCTGCAGCGGACCACCACGCATAGCCCCAGGAGCCTCACCCGAAAAAACCTGAGAAGACAAAAAGGGGAAAAAAGCAGGGGGAACAACTGCAGGCCACGCTGTCTGGCAAGCCCCGGACCAATCATCCCTTGAGGAGCCCTGCCCGCCCCCCCCCAGCCAATGATCCCAACCCGGGTGCCCCATTGTCCCGGCCCCCCGCACTCTCCGAGAAACCAACAACCCCCTGTGCCCTTGCCTGAAATCAGAAACCAGCCCACTCAGATCCCCTGCCAGCCGCATGGCCCACAGCACCCCCCCCTAGGCTGCCCTCTAACACCCTGTCCTCCTGTCAACCCTTCCCCCACCTCACCTGCACTAGCACCCTGCACTTGAGCATCCCCAGCGCACTGCCCCCCGTGACAAGACAGCACCCCAAACCCTAAGGCCCCGCCCCCTCCCAGGACCCCGAACAGGCAATATTAACCCCCTGGACCCCCTGTCAGCAGGCCCAGCCAGGCCTTCGGCCGCTACTCCCAACCTACCCCTCCCCTGACTCATTGGGCCTACCTGTCGCTCCCGAGCCCCCTTACTGCCCTGCCGGCCCCCAGAATGCTGCCCGGAAGCCACCTCTCTCCTCTCCTGCCCCCCCCCCCCCCGTTTACCCTTGCGCCCTCCCGCCATACTAAGCACCACCGCCCCTACGCTCTGAGACAATTCCGAGTGTATGTATACGCTATTAAGCATTCCAGCACTACCCCCAATGAAAAGCTTGCTGCCTGGGGGAAGAGCCCGCCTACCCACCCGAGAGCCTCCTTGCCTGAGAAGTGCGCGCTCCGCCGAAGCACCACCACACCAGAGACCCTCCAGAAGATGATTCGCCAAACTACAGCCCTCTCAACACCCGCAACACGCGCCGAGACCGAGACCAACACGCTGACGGCTCCCCGCTCCTCGAACATGTGCCCAGCGTGCGCCCACGCCACTGGAGCACATGGCCTGTCCTCTTACCCGATTGGTTGCTGGCTCGCTCCAGATGCCAGCAACCAATCAGTTCAAATAATGCCGGCCTCCTTGCCGTTCCCCCCCCCCCCCCCCGATGCCCTCTCGAGGCCGGGACCCGCGCCCGGCTGGAACCGCCGGTTACCGGCATCCGCCGGGACCTTGCCCGCGGCCTTCATATTATGTAAGAAAGAGCTGGAAACAATGATTCACCTCATAACTGGCTGCGAAGTTCTGATGACAGAAAATTTATATAAAGAAAAGCACAATAATGTAGCAAAGCTCATCCTTTGGAAACTCTGTAAATACTACAACATTACTGTGCCTGAAAACCACTGGGATCATGACCCTAAGAGAATTGTGGCGAATGAAGAGGTCATGATCACCTGGGATACTCCCATTTCAACTGATAAAAAGTTGGGTGCAAGGAAGCAGATCATAGTGGTGAAGGAGAACACCTGAATAGCATTGATTATAGAGGTGTCAGTTCAAGCAACTATTCTGTGAATCATGTTGAGAGGGAGAAGATCTTTAAGTAACAAGAAAATGTGGCAGAAAGATACCAAATTATTTCCCAGCATGTTGGGTGCCACAGGCTTGATTAAAAAGAATTTCAAGCACACCTTGATAAATTACTCATACATGTTACATCTATAAACTCCAGAGGGAGGCTTTCTTTGGCACAGTGCAAGTTCTATGTTCATACATTTAGCATTAAATTTGAGAGACTGAGATCATACTCCACATGCCCTGGCTTAGAAGTGAGGTTCATGACTGTCATGGTTTGCACAAAACTAAATATACCAATCAAAAGAAATATCCCTTAGTAACTCCACTATTGCCAGGATTAATTTTCTCAGTGCAATAATTTATTGAAACACTCAAATCCTTAAATACTAAGCTATCACCGGACCTCAGGTTTTACTCACCCTCCATCTGGCGAAATGCATCACCATAGGGAAATGGCGGACACTTACATCATAGGTCCTTAGCTCAAACAATAATAATAAGTATACTTTATTCCAAGACAAATCCACTACTTAAAAGTACACCTTACCCGCCTAAAATTTCCACAGAGATTCACATCAACTAACAAATCAAACACTAAAAACACTAATACACCCCATACAATCAAACATCTCTCTCTCCAACATACATTTAACACATAGCACTGCAAGAGATACCCGCTAAACTGCTACAAAGTCAGTAAAGGTAATAAGTGGCCTTTATAGTCAAAGGTAATAATTATATCCTCTGATTTGCGATATGATGTAGATGTATATAGTATGCTATAAAGAAAAGAGAATAAACTCCTTAATATAGAATGATATCATCAAATCTCATTCAAAGAGCAACTCATTACTTATCTGTTATAAACTCCACTTCAGCGCTCTCACAGTCTCTCACAAGCTGATACATCATTTGTCACGCACTATCCGTTCAACAAAAGCTTTTGTTTCGCCACCAGGCTTCATCAGGAACCAATGTGCAAAAATATAGCTTGTAACAAAATTCTCAATAGTACAGGACACATATAGTGTCTTCTAATCTAGTAACAGCCAGCATCGGCGTCTGATGTCATCAGCTTTAAAGGCCTAACCACCAATTGGCTCACGTACCATAGCCGAATCACAATTCAACAACTTTATATATAACATAACAACACAACTTAACAATAAAAGACATTCCTACACAAACGAATACAACTCAGAGGAGCGCAGGGAGAACTGCAACAGTCATAACCAGCCTAAAAAAATAGTGACCAATCTATTTTATCATTTAACCCACAAGGGTCCAGTGTATTCAGAAGATAAATCCATTTCTGCTCCTTTTGCAATAGCTGTAATCCTCGATCACCTCGTCGAATATTAGCCGGCACCACCTCCAGAACTTTACATAGGAGATCTTCAAAACTATGATGGAAAGCAAGCCAGTGTTGTACCAGAGGTGTTTCAAGTTGAGCTTTAGAAATACTGTATTTATGTTCTGCTCTGCTTATGATACTGAAGTATTAGCACAACTGAATAAGACCCATCATTATAAACGATTGTTAGTAGACCCTACCGAAGCCTTCAGGTCACTACTATAGCCTTACAAATGGGTTTTCTTACAGAGAGAGAGAAAACTTTTCTGAATCCTCTGCATCCCAAAATACCAGCTTTTTATATCCTTCCGAAGGTGCATAAAAGTTTATCTAACCCTCCTGGAAGGCCAATTCTGTCGAGCAATGATTCTCTGCTCGAGAGAGTTGGTATTTATTTGGATACGTTTTTGCTGTCTGAGGTTGTGAAGATCCCCTCATATATTAAAGATATGACGCACTTTTTACAAATTCTTGAAGAGTTTGATGATATTAATCAAGTGACATGGCTAGCATCTCTTGATGTAGCTGCTCTTTATACTTCAATATCACAAGATGAGGCCATTCAGGTTTTGTCCGAGGTTTGGAATGCTCGACCTAGCCCACACCGAGTCCCTACAGAATTTTTAGTACAATTGGCTGAGTTGGCCTTGAAGAGGAATTATTTTGTGTATAAACGAGAATATTTTCAACAGATTTCAGGTACCGCAATGGGAGCTACGTTTGCTCCCTCTCTGGCAAACCTTTATATGCATTTTTTTGAACAACGGTGTGTTTACCCTTCACGGTTTTCACCATATATTTTGAAGTGGTACCGTTATATTGATGACATCTTTTTGACTTGGAGTGGATCGCGATCCGAATTAGATGACTTTTTTGTATACTTGAATGACTGTAATGCCCATATCCAGTTTGAGATTAATATTCAAGAGAATTCTCTCCATTTTTTGGATGTTGTAGTTATTAAAGGTCCTAAGAAATTCTCTACTACTGTATATACTAAACCAACTGATCGAAATACGGTATTACATTTTTCTAGTTTTCATCCAATTCGTCTTAAAGAAAGTCTTCCTTATTCTCAGCTACTGCGTTGTCGTCATATATGCTCTTCACTACAGGAATTTGAGAAACAAGCCAAAGTGATGATTGCTAAATTTTGTGAGAGGGGTTATCCTGTTTCTGTGTTGAAGAAGGCATATAAAAGGGCTAAATTTAATCATTGTGAATGGCTTTTATGCCCTAAATCATCTAGCAATGTTTTGGAACCAGGAACTACTGTGACCTGCGTCCTTCCTTTTCGAACTTTTCTGGTCGAATCGTGACAGCACTGCATAAGCGGTGGAAACTTCTGATGACCCATCCTAAATTGTCTGGGAGCTCTCTTCGAGTGGCATATCAGAGGGGTAAAAATTTGCGGGACCGCTTATGTTCAGCGGTTCCTCGTCAACTGAATATGACGGAAGAATTTTTTCACACAAATTGTGGTCGCTGTTCTTTTTGCAAATATATGACTGGATCTATTCATATTCAATCTGCCCAGAAATTGTGCCACCTGTGTCAAAATACTGATTGTAATTCTACCTTTGTGATATATGCCCTTTGGTGTCCGTGTTTAAAGCTCTATGTGGGAAAAACTACTCGCTTATTGCGAACTAGATTAGCAGAACATAAATACAGTATTTCTAAAGCTCAACTTGAAACACCTCTGGTACAACACTTGCTTGCTTTCCATCATAGTTTTGAAGATCTCCTATGTACGGTTCTGGAGGTGGTGCCGGCTATTATTCGACGAGGTGATCGAGGATTACAGCTATTGCAAAAGGAGCAGAAATGGATTTATCTTCTGAATACACTGGACCCTTGTGGGTTAAATGATAAAATAGATTTGTCACTATTTTTTTAGGCTGGTTATGACTGTTGCAGTTCTCCCTGCGCTCCTCTGAGTTGTATTCGTTTGTGTAGGAATGTCTTTTATTGTTAAGTTGTGTTGTTATGTTATATATAAAGTTGTTGAATGGTTGTGATTCGGCTATGGTACGTGAGCCGATTGGTGGTTAGGCCTTTAAAGCTGATGACATCAGACGCCGATGCTGGCTGTTACTAGATTAGGAGACACTATATGTGTCCTGTACTATTGAGAATTTTGTTACAAGCTATATTTTTGCACATTGGTTCCTGATGAAGCCTGGTGGCGAAACAAAAGCTTTTGTTGAACGGATATTGCGTGACAAATGATGTATCAGCTTGTGAGACTGTGAGAGCGCTGAAGTGGAGTTTATAGCAGATAAGTAATGAGTTGCTCTTTGAATGAGATTTGATGATGTCATTCTATTAAGGAGTTTATTCTCTTTTCTTTATAGCATACTACATACATCTACATCATATCGCAAATCAGAGGATATAATTATTACCTTTGACTATAAAGGGCACTTATTACCTTTACTGACTTTGTAGCAGTTTAGCGGGTATCTCTTGCAATGCTATGTGTTAAATGTATGTTGGAGAGAAAGATGTTTGATTGTATGGGGTGTATTAGTGTTTTTAGTGTTTGATTTGTTAGTTGATGTGAATCTCTGTGGAAATTTTAGGCGGGTAAGGTGTACTTTTAAGTAGTGGATTTGTCTTGGAATAAAGTATACTTATTATTATTGTTTGAGCTAAGGACCTATGATGTAAGTGTCCGCCATTTCCCTATGGTGATGCATTTCGCCAGATGGAGGTTGAGTAAAACCTGAGGTCCGGAGATAGCTTAGTATTTAAGGATTTGAGTGTTTCACTAAATTATTGCAGTGAGAAAATTAATCCTGGCAATAGTGGAGTTACTAAGGGATATTTCTTTTGATTGGTATATTTAGATTTCCCTTAGGCGGTGATTCTTTGGTATGCACAAAACTAACCCATTTGGAGAAACTGCCCCATAAAACACTTCTTGCAAGGTGTATCATTTTATAGATGCAACAATCTGCATTTAACACCAGAACTAGGTGACAAGGTATTTTTTCTAAATTCACATGATAAACAACATATTTACCACGTTTTACTATATAGAGGACTAAGGTCTAATCAGCCCATTAAGTTTCATTTTAAGGTTTATTAGTATATTAAATTTGTGACCAAGGTAACACCATTTACCATAAGTTAAAAGCCATTGTAAATGCTTAATTGTTAGTATGGTGCTTAATGCATGTGGTAAATCTTTTACGCATGCATATTAATAGCTATCAAATTTGAATACATTGGCTCTTAATACTATTCAGGGAGGGCAATTTTATAAAAGGGTTATTAGACTATAAAAGCAGAAAGGTGAAATATGTGGCTATGTATCTATAAAATAGCTCTTCCCCTCCCACCAGAAAGCTGCTGCATAAAGTTACAGCTGCTGTGAGGCTGGGATAACGTTGGAGCTATATGTGCTGGTAAGAAGCAAGGGCCCTTTTACTAAAGTGTGCTACATTTTTGCACTATTAGGAGAAAAAACTAATGCATGGTAAGTGCAATGTTGGGGGCATGCCCAGCATCTTTCTGGCAGTTTCTGCACTGAAAATGTTCCCTAACACACAGCACCATGATTCACAATTAATGTGGATGCACTCAACACCACCCTTTGAGGTGGCATTAATTGCACTTGAGCTAAATGCAATATCGACAGTTAGCAAGTTGTAATTACCCCACCCTAACTGCAATGTACAGAAAACATCCTCCTTTTGCCCCCAACCTGCTCAGTCCTCAATCTGTCATATGAAGAGCAGTTAGTATGGGCTGTTTACTGTGGTGGCTGTTTTTAGCACTGTGAGCCCATGTGAACCATTTAGCATACTTCACCCATTAGCGCACTTTAGTAAAAAGGCCCCTCAGTGCTTATGCTTGTACTTTAAATGATACACGTTTTATCACTGATCCTGCTCCCCCTCACCAAATCCTCACCCTTGTGAATGCCTACACACATATCACATAAAAACAGATGCTATGTTGTTCCTGATGACTACTTTTATGCACATTTATAGAAGGATAATTTCATAAACACCTACCGGCTGTGTAAAATGCTGTTCTACACATGCAATTTGCTTATAAAAATGCCATTCAAATGCTTCTAATTTGTACTGCCTCACAAAGTGTCATTAGAAAATCTTTCAGGAATGCAGTAGGTCTCTATCTTTCCGAGAAAGTTACTTCATTGTTGCAAACATGTACTAAAGAAGTCTGTAAAGTATTTATGTTCATTTAAATGGCCAAGAGTTTCTTTATTGAGAAAGACTTGCATACCTAAATATTTATATATGTCACACATGACACTGTTACCTCAGATCTTTTCAATAATAGAAAAAGCCTGCTTCACAGGTTCAAGTAAATTATTTTATTTATTTATATTTAAATAAAGATTCTGAATTCTCCTTTTAAGAAAGAAATTCAGAAAGATTTTTGAAACCTTGGTAGGTAAACATCTTCTCTTCTAGTGTTTGAACAGAAATGTCTAGATGCAAGAGAATAGCCCTTATTCAAGAACATGGGTTGTGGGGCTGCACGTCCTGCTGGGACATGCAGCCTGCAATCTGCCTTGACTCTATTCCCCCACCGGCTCTCCCCATACGTCCTGTGCTTCAGGACGGGGAGAGCCGGCGGGGGGCGGAGTTGTGGCAGGCTGCACAGCAGGACGTACAAGGCCGATTCAGGTCACTGCCCTATACATACTGCCAGGCCTGCTGGGATGTGCTGCTTATACCACCTCAGAGGTGGCATAAGCAGCACTTTTTCTTGATCGGGCCTGGGGAGCCCCCACCAAGGCTGGGGCCGGGTGTAGGGGGATCCCCACCACCCAATCCAGGCCATGGGAGGCCAACTATGGGTTGGGTGGCAGGGTTTTGGGGGGCAGGAACGCGGCAGTCTGGGACGCCTTTGGAGAAGATGTCCCCGCAGGCAGGAATTGCATGCTGGGCCATCCTCAGGCCTGATTCTGGCTCTCACGGGAATGTTTTGTTCCTGCAGACCAGAATTGGGTCCTAATGGCCCAGTCTTCAGCAGGGACATCTGGAGAGCCCGGAAATCCCCCTCCCGGAATGGGGCTTCACATGTCAAAAAGTGCTTTCTTAAATAAAGATGAGCTGCTCCTGGCATGTCTCCAAGAGAAGGGAATACAAAGTTCAGCCTGGAGTTGGTGCAAGTCAAACCTAACAGATAGATGGCAATATGTACGAATGGGCTCCAGGACCTCTGAGCCTTTTCAACAAAGACAAGTGACCCCCAAGGCTCCTCACTCTCAGCTTTCCTGTTCAACATATACAGGCAGCCCATCTGTGCAATCATCCGCTCCTTTAATGTCTACTGCTTGGTATATGCTGACGATGTACTGCTCTTCCCCCCATTCTCCACCGACCAACCAGACCTCTTTACATTAGTGAGATGCTTTGATGCTGTCACCGACTGGCTCCACACACAGAGCCTCAGACTCAATTTCAACAAGAAGGATGTCCTTTTCATCACCAGAAATCAATCCTTTACCCCTCCCGCATCAATAAAAGTGAGAGGCGCAGAGCTTCCAAGCAGACCCACCATCCACTACCTGGGTACACGCTTGACCAGCAGCTTGACATGAAATCGCATATAAGTAACACCATCAAGGCAATCTACCACAAAATACGAACAATTTGTCATTTTCGACCCTTGCTGCAGCTGGATGATTTCCGAACAGTTTTTCAAGCACTTGTAAACCCCCACTTCGACTATGCCAATGCTATCCTACACGGACTCCCTAAGAACACACTGAACCCACTCCAGCTAGCATTGAATGCCATTGCCCACTTCCTGCATGGGGCCTCCAGAAGAGACCACATAACCCCAATATTAAAAGACCTACATTGGCTGCCGATCCACTACAGGCTCACCTACAAAGTAGCACTGCTGACCTTCAAAGCCATCAACAAAAGATCCTCCAGCTCCCTCACGGACCTCCTCCAACCCACTCCTCCAAACAGACCCAGAAGGACTTTCACTACCAACACACTCGTAATCCCCAAGGAAACAACGAAATCTCAGGCAGCAAAGAACAGAGCCTTTGTGTTCTACACACCTACATGCTGGTACGTCCTCCCAACTACTATCCGAGCGATCACTGACTTTATCCAATTCAGGAAAGAACTAAAGCACCATATCTTCCTTCAACAGTATTCCCACACCGATGAGACAACACCACCCAGCACCCCCCATACCCACCACGATAGCACCACCAGCACACCCTCATCATGCTGAGGCCACCGTACTCATCAGCACAACTGTCGAACCTGCAAATAGATGACAGGCTTGGAAATAGTTATTTGAGCACATCAGCAGTTCTGTGACGCATTGCTCAATCTGTATATAGTTTCCCCAGTTAGAACCCAAGTTACAATACTTGTTCGATGTAAGTACAATGCAGGCTCCAGCCTGTATTGTACATATGAATGTTACTTGTAAACCACATTGATTCTGAATAGCGTGGTATAGAAATGTTTTAAATAAATAAAAATAAATAAATAAAATAAAAATAAAGATGTCAGTTTAATTTATATTCAAAAATATTTTATTAGTGCTATCTTTAAATTAACTTTGTTTATAAACAATAACATATTCTATTCAATTAAATATTGCTAATTAAAAATTCAGCTTGTCCAGGCCATGGTATTTTCAATAACGTCATATGGATGAGAAAGTTGGACAGTGAAAAGGATAAACAAGAAGAAAATTGATGCCTTTGAATTATGGTGCTGATGATGAATACTGTGTATATCATGGACTGCTCAAAGAGCAAACCAGTCAGTACTAGAGGAGATCAAACCTAAGCTTTCCTTGGAAGCTCAGATGACAAGACTTTGACTTTCATACTTTGGACACATCATGAAAAGAGAAAGACATAATGCTTGGCAAGTTAGAAGGTCAACGCAAAAGAGGAAGGCCGGCAATGAGATGGATCGAAACAATAAGAGCAACTATGGCTACCACTCTATCAACAATGAGCCGCTTGGCTGAAGACCAAACAAAGTTTAGGTCAACTATCCAGAGGGTCACCAGGAGTCGACACTGACTCGACAGCACTTAACAGCAACAACAACAACAACAATTTAAAATACCAACAGAAAAATCTAGTTATCAGCAATTTACATATTTAGAACTGAATGTCTAACAACCTTTTTTTTCTTGTCTTTCAGAATTCTATAATTAACCTATCAGACCAGCAGATAAGTATAACAATCCTTTAAAATATTATAATATAAATTCCAAGTTTTAAAATAAAATTGTTTTTTAAACAGATTTTTTTCTTCTTTTGAACTTATATTGTTAACTACAATCAGGTAAGTATTTATTCAAACCTCTGAATGGTTATAATAGTTTGTCTTTCTCGGGTTCTTTAGGAACTCACACAGGTAGGTATATCTGGGTTCTCAAAAACTTCAAAATCAAATTTAAAAAAGTGAACTCAAAATAATAATAATAATAATAAACAACCAATGAAATGAGTGCACTCTAAAAGACAAACGTATATACTCATCTTCCAGCCCAAAAATTCTATCTTGGTGATAGGGCTCGTATCAATCAGCATTTCTCAAAAAACTTAATTTTCTTGGTTTCCAACAATGTATGAAAAGACAATTATTAATTCTCAAACTACAGTTAAAGAAGCTGCTCAAAGTGATTAAAGGAAAATCTCTTAAGAAGTTTCTTTCCAGAAAGTTATCACCTCTTCAGCTTTCTTCTCCTTAAAAAACACAGAGAGATCTCAAAGCAATTTAATTACTCGGGGTTTCCTCTCCAAAACTTTCCCCAAAATAATCCCTCAAACCACAGCCAGCATACTCCACTCAGTCTTCCCAACTATCTCCAACCAATAGTTTTTTTTCAGCTGCCACACGGAATACTGTTAATGCATAGCATGTGCTCTCTCCCATGCTTGAATATCAGCAAGTGTTTTTGCCAACATGTGCACAATCTAACCCACAGTACAGCTCTGGTCTGATTCGCCTGAGGTTTTGCTACATATTCCATACACTCACTCACAGAGGTTTAGCATCAGCATCCTGCCTGTTATAGGTTTAAAAAAATTCTATTATATCTGCATTTAGCTGCAGGAATCTATTCTGCACCCTGATTCAGCTTCACGTAGTATCTATCATTTAGCCTCCTTTTAATGGGGCCATACACAGAAAGGCATCGTGCCAGAGGAAATCTCAAAATAGCATCTAGAGCTAATGGGCCATCAATTGGCATTAATTGAACAATTTAGAGTGCTTTCTAGCATCTAACTAAAAATGAATAATACAATAGTTGATGCTCATCCATTTCACTGGAACCTTTAAGTTTGATATACAAATCTAATTATGTAATGGTTTTATTGTATAATTATAATATAGGGGTTTGCCAAAATAGAAGTGCGTACAAACATTATTCAATAAAGTTCTAATCAGGGTAAGAACATAAGAAATAAGAACATAAGACATGCCATACTGGGTCAGACCGAAGTCCATCAAGCCCAGTATCCTGTTTCCAACAGTGGCCAATCTAGGACATACGTACCTAGCAATATCCCCAAAAGACACAGGTTCCACAATGCTTGTACTGGGTCAAGCATTGATATCCTGGGTCCCTTTTTAATAGTGGTTTATGGACCTTTCCTCCAGGAACTTGTCCAAACCTTTTTTAAACCCAGCTATACTAACAGCCCTTACTACATCCTCCGGTAACAGATTCCAGAGTTTGATTACACGTTGAGTGAAAAAATATTTTCTCTTATTTGTCTTAAATAGTTTACCCTGTAGCTTCATTACATGTCCCCTAGTCTTTCTATACTCTGATAACGTAAACAATTGATCCACGTTTATCCGTTCCACTCCATTCATTAATTTATAGACCTCTATCATATCTCCCCTCAGCTGTCTCTTCTCCAGGCTAAAGAGCCCTAACCTTCTTAGCCTCTCTTCATAGGAGTAGCCTTCCATCCCCTTCACCAATTTGGTGGCTCTTCTCTGTACTTTTTCTAATAACGCTATGTCCTTTTTAAGATACGGTGACCAGAATTGCACACAATATTCAAGGTGCGGTCGTACCATGGAGCGATACAGAGGCATTATAACATCCTTTGTTTTAATCTCCATCCCTTTCCTTATGATACCTAGCATTCTATTTGCTTTCTTGGCCGCCGCTGCACACTGGGCGGAGGGTTTTAACATGTTATCCACGATGACTCCTAAATCTTTTTCCTGGGTGGTGGTTTCTAATGTGGAGCCTTGCATCGTGTAACTACAGTGTGGGTTGTTCTTTCCTAGGTGCATAACTTTGCACTTGTCCACATTCAATTTCATCTGCCATTTGGATGCCCAGTCTTCCAATTTATCCAGATCCTCCTGCAGTTTTCCACAATCCTCTTGGGTTTTAACAACTTTAAACAGTTTTGTGTCATCTGCAAATTTGATAACCTCACTAGTTATTCCCTTTTCCAGGTCATTTATGAATATGTCAAAAAGCAGCGGACCCAGTACAGATCCCTGGGGTACTCCACTATTCACCTTTTTCCATTGGGAATATTGGCCATTTAGCCCTACCCTCTGCTTTCTATCTTTTAACCAGTTCCCGATCCACAATAGTACACTGCCTCCTATCCCATGACTTTTTAGCTTCGCCAAAAGTCTCTGATGGGGGACTTTGTCAAAAGCTTTCTGAAAGTCCAGATACACTATATCAACCGACTCACCTTTGTCTACCTGTTTATGCACACCTTCAAAAAAACATATCAGATTAGTAAGACAAGATCTTCCTTGTCTAAAGCCATGTTGGCTGTCTCCCATTAGGCCATGACTATCTACATGCTGTGTAATTTTGTTCTTTATGATGGTTTCTACCATTTTCCCTGGTACTGACGTACTGATCAGAGAAAAGCAGACTAACAGGGTAACTTCTGTAACAAAAATGAGGCTATTTTAGGAGATTTAGATGCCATCTACATATGTAAAAATCTGATTTACCCATGTTAAAATATTCATGCAAGTAGTGATGTTAGAAAAAAATGCTACCTATGCAGGCATATTGCAGTTTGAAGGGGGCATGTTATTTATTAGATGTGATAAAATGTAAAAAATAGAAAACAATTATCATATAATTCTAACTGATTTATAGAATAACATAGACAATTCAGGAAGTCAACACATTTATTACATATAATATAATCGCACATATACATATAATATAATTGGCTTCATAAAATTTATACTGGATATGCTTTTTCAAAGAGCCAGGATTTTACCAGCTCTGGGAAACCTTTGAAGTGACTTATTAATCAAATTGATTGTGGAAGGGTATTTGATACTATTTACATTGGTATAACAATCAGTAACAAAGTAACTGTATACACAGATAGTTCTGCTTTTTCATCTTGTTTCAGCGTGGGTTAAACCATCTTAAGTTTCTTTTCTTAGAAGAGGGAAGGATGTAGTCAGAAGAGGGGTGGGTGTCATCTGTATTTGTATCTTCATTTGTGGCATCATTTGTGCTTCCAAAGTGTAGAGTAAACAGGTGTGTTTTGAGTTTCTTTCAGAAGGTGGAAAGATCATCTATGGATCTTATGTTATCTGGGAGATTGTTCCAAAGGACAGGAGAGAAGTGGGAAAAATTTCTGTTGGTCATTTTTCTGGATTTCCTGAAGTCAGTTGGAATGACGTTTGAATTTGATGTATGTGCAAAACTATACATCGCGGGTCACAGTGGGACACACGCCTTGCACATGTGCAACCTCTAGAATCAGTGACATACAACTGCCCTGCTGACCTCTGTGTGACAGTAATTTTGCATAGGTGGTACAGTAGAGGGAAGACATGACATCCCATACCTGGGTACATACAATTCTCTCCTGCTGTCCTGGTATGATTGGACCTGTAAGAGGCCCTGACAGGTGAGCTGATCTTGGCTCTTTGTGCTCCAACTGTACCATGTCATCTTGTGTTTGGTAACACTTGTGTCAGATAGGAACACAGCTAGAGGTAGATGATTTTTGCAAGGCATACTGTGTTCCACAGATGGTGCTGGCAGGTCATATGACAATGGCTAGTCACTTAGGGAGCTGTGAACAGCAATGCAGGGCAATGACATGCATGACTAAGATGCTATAAAGGCCCACCTCAGTGAGGACACCGGTTGCTAAGTTATACATCAGGGCTGAATGAAGTAGATGGGGAGTTGGCTGGAGGTAGATGATGTCGGCGAGGTACTGGGGTGTACTGGTGTGAAGAACCTTATGAGTAATGGTGAGAAGCTTGTACGGGAAACAAACTTTGATAGGGCGCCAGTGAAGGGAAAGAAGACAGGGAGTCACATGATCCTGAGGGGAGGAGTGAGTGAGAAGTCGTGCATCTGTGTTCTGAACTAGTTGGAGCAGACAAAGCTGATATTGGGGGAGACCTGCAAAGAGTGAGTTGCAGTAATCGAGTCGAGAAATCACCAAAGAAAGGACAAGAGTAGTAAGAGAGGAGAAGGGAAGAAAAGGACGAACAGCCCGGATTCTATGAAGATGGAAGAATGAGCTACGTACAAGTGTGGAGATGTGTTGGTGAAAGGAGAGGGAGGAATCAAGAGTAACACCGAGATAGCGAAGAACAGAGACCAGAGGAATCGGGGAAGCAACCATAAGAGGCGCCAAAGTGGGGGAAGGGGCACCAAGGGTGAACCAAATAGCAGCCGACTTTGAGGGATTAACATATGCCATACTGGGTCAGACCAAGGTCCATCAAACCCTGTATCCTGTTTCCAACAGTGGCTAATCAGGGTCACAAGTACCTGGCAGGTTCCCAAAAAGACACGCAGGTTCCACAATGTCTGTATTGGAGGAGACAGTGGATTTCCCGGATCCTCTTTAATAATGGTTTATGGACCTTTCCTCCAGGAATTTATTCAAATCTTTTTTAAACCCAGCTACACTAACAGCTTTTACAACATCCTCTGGTAATAAATTCCAGAGTTTGAATACACATCAAATAAAAAATACTTTCACTTATTAGTCTTAAATGAGTTACACTGTAGCTTCATTGCATGTCTCCTAGTCTTTCTAATTTTTGATGGCGTAAAGAATCGATCTATGTTTACCCGTTCCACTCCGTTCATTAATTTATAGACCTCTATCATATCTCCCCTCAGCCATCTCTTTTCCAAGTTGAAGAGCCCTAACCTTTCAAGCCTCTCCTCATAGGCGTATCCTTCCATCCCCTTTAACATTTTGGTGACTCTTTCTGTACCTTTTCTAATTCCACTATATCCTTTTTAAGATAAGGCGACCTGAATTGCACACAATATTCAAGATGGAATTGCACCATGGAATGATACAGAGGTATTATAATATCCTATGTTTTATTCTCCATTCCTTTTCTTAAGATTCTTAGCATTCTATTTGCCTTTTTTACCTCTACTGCACACTGGGCGGAGGGTTTCAACATGTTATCCACGATGACACCTATTTTTTTTTTCTGGGTGGTGGTTCCTAATGTGGAACCTTGCATCATGTAACCATAATTTGGGTTTTCTTTCCTAGATGCATAACGTTGCACTTGTCCACATTAAATTTCATCTGCCATTTGAACGTCCAGTCTTCCAATTTATCAAGGCCTTCTGCAATTTTTCACAACCCCTCTTTGGTTTTAACAGCTTGTTGACAAACACCCATCTCAGTGCAGCTCCAAACACACCCATATGATACCTGCTATCCCGAATTCACTACCTACAGTAGCATTTCTACCAAGACCTAGGTCCAGTCATCAGGACCAGTTAAACATGGGGATTGTGTGGAGCCATTACATATGGCGCTCCTTGCCATGCATACTGGCAGAGCGATTGTTTTATCTATATTGTTCAGACATGTGCAAATAGCCCCCAGCCCATTTGTCAGCCCTTGCTAAGCATGTAGCCAATTGATATCTTATGCAAATGTGCAGATATCACCCATTGGTAGATGTCATCTCCAATGGGACAACCATCCCACACAAGCAGCACTGGAGCACAGCACATCACATGTATGTGGTTCACATTGCCAGAGGTATGAGAACCAGGGGCTTCACAAACAGCATGATTAAATAGTGGCTGCACAATTGACAGTTTCAGTCATGATTTGGACACCTGTGAGGTGAACATATTCAGGTTCATTGTTTTGAACTTAGACTGCATGGTGTGTGCTTCTCAACTCTGCCTAGCTGTATGATGTTGCTAGCTAACATTGATGAGCTATGTGGATCTTTCCCAGTCTCAGGACTTGTTGAATGTAGGTTCACATTGAGCATATATTATTAGTATGTTGTCTATGAGCTCCCCGGTCATGTGCAGAGCACATCAGTCGTAGCATCATGACTTTACATCATCAGCCATCAGAGTAGCCATGTGACCAGTACATGTTCTCTACCCAAGGACACTCACAGGGGATTCAACCCACTTTGCAATCATTGCTTACTCATGGCTAAACAGATATGGGAAGTCCCAAGCGACTTTGGTCAGATCTTATCTCTACTATGTCAATGAGATTCATTTCTGTGAAAACACTGGCCTCACAGCAGCAGACGTGCATTTAGAAAGTGGAGAAAAAATCCAATAAGAGGGCAAGAATCACATTAAAACAGAAAACACAGTCCAAAAACGTGATAATGTGGAAAAACACTTTTATTACTGAAGCCTTTCGGTTGACGAAAGGCTTCAGTAATAAAAGTGTTTTTCCACATTATCACGTTTTTGGACTGTGTTTTTAGAAAGTGGAGAGACACACAAATATTTCCCAGCCCAGCTGATAATTGTCATGCTACAGCTCTTTTACTAGGTTGACATTCAATGAAGTGTAGCACAGAGACATGTCCGTGTACATACTCAGTTACAAGCATTTACAGAACTTGCAGCTTCTCAAAAAATGTTCTTATCAGGCTATGTGACAGATATATGCCCCTGATGTCACTGTTCTCCCTTCCCCCACCTTTCATGGTCATGGGCCAGGAACTGTGCAGAATGCATGACATTGTCACAGACATAGTAGCTTACATATCGGAACGTATCTGATGATGCTCAGTTCTTTGTGACAAAATGGTATAGAATGGGCATATTCCTATACCTGTAAGCACTCAGATCTTGCCTCATTCCTAACATATACATTCAAGCCATGGCAAGTTGTCTGCATAAATGTGGCCAGAGAATAGGTATGACAGCAGGACAATGTTATGATGGCACTGTGGCCAAACACACAGGCCATGTCAACAGACTTCAGATGCCTGGGTTGGCATACAGCAACTCTCTTTGCAGCATCCTACATATTGCAGCACTGCAACAGATGGTGATTTTAGCCACAGAGCACTTGCCAGTATCCCTCAACCCCATGCTGACAGTGCTGGCTTTGAATGATGTGTACCCCTCTGCTTCAACGTGCATTTGACAATGTTCCCACTTGCCCCTCTCAGGCACTTCACCACTTTGTCAACATACACCCAACGCCCTTTCTCTGTGACTGCCATGAGGAGGCACACGAGCCTTTACAGCAAGTTCAACCCAAGAGATATGAGTAGGGGACAGCTACATGTAAGTGTTGTCACAGGCATGTACTGCAAATGTCTTATATCTTGTGTCATACATGACTAGCCTACCAAAATCATAGCTCAGTACCTTGTGATTCCACTCACAGATTGGCCTAGAGACACCACCAACAGAGAACTTGGCTGGGTGCACATCTGTGGTTAGAATATCTGTGCTGGTGGAAGTTGCAATGAGCCTCATACATATACATAGAGAATAATAATTAAAGGCTTCCTCAAAGTGTGCAATCACAGCTGGCTGCCAGCTATGTTTCATAGTAAACTGTATTGTAGGGTTGGTCATCTTAAATGTACAAAGGTGCAAATTAGATAGACCATACCCACATGGGAGTAGCACAACAACCCTCCCCTCTCCTGACCCATGACACACATAGTATATGACGGAAGATAAAGACCAGTATGGCCCATCTAGTCTGCCCAGCAAGGCAGCAAGAGTAGGTGCACTTGCCATTCTGTGCAGGTCACCTCTCCCCATGCCTTTGTTTTGGGGTGTACCCACCACTCTGTGTAGGTCACCCCTATTTGTTCAGTTATAAGAGATAATTATGTTTATTTTAATTGTATCCTGTTGCTATAAAGGGATCCACTGTGTCTGCCCCATGCCATTTTGAATTCTGTCACTGTATTTGCCCCCATCTACTCAATGGCTTTTCTCAGTTTGTCCAGCTTATTCCTGGGCAATCGGGACACCTGAGCCCTGACATCCAGTTCAATACCAAGAAACATTGAACTTCATAACCATACTGTGCATGAGGTATCAGAGGCTGGGAGTCCTATATATGGAATGATAGAAGGTGGTGACAGTGTAACTCGGAGATTGTTCCCTTTGTCCAGGACCACTAATGGGTGAGTTAGAGGAACTGTGAGCATGGATGCAGGCTGCAGTCTATGTGGCATTACCCTCTCTGTCAGCACTGTTGCTATTTAGCAATTAGCATCCACTGCACATGTCGATGGGGAAACAAGGCA
Organism: Ichthyophis bannanicus; assembly: GCA_033557465.1. Classification (NCBI taxonomy): domain Eukaryota; kingdom Metazoa; phylum Chordata; class Amphibia; order Gymnophiona; family Ichthyophiidae; genus Ichthyophis; species Ichthyophis bannanicus. Next base: position 808,355,643 of record CM066031.1, read on the forward strand.
TACACATTCTGACATGCCTGTATCACTGTGTTGATGGTGCACATTTGCTTCAGCACAGCAGTTGTAGCCATCACAGGCAGATGGACTAGTCAAGGTTTTCTCATGAAAACACAATGCTGCACATGCTTCACTCACATCTAGGCATGGTGCTTTGTTTAATGTACTGAAATGCATTGAGAGACCATGACAATCATTATCCTTGCAAGAACAGCTTCATAATCCTGTCTTGGATGGATGCAAGATTATGGCTGCAGTACAAGGATGGGAGACAGAGGACAGGCTCTTTGATTCTGCATTTCTGTTTTGCAACTGCCATGGTTGTTGCATTAATGTCACACATGAGCTAAGGTCAGAGACAATGTGGTGTGCATGCAGCAACAGGAAATATGTAGTATGGTTTCAGAGGATAGAGATTATTTAGATATTCAGCTGAGCATGTTACCAACTTGGACCACAGAGCATTTGGGAGTAACCAGCTGACTTCCACTGGATCACCTTGAGGTTGTGTGGAAAGCAACTATTACTGTGATTGGCCTCAGCCCCCTTATATAATAATCCACTTTAAGAGAACAGCGTGTGGCCTACTGGGGATATACATCATCATATTGATCACTCTTTCTTTTTTACACAGATACTGGGCCTTCGACACAGGTTCTCCATCAGAAGAGGAGCAGGCAGCCACAGTGCTAGGACACCGACCACAGGCATCTATGGCATCACTGGAGATGGAGGACCCCCATGCCCCCGGACCCATGCTGAAGGAGGAGAAAGCAAGGGCCACAAAGGGGCCAGCTGACCATGGGGATGGTGCCCCCTACCAACCCCAACTGCTGAGGTCATCACCCTACCCCTGCCTCTCTACCCCTGTACCCCTGGCTGTAGAGGAGTGTGGAGTGGGCAGTCCTCTTCCCCATACTTTCCCTCCATCCCCTGTGCTGTCACTTTATAGTGCAGCTACTGCACTATAAAGTGGCAGCATGTTGATGCTACCACACAGATACTTTGTTAGTGAAATGCGTGGATGGACAGCAACATATGTGCCTTGGGTGGTGCAGTATCTGCAGTGGAAAAGCAGGTGGGCCTCTTCCCCCTCCCCTCTCTCTTCCCTCCCCCCTCCCCTATTATTAATCTTGGATTGGACATCATATAGCTTATACATCTATAGATGGGTTTTATCTCCTCTGAGAGTTCTTTACTATTAATATTGTTAAGTTGTTGGGGTTTTTTTAAATCCTTTTTTGAGTACTTTTTTTTGTTTTGTCAGATGTGCGGCTCCTTTTTCAATTTTATAATTTACATTTTACCATTGTTTTAATCCCAGTCCTCCCATCCCTTCCCTCCTCCTTTCTTCTGTCCCCTTCCCCTCCCTCCCTCCCTCCCTCTCCTTCTTTCCCTCTCCCCTCCCCCTCCTTCTTTCCCTCTCTTCTCCCCCTCCTACTTTCCCTCTCCTCTCCACCTCCTTCTTCCCCTCTCCCTCTCCCATTTTTCCTCCCATCCTCCCCTTCTCCCGCTTCCTCCTCTCCTCTCCTTACCTCCCCCTTCCTCCCCATCCCCCTTCCATTCCCCTCCCCTTCTCTTCCCCTTCCCTTACCCCTCCTTACCCCTTCTTCCCCTTCCCTTCCCTTCCCTTCCCACTTCTTCCCTTCCTTTCTCTTCCCCTCCTTTCCCTTCCCTTCCATCCCCTTCTCTTCCCTCCCCCTACTTCCCTCTCCATCCTTTCCCTGCCCTTCCTTTCCCTCCCCTTCCCTCCCTCCCTCCTTCCCTTCCCCTCCTTTCCCTTCGATCCCCTTCCCTTTCCTTCCCTCCACACTCCTTCCCTTCCCCTTCCCTACCCCCTCCTTCCCTTCCCCTCCTTTCCCTTCCCTCCATTCCTTCCCTTCCCTTCCCTCCCCCTTCTTCCCTTCCCTTCCTTTCCTTTCCCTTCCCTCCCCTCCCCCCTCCTTCCTTTCCTTCCCCTCCTTTGTCTTCCCTTCCCCTCCTTTCCTTCCCTTCCCCTCCTTTCCCTTCCCTCCCCTTCCTTTCCCTTCCCTCCCCCATCCCTTCCCTAACCTCCCCCTACTTCCTTTCCCTTCCCTTAATCTCCTTTCCCTTCCCTTCCCCTTCCTTCCCTTCCCTTTCCTGCCCCTCCGTCCAATGCCTTCCCTTCCCCTCCGTTCCCTTCCCTTCTCTTACATCCCTTCTCATTCCTTTTCCTTCCCTACCCTTCACCTACTTTTCCTTCCCTCCCCCTTCTTCCCTTCCCTTCCCCTCCTTTCTGTTCCGTTCCCTTACCTCCCCCTCCTTCTTTTCCCTTCCCTTCCCTTACATCCCTCTCCTTCCTTTCCCTTCTCATCTCTTCCCTTCACCTTCTTTCCCTTCCCTCCCCCTCCCCCTCCTTCCCTTCTCTTACTTCCCCTCCTTCCCTTTCCTTCCCTCCCCCTTCTTCCCTTCCCTTTCCTTACCTCCCTCCTCCTTCCTTTCCCTTCCCATCCCCTCCTTCCCGTCCCTCCCCTCCTTCCTTTCCCTTCTCTTCCCTTACCCTCCTTCCCGTCCCTCCACCCTCCTTCCCTTCCCTCCCCCCTCCTTCCTTTCCCCTCCCTTCCCCTCCTCCTTCCCCCCTCTGTTCCCTAATATTTTGTCTTTTCCTGAGGGTTCCTTTCAAGTAGGTATGGTACAATAATCAGGATTAACTGTGGACTTGCTTACTAAAAAGACCACATGTCATACAATGTATCAAAAGAATATGCATCTGAAGCCAGTCTGAGAATCCCAAAGGGAGAGAATCATACTGATGGAGAGGGCACATGATGACTAAAATAAAATAAAATAAAATCAATGGCTGGTACGAAATTAGCATCAGCCAATGCCTATCACTAAACATTCTCATTTACTTAAGTCTTAGGGGTATGTTTACTAAACCGCGTTAGTGCAGTTCGCGTTAGGAGCCGCGGTAATAATCAAAACCCCCAAATAAGGAGATGGGCGGGACATCGTAACACCTAACGCGCGTTCCAAAAACTAACGAGCGATACAGGGCGCGGTAGCGCGTCACCGCACATTAAGCATAAGAAGCCACCCAGACATACATGACTAATACAGAGCTGTAGCACAATGGTTACTGCAGTGACTGCTGATACAGGCATAATGGGTTTGAGTCCCCAGGGTGCCAAATGCATAAGGCTGGCTGACGCAGCACCCTGTGCATTAGATAGTGAGTGAGGGGGCATGTATATGTTTTGTTTGTTTTGTAGGGTTGCTAGCAAACACACCCACACAGTGGCGTACCCAAAGGTGCTGCAGAAGGCACCCATAACGCACACCATAGGCTACATTATAAAGTGGAGTGTCCGCTGAGGCACATCAAAATGTCCCCCATAGAGCATCCCATAAGGGAACGTAAAGGGAGCCAGATAAGGTGACACATGGTGCGCCCTATGAGGCTCAGTAAGGTTATATTACGCTGAGGGGCTGTCGCTGGTAGCAGTCATGTGTATTTAAATATATAATGCAGCAGACAGCCCTATAAAAGGAGTCCACTGTGGGTCTGAACCCATGACTACTGGCTCCACAGGCAATGAATGAACCACTGGCCTGCAGCCCCATAGCTGCTAACAACCCCCTGGCTGTCTACTGAAGGGCAGCAGGACACCACCCTAACTGCCTGCTGTGTTGGCCAAGATCTGTACCAATGCAGGCATACCCATGGTGCACTGCACATGCAGACCAGCAGTCCAGAGATGAACACAAGAAGGGGTACGTACCCACATAGCCCCCTGGTATGGTAAGGTGAAATGACTGTGTGCATCACTGCACATAGTAGCAACATACAGTATCCCAACAGGGTGCCCCATAAGAAGCTAGAAAAGTTGTCTGTTAAGGCAGACTGATCCGTAGCACAATGGGTAAGACACTGTCAGGTGGTGCAGGGTCTGTGAGTTCAATTCCCCCTGTGTGCCCAAGGACCAAAGCTGCCTGCAACAGTACCCTCCACAAACAGTAGTCACACATATGTAGAACCAGTCACCCCTCTGTTTAAACCATAGATAACCCCATATTTTTGTCGGACACAAAGAACCTGAGAGGTGGGAAAAAATGCCCACCACCCCTCGTTGGGAGTGGCCGTTTAATCCAGAGAGCCGCAGCCCCCAAAGGTAGAAAACACTGTGAATCTGCAGCCAGAACTGGGTGTGTGAAACGTACAATGTAAAAATATATACACAAATCATTTTATAAAGGAAAGACCATGTCAAACTGTGCCAGAAACAATGCAGGGGACAACCCAATTGTCCTGCCATTGGAATCCAGCAGCAAACACCACCAGGACATGCTTTGTGTGGCACAACTATGGGCCCTGTACTAAGTGAATGTGTCCCTGCCAGGTGGGCGTATCTGTGGATGAGTGTGCGTCATGACCCCCACAGTAGATCAGTAATGTCATAGGTAGTCTGTTTTGTACGTCCAACAAGTTCTGCTGGCAAACACCCACTCACAGGGATATAACCCGAAGGTGTCATATAGGGTAACCTTTTGAAAGCCACACCAGAGGGCAAAGGCTAATGTGCACTGTCTGCCACAGCACCCTATAGGGCGTTCCACAAAGCACCCCATAGGGCATGTTACAGGGTCCCTGATGAGTCACTGTGAGGAGTCTGCAGTTTGAGGGTTTTGCTGCTGTCAGCACCAATGTAAAGCAAGATAACAAAATGCCCCCCAAAGTGCGCAAAATGATCCACTGTGTGTTGAAACCCATGACCTAGGGGCCCCCCCAAGCATGGAAGCAACTATTTGCTCATATTGCCAGTGCAAATAACACAGTCCCAATAATGAGGTGGCCAGCTCCTGGAGCAGAACTGTCAAATGACCCAAACACCCACACCAAAATCACAGAAGTTGCACTATGTACATACAAGGGATGCCTGACAAGGAAACAAAGCAAGGTCTCAGCAAACAAGGGCATATGGCAAACACAATCAAGACTAAGGCCATGATCATTACCAAAAATATAAGGCCCAATAACATCACAGACCCCTTGCCAAAACTGAATGTCACTGGCAAAAGCAAAAGCAAAACCAAACATACTATGGTTAGTGTGCGCAAGAAAATGCAGATGTCCGTAACACCTGAACCACAACCCCCTGACTGTGCACCGAGGGGTGCCATGTCATCACCCAAGGTGCCTGCTGGGGTGCTAAGGATATGGGTGTATGCAACAGTACCCATGGTGCACTGCAGATGCACAGCAGCAGTCCCGAGATGACCATAGGAGGGGGTAGGCCCCCCCACAGCGCCTGGGCCGGAAGGGAGAAATGAATATGTGCGCCACTGCCATAGAGCAGCAAAAGACAGTAGCCCAACAGTGTGGCCAAGAGGAAGCCTGAAAAGGTGTACCAGTACGGTGTCAAGACAGGTGTCCAACGTTAACTGCAATATGAGGTACATAGGGATAGGAGAGTGCTGATGGAACCGTGGCCCATAGAACAATATGGCACGGTGCTCCACAAATGGTATGTTTGCAAAGGTCAGTGTGCCCTAGGGGCTGCAAGGTGTGCCTGGAGGGCCTGCAGGACCTGTGTGGAACAGAGACAGATGTAGTACAAACACCACCTAGAACCCAGAGTAAAGACAATGAACAGGCGACAGATGGAGGGTGAGTAGGGAGTTAACGGACCCTCAACCCTGACAGCATCACATGTGTCTGGCAGCAGCGCAGACAAACATGGCGGTAGCAACAGCATCACAGCAAAGGGTGTTGGCACCCTGGAGTACCGGAAAAACAGTGTGTGGCAGGTGAGGAGAATATGTGTCCCCCAGTGGAGGGTGAGGTGGCCAGAGGAGTGAGTCGAAAATGCAGAACAGGCACAGGACCAACAAGCAAAAAGAGATGCTATGCAGACAATGGTAGCAGGGTAGGATACGGGGCAACAGTCCACAGCAACATACAGGACACCTCACACCACAATGATGCAAATAGATCGACCAAAGGATGGACAGCAAATGTGATCAGGATAATATGACCGGCCAGGATGTAGAAGCCAAGAAATGAGTGTTACAGCGACAACAGGTATCAGTGCGGGAAAGGCAGAGGAAAAGAGGAACAGAGAGAGTGCAAAGCCATGACCACTAGGATGGAAAGCACTGCAGAAAAGAAATGACCACAACAACACCCTGAGGCACACAGAAATGGATGCAGACAGGATCACAGCATGCCACCATCCAAAACCACAGCTGCGTGTCAGGAGATGGAACCACAGAGCGTAGGCAAAATGCAGTACACATGTGGAGGAGGGGTCCACAGCCAACAACACAGTCCACAGGTGGGATGGAAGACACATATGAACAGGTCCACACACACACACAGCAGGAAATATAATGTAGTGTAAACAACATGCAACTGATCAGGGGAGTGACACATGAGGGGTGGAAGGGGATAGGCCAATGGAGGGCCATGTGGATGGGCTGTGGAAAGGGCAATGGACTGAAAGAGGAGCATGTTAATGACCAAACAGATCAGGGATGAGGCTCAGGCTAACCCACATCAGCAGCACCAATGCACAGGTAGCCCAGCACATGCACCACTCCAGGAGGAGAACTACAATTAGTCCAGACAATGTGGCACAGGGACAGCAAACATGCCACATGGACATGAACAGCTCAACCATGGATGGGTGGGCGGAGATGTGATGGGGCTGCACACATGATATGGCCAAGTAAGCAGAAAACAAGGAAGGAACAGACAATTTCCAGGTGTCACCCAAAACGTCAAGCACACGAGTGTCAATGAAATGGGGTGACCAAACCACCAAATACCCAAAACCACGAAGGTGCAAACATCTGTCCCCAACAGTCAATCACCAGACCCAAGCAGAAAGCATATTCTGCAGTCCGGTGCACCATATGACGTGAAGAACGACATGGGGCCTGTGTGACAGCCAACGTCGCAAGGACACACCCAACCCACCATGCGACGCCACCCACCTGTTTCTGCCTGTGGAGCCTACACACCCTGACCACCCCCCGCTGGTGCCACCAAAAATCAAAGGCCCTAACTCAGCAGATGTTGCAAACAGGCAGTAATATGTGAGGTGAAGGGTCTCAACATGACATGTCCGCACAGTGTATGCACGCACTGTATGCACACCAGACACCATCCCCAGCAAACAAAAGACTCTGGTGAAAGCATGCAGAGTGACAAGGCCACATGCCATGCCAACAGTGACAGTTCAAAAATCACCAACCCATGTACAGCTCAACACCCCCCTACTGCAAAAGAGGAAACACCCAAACAGGTCATGGCAGCAACGGCAGGCAAGTCACCGCAGGAACAGTAACAATAGGCCAGCAATGAGTCAGAGAAAAAGGCCTGTGTCCAAAGTGCAGAGGACTATCTCCCTGTGTCACCAACATCCAGGAACATGCTCACATGGGTGCTGTGGCCAAGCACATATGGATGACGGGATCACCAGATGCAGTGGAGCACATGTGTCAACATTGTTGTCTGTGTCCTGTGTGAAAAGATGCAGATATCAGGTAAGGGAATGATTCACCCACCCATGACCCCTGGAGGACAGAAAGGAGACACACACATAAAAACAGCCACACACAGAATGCATAGATAGCACCACATGACATGGCCACAACACTGAGCACAGTGCACATGGACCACTGAAGGAGATGTCCCTGAAGACCAGGGCACCATCCCAATATGTTCATGTAAATGCACATGACACGCATACACCCCAGGGGTCCAGAGCATGTGCAGCAGCGGTGGCACACAGAGATAACAACGAAGGACAGCCTGAGAGCAATAGGCAAAATGCAGCATCAGCACGTGGTGTATGTCCCAGAGGATGGAAGGCGAGGCCCACCTGAAAGGTACACCAGTGGCCTGACTGGGAATGTCCATGTCAGGCAAGAGCACAAAGAGCCCCAATAGCGGATGCAGACACCAATGGATGGCGGACATCACCACGTCTGCATGGGTAGCTGTGAGAGGAACATGTCCACGGTGCAGTGTGTCTTGCGGAAACACAATGTCGATGTACATTGGATCACCAGCAAAACTGTGACCCATCTGAGAAACATATATGACACATGTGCACAATGTACATTTGCCCACAAGCAGAAGGTAACAGAGGGATGAGGGAACATAATTGGAGAGGGGGCCAAACACATCCCTACAACACAGATAGGCAGGGTAGCGCATACTGAACGGTCATGTAGACAGGTCAATCAGAAACAGTAACATACACAGTGTGAGAAGGTACGCATGCACGAAGGTTCAGATGTCAGGACCCCCAACACTGAACGACAAATGGAGACACACAGCACAGTACATGCATGAGTGGCACAAATCTGTCAAATGACCCAATGGCAGTGGCTGTTCAACATACCCTCCAACAATATAATGTCCTGTGCCAGAGTACACACACAGTTGCACAATATGTGTCTAAGATACACCATGCAGACCCCCAAGATGTGAACAGGTAATGGCCACATGTGTGACAGATGGAAGCTAAGGGTGATGGAGCAGTGGTCCAAAGACATGTGCATCACCATAGGAGCAGTGGAGAGAAAACAACATATATGTGTCTAGCCGTGACGACTGCAATGCAATCCTCACTACCTGCCAACTCACCCGAGCCAACAGGAATGGTGCATATATGAACACACACTCCCCACATGCAGCACAGCCTCAGGTAGCATAGTAAGGCAATCCGGGTGGGCCTGGAACACAGAAGCTCATCCTGTGGAGCCAAGAACAGGGCAGAGATATGGAGACATGAGATGGCAGTGCTGCACAATCCTCACACCACCTAACACATGGCTAACCCAGAGACACGTCCCCAGCAAATCCATAACTTACAGGTAAAGATCTCCTCGATCAGATGTTGCCTGGCTGCCATCCCCGCACGTGTGTCACCATGGCCAGGTGCAGGAGGGCACACAGGATCCACCCCAAGATCCTCATTAATATCGACTGGAACATTGTGCCTGAGAGCAATGTTGTGGAGGATGCAACAGGCTATGATGATCCTTGCCACAGTCAGCGGTCCATACTGTAAGGCCCCACCAGTCCTATCCAGACACCTGAAGCAACTTTTGAGAACGCCAAAGGTGCGCTCAATCACTGAGCGACTGGAGGCATGGGCCTCATTGTACCGTATCTCTGCACCTGTCCGAGGGAGACGCACAGGGGTAAGCAGCCAGGTGCGACACCCATATCCTGCATCACCTGCAGAAAATAATGGTGCAAAGTCACATGCGTGCTGAGCCACCAATGGAATGACAGACGTAGCAATACAGAACTGGACAGCCGAGAGGCCGTGCACACAGATATGAGGCAAACGCAGTGCACACAGTGGTAGTGCATCAGAGGCTGTCGAGCCCAGGGGCAAATGACCATGACATGCTAATAGGGGCAGTGCACACCCATGTAACCATGTCACAGGACATGTGCAAGAACTGTGGCGACAAAGAGCAGTGGTGGGAGCTGTGAGACAAGATGTCGGACATTGTCAAATAGCACCCGGGGGTGCAGGGATGCACAGGTGTGCAAGTAGTTGGCTGGCCCGATCTGGCGCATACACAGCATAAGCCACTGGGATACATTGCGTGGGTGCTGTGGGGGAAGCAACAGGCGGTGGTGGCAGGGGACCCCGAAGACGGTGGCCAGACATGCAGCAGACATGTGTAATAGCTGAAGCGCCCACAGCACATCCCATGTGTAGCCCACAGCATGCCCAGAGAGAGAAGGCCGCGTATACAGAATGACCACCATGAGGATGGGTCCATGCCCCCCCCCCCCGAGGGTGCCACACCGACAACCATGCAACATATGGGCTGCCCAAGTGACTGACCCCACTGGGAGACATGTGTACAACTGCCAGTGCAGTATGCCCGTGGCCAGATGTGGAGGCCATGGGCATGTTGCATGTGTAGCTCACAGGCATGGAGGGGACACAGCATATGCAGCACGGTTGCCCCTGGACACAGTTGCTCAGAATAAAGAAGGGCAAGGCCACGGAGAAAACAACACCACATGGCCGCTGGGACACACATGTGAGAGCAAACAAACACACATCGTAGACAGAGAGATGGGTGTCAGTGAACATATGTCTGTGACCAAGACACCAGTGACACGGCATGAGGTAGTGAGCCACACCCAATAGTGTACACCCAGAAATAACCCCGCAATGTCAGGCATGCAGTGGACAATGGTGACAATGCTGTATAGACACCCACCAACAGTAGGTGCATGTCATACACGTTGAATACCCACCCAGCAGGACGTAGTCACCATATTGACCAGCCTCAAACTGGACAAACACTGCCGAGTTCTGCAGGATATAGGAGTCATGGGCAGACCCTGGAAACTGCGGAACCACATTCAGGATACGCATACTTGCATCACAAACAACCTGCACATTGAGGGAATGGAAGTGTTTGCGGTTGCGGTACACAACCTCCCTGTCGTGTGGCGGGACAAGGGCAACATGTGTGCAATCTATAGCGCCCATCACGTGTGGTATCCCAGCAATCCTATGGAATGCCTGTGCCAGGGCCGCCCAATGTTGCCTCCCGTTGGGAATTGCTATGTAATTCCCAACCCGGCTGACCATGGCAGGCAGTACCTGGTGGAGACAGCGGGAGAAGGTGGGCCGACTCATCCCACCCACTGCTGCCACAGAGGATTGGAAACAGCCGGAGGCAAAGAAATGTAGGGCAGCCAGGAGCTTGGTCATACCCGGTTATAGCATGTGACCGGGCAGTCAGGGGCTCAAGGTCAGGTCTGAGTTCCTGATAGAGCTCCCTAATGGCCCCTGTGTCCAGCCGGTAGAGGGAGAATACCTGGCCCTCTCTCAGGTCCTGGAGCAGGACCCTGGGCCTGTAGAGACGCCCCAGGCGGTGTTGTGCCTCAGCACGCCTACGGTGCCGTTGGTCACCCACACCCACCTGTGCAGGCCCCACAGCTGCAGGCCTGAGTTGCAGTGGCATTGCACCTATGCCCAGGGCCGCAGCCCCAGGAACAACATCTCCCTCCTCCTGAAAAAGCAGGTCTGCCAGTTCGACCAATGCAACCACTGCACCACCTGCATGCGCAGTCTGAGCCATGATAGACACAGGTTGGAGGATAGCAGGGTTAGAAATAGTGGTGTGGGTGGGGATGGACATCACATGATTGCCACACACCTGGGGGAATAGAAGGACCCAGAATACAAGAAACAGAAGAGTTACCTGTATGAAAGTGCACCGCGTGCTGTGTCGCGCGTTCCCATAATGCAGCCGCGGACAATCATCTACGTTGCACACTCATGTACGTGAGTCCCATAGATGTTGCAGGGTGTACATAAACTGCGTATCACACTAGAAACCACACCCAGACGCCAATATAGGAGTGACATACAATGCATATGCCCATGAGCAGGGAACGGAAGAGGCGGTGCAACGCGCATAACGACGCGTGCAACGTCTGAGTGATGTCGCGTACGTGTCACGTAGTGCTGCAGCAGCCAGCGCTACTACTAAGGTGCAGATAAACATCACTATACCAAACATGGGAATATCTGCACCAGCATTACACACAATGAAACTGCTTTAAAAGGACGTGTAGGAGGGATCCGTGAAATGGCAACTACTGCCTACATGAACACATATGATGTCACTTCCTGCGCGTAGCAATGCGTGTCGGAATGCGCCTCGTGGCACACGTGGTTGTGCGCGTGGCTGTGCGCACAGCCAGCACCCGCGAGCCACACCCCATGAAAACCTATATGTATGATTGGCTCTGTATGGCAAACCCCCGAGCACAACCATATACGACAGTATGGAGCACAGGGAGACAGAGGAACAGGACCATCCAGTGGACCAGCCCACCCACCCAGCAGCACAAACCATATCTGGCCAGGATGAGGTGCCAGGCCCATCTGGGGTGCAGCAGGTACCAGGTCCACATACAGGTGGGAGACCATGCCAGCCCAGGGTCCCCGTCCCAGCAGAGATACGTCGCAGGGCTGTACACTTCAGCCAGCAGGAAAATGACCTCCTGCTGTCAAACGTCCTTGAGCGCTATGATCTCCTGTTTGGGCGCCAGAGCTCAACCCTCACCATAGCTACACGCACAAGGGCATGGTGTGAGGTCCAGGCAGCGGTGGTAGCAGCAGGGGGACCACACCGTGACATCGAGAACCTTCGTAAAAGGTACTGTGACATCAAAAGACACATAAGGACTGAACTTGTGCGGGAGAGACGTGGGGCCCAAGGCACTGGAGGGGGCCCAGCTCAGGTGGCAAACCTCACGGACCTGGAATGATGCCTGGCCAAGAGACTCGGGCCCATATATGTACATGGCCTACCCGCTGCATTGGACACGGCGCGCCCACAAGCAGGTAAGGGGGGAGTGCGGACCAACTGTGGAATGTAGCACAGACACATGGTGTGCGACACAACAGAGGGGGGGGGGCAGTACGTGGCTGTTTTGGAGGTGGGGCAAATGAGACACAGAGGCAACATCCATTCAGGAGTTACGATGGGGGGGCCTGTCTATGGGTGGCAGTGGGTGGCAATATGCAGTGAATGGGAGACTGGGCATGGGTGGCAGACCCACAGTGACAGCAGAGGGTGTCGACATGTTGCATGGCTCACGTGGCAGGGCTGGCAGGAGCACTAGGGCCACACGGGTAAGGGGATGGCCTACCAGAAGACACACTGCACCTGCTTCGGACATGCTGGGTGGGGGCAGGATGAGGGTGGTGATGGCCTTGCCTGGGGTGTGCATCAGCACCCAGGGGGGGGGGGCCTGGGGAGGCGGACCACAGGTCACACTTGCATGGGGAGTGCACAAACGTAGTGGGCTGCCACTACAGCCATGGCCCAGACACACGTGGATCATCAACCCACAGATGCCTGAGGGGGAATGTGACGGGGTGGGCAGGCAGCGAGACCCCCATCTGACGTATGTAACCCTGTGGCACCCAGGTGATGTCAGTGCCATCGATGCAGAGGAGGAGCCACAGGGCGTGCCAACCGTGGGACCATCAAGCCCTGTGGACACTGGTTCTGAGGTGGTCCATGTGGGAGACGAGAGGCAGGCTGCACCCCTGGGTGATGGGGACATGGAGGTCCCAGGAACAGCAGACGGGGACTCTACACCCACCACTGCAGGCACTGAGAACGTGCCTGCGGATGTGTCAGTGCAACACCGCAATGAGGCACTGGCTGCTGTTGGCGACATCATCGGGGAGATGCAGACCCACTCAGCAGCAGCCCATAGAGATGCAGAGGGTGAGTGTCCTAATCTGCTATGGTTGATATGCCCCCGAACAGGTGTTGCTGTTTCCCCCATCTCACATTGTACTATGGCCTCTCCCCACAGGTATACAGCATGTACTGCGTTCGGTGGCCCGGACCCAGCGGTGCCAACTGCGGCTGACAAGGCGCCTGCAGCGGACCATGTCTGGAATCCTTGCACATGCCGACTGCATGGCCACGGCGTGTGAGAGGATGGCTGACGCCCAGGAGAGGATGGCAGCAGGCAGGGAGGCAGGACCTGTCCATCTGCAGCAGCCACAGGTGACAGCACCACCTACACCTGCAGCAGCAACAGCACCAGCAGCAGGAGGGCGACAACCGCCAAGGGCTGGGCGGGGACGCCCAAGGGGCGGCAGGGGGAGGGGTAAATAAAGACTACACAGGTGGCCAGTGAAGGTGACATGTGCTTCCTGTCTCATTTGTGACATGACAATCACACACCCCACCCCACCCCCTGGCCCATGCCCAGGGCACGACACGGTGCCCCGGATGTCATTAGCCATTGTCCCCACCCCCGTCAGCCATGGCCACCAAGGGGATGCAGCCAATCCCAGAGGCGGCAAAGCGGGACCAGCACACCCATGTCGTGGTGGCTTGCATTGTGTCGTGGGTGCCCAGGGACCCCGTGGGCCAATACCCTGTGGAGCCCTCACCCATCATTAGCCTCTGTGGTGGTGTAGGTGCACTGTATGTCCTGCATGGGGAGCCACATTGGCCACTCCCAGCACGCTAAACAAGAACAGTATGTGCACTGCACATGTCACGTACTCCAGTTCACATGCTCCCACAGACATCCACCTTGGTGCAACCGTCACACATGTCCACTGTGGCCCCCTGAGCACAGCCTTACAGCTTCCAGCACCTTAGGGTGACCCCCCCGGTAAGGGCTACCCGTCACCCTGTGCACCAGTGGCCGCAATATACACCTACACCCCCTTGCCACCCATCATGGCCCATCCCAATAACACATTTGCCTCCAGAAGCTACATCCAGCAACTGTCATCTGTCGCACCATCCACACTGCGCTCCTCACCATCCACAGCCACGCCACACTGTGCCACCCCTCTGGGCATTATCCCACTTATCCCCTGTCCCCACCCTCTGCTGTGCCCACCCCCCACCCCCCGACCCCCACACCCCTGTGAGTGCCACCACCGATGGCCCACTGCACTCCACTGACAGTATGCTCTTGCACCCCCTGGGGCCAGCCATTACAACCCATACCAACATACAGCAGGGTGGTCATACATCTCACAGCGGATCATTGGACCATCCTGTACCGTCCCCCATTCCACCCTGCATGCTGGTATACGTGCTTGCCATATAGACAGCTGTTGCCGGGCCCTACACAGTCACACCTCACAACACCGCGCACTCCCCCCCCCCCCTCAGGCACCAGCTTCAGCAACCCCTGAGGTGCACCCTCTGTGTTTCCACCCTAACCCCACCGCTACGCCTACACCTCAGCCGTCTTGCCTTTGCCACCACAGGCCAACAATCTGGGGTCATGCTGGAAAGGATACACAGGCCATCTGCTCCCCACCGCCATATGTCTCATTGTCTCTCTGTGCTGTGTGGCCCGCACCTTCCACACATATGCTGTTGCACGACACTCATGCACGCCACTCTCCACCCTTCTCGTTGGCCCACCCTCGCAGCATCGTAGCTGGGACATGTCTGTGGGGGTGCTCTCGCCGCAGAACTTACCTGGTCAACATCCTCCCTCGCCTCTCAGAGTGAACACTGACACACCCATCACTCGCACAGCACTGTCACCTAGCAATGAGGGACATCTGACCACCAGGTGCATATGTGGAACATCAAACATTTATAACATATATTTATCTAAAACATATTTACAACATGTGCACTGGGACACACATAGTCCATCCGTGTTACATAGTACATGATGGCAGTTCACGGCCAGCATGGCCAACTACACCTGGTAGTCCAAACAGCATTGGCCACTCCCATCCCTGTGGCCATTGTGATGGTGAGGCAATGGCACGGTCCATCACAGGGCGGGTGTGCCATGTGTGTCCACTCACTACACACCCTGGGGACCCCTGTCGGATGGTGGCTGACCGGGTGCGGCTACGGACATGGGGTGCTCATCGCGCTCACGCAGAAAGTCTTCAACCACCATGGACAGGGTCGCCAGCACCTGCCCCTGGATTAGGGCAAAATGCCTCTGGGCTTGTGCCTGGGCACGCACAGCCGCAGCCAGGCGCAGACCGCACATGCAGCTGCACAGACACACATCTCCCCGTGTCTGTGTGGCTGCATGCAGGCAGACCTGCCTGCGGCAATGGGTGGCAGGCACTCACGTCCAGAGGGCGTGCCTCGCCATGATCATGGGGCAGGTGGTTGGTGCCCCCATTGCCCTGTGGCGGAGTGTGCCATTGGGGACCTGTCCCCCCCCCACGCTGTATACCCCCTCCCACCCCCTGCCTCCACCATCCTCCCCACATCCCCTTCCCCCTCCTCCCCCACCTCCCCCTCCCTTTCCCTGCCACCTACCTCCTCCCTCTCCCCTCCCCTTTCACCCACATCCCCCCCTCATTTCCCCGATCCCCCAACACCCCCGCATCACACCCCATGTGAACCACATCCACCCCAAACCCACCCAGAATCCCAACATACTCGTCGTCCCCCGCCGCTCCCACATTGGGGCCAGGGGATGCACCCACGTGCCTCCTTCGCCATCCTCGGGGGGCCACATCTGGTCCGCCGCCCTGCAGGCCCACGTGGTCGTTGTCCCCCTCCCGGGCCACAGCAACATAGGGTCCTCCGGCATCTCTGGCTCACTGGCTGCATGTGCATCAGCTGTGGGAGAGGTAACACATGTCATCCCCTGGGTAAACATCATATTCCACAGTCACAGTGGTCCTGTGGTTCCACCACTTGGTGCCCTACAAAGCCATGTCCCGGTACTCACCATCTGCTGCACCATCCGTTCTGGCGGCACCCTGGCCACAAATCTTGGGTAGCGGCCCTTAGCTCCCTCGCCTTTTTTGCGCAGGTCCTCCACCTGTAGGGGTGACACCAAACATTGCCCTTAGCTATCGACGGGGACACGTTGGGGTCCCCTGCCTCTGCAGCTAACTCTCTAACTTCATACAACAAGAGCCTGCCCCTATTGGGTGAGACACTCATGCCCCATGCATTCACAGGAGACAGCCCCATGTGTGGCCCACGCACACGCCTCTCAGGTCTGTGCCCCATGTGCCCTGTTATGTGCACCCCACGTACATGACACGTCACAGCTCTGTGTCCCACCTACACACATCTGCCAGTGCCAATCAGCCACTGTTGGGGTGGTGAGGATGTCACCTGCAGTGCTCCCTGCAACATCCTAGGGCTGTGGTTTGACTTTTGTGATCACAAACAGGGCGTGTTTCCACGGGCCCCAAAACCGGGATGGTGCAGGGAAAAACCCTCTTGGGGGCAATGCCATCATCCCAGGAGCTGTGGTTTGTCTTTTGTGATCACACAAAGGTCCAGCTGACAGTGGGGCAGGGATGGGGAGGGTGCCCTCATTTGGGGCCTGCATAAGCTTAGATGCGCTATGGTTTTGTCTTTTGTGGGCTACGACACAGGATCCAGCTGACAGTAGGCAGGGAAGGGGGTTGCCCTCTTTGGGGCCTGCATTCAGCTTAGGAGCTGTTGTTTTGTCTTTAGTGAGCACACAAGGATCCAGCTGACAGTGGGCAGGGAAGGGGAGGGGTGCCACCTCATTTGGGGCCTGCAGCAATCGGCGGATGTATTTTGAACCTGTGTTTGGTTTGACAGGGGCATGTTGCAGACCCCTCTTTTCCTGTTGGCCTGAGAGGTGGGACTGGGGTTTCTTGTGGGTGGGGGGACATCCCTGGCCTGCAAAGGCGCCCACATACCATACCAATGTGATCTGTGTGTTCACTCCCTGCCATGGTTTCAGGTACCCCCATTGGGCGGGTGGGAAGAATCGTTTTCTTGGGTGTGTGGCAGACTTTGCTCCACCCGCCTGATGTGACAGCACCTGCTATTCCCTGGCAGTGCATAGTGTCTGTGTGCGTTGGTTACGGGGGTTTTTTTTTTGTTTAGCCGCATCATTTGGGGTACCTGTCCCCATGC